>VXAV01000069.1:225280-240381 GCA_013399715.1 Alectura lathami
GCATGGATTGTCAAAAGACCAACATTGGAAATATTGTATTAATGGCTGATTTTAGGAGCAAATGGTGGCAATGCTAGATTTGTACAGGGGCTGCACTATCAAATGAAATATGACATCTCTCTCTTGGCTAGTCTAGTGTTAGAGTATCCTGGACTATATCTATCTTTAAAAATCCATATTATTTTTTCACCTTTGATATCCAGAGCCTTTTCTACCAGTATGTCAAAAAATTTGCTTAAAACAAGATTAGAAACAAAACGACATGGTGGCATGGTGCATCTTGCCACTCTGAATCTTTCCTTTGCATTATTTATAAATTCACAAATATTCAGAACAGCTAAATTAGAAAAGTTTTTACTTCTCTTAGAATTCCCTTAGCTTGAGTAAGTTAATCTTTTTTTATATGTAACTTTGCAATCTTAATGTACAACATTGTGTTGTTGAATAAAATATTATTTCTCATGTGTTTGCTCCCAGTACTCTCACAACATTGCAGCAATTTTACATTTCAGAAGACACCATCTGTTTCTCCTCTTTTTCTTGGACGGTCCAGTTTATGCAGTCACACATATCAAAACTGCAAATCCATCTTTGTACCAATAAGACCTTGGTAGCCTGATAGTCTCTGAGATATCCATTTTACCAATTTGTCCTTGCTTTCACTAACAGTGAGCATACAGTAAATAATATCTTTTAGATGCCAGTAAAATGTTCCCCTTCTCAAATGTTGCCAGCAGAACAGAACTATTTCAGAACATCCATCAAAATCAGTTTTACATGTGTAAAACATGGATGGCTAGTCCTGAATAAACTTCATTTTAGATGGAAACAGTCTGCAAAGCTGTCAGTTACAGGTGGCACTGTTGTGGTTATCCTCAATAAAGCTTCCTCAATAAAGCTGGGCAGATTAAAAAAACACATTAATGGAAGAAACCAAACCACCAGTGACCAGCAAAGTGAAGAGATCATGAATTTCCAGCAGAGCACAATTATCTAAGATGAACCAAACAGAAAAGCTCTTTTATATTGTCCCTTCTCATCATTTCATGTCACTATTGGTTCAGTTTTGGCAGATTTGAATGTTCTGGGATCTACACAGTTTCCATTTAAGCCTAGACTGATTAACTCCAACCAAGGGCAGACAGAAACTTTGTTCCACTCTCAAGACTTTAACGATCCCTTCTGGACAAGCATTTGGACTAGCATTGCCATATTTGCGCTGCAATACCAAGCTGACTGCTACCTAAGGATTTATACAACCCGTGTACTAAGCTCTAACCTTCACGGTTACACCTTGGTTCACTTGTTCCCATTCTACAATGGCAACATTACTGCCATTTTTCTCAGTTTTGAATTACAAGAGGGCCAGTTGCAGTATTTTTTGTCCAAAATATTAATTTAAATGAAAAAAATATCCTTCCTTACTGTTGAGAATTCTGAGATTAGAAACAATGGGGATATATCCCCATATATGGGGATACTGTGGGATATATCTTTTCAAACTGAACAGGATACAGAGAAATTCAGGATAAATTAGCTGAGGGCAAAGGAACATGACTGGCAATGAGCTTGAATAAGCTCATTGAATAAGCTTGAATGCCAAGTAGTACTTTATAATTTTTGGAAGATGAAAAGATTTCCCAGATTTCTACATGAAGGAAGATGTAATATTTTTAATATATTCTTTTGTTATAATGCACCTAGGTTACAGAGAGTATTTTTATAAATATTCTACAGAATCTTTCCTTTTATTCCTGTAGATTTATAGTTTCCCCTAAAATTTTGAACTAAAGTAAAGTGTCGTCTTATATAGGAAAACTGATGACATAGGATTCTCCTGTCACTGTAATGAGGACATTAAAATGATTAATACATGTGTCTTTTATGTTTAAGACATTTGTCCTTACCACTAAATGCTGCTTACACAATTTTCTGATTTATCAATGACGTAGAATACTGGTTCTTTTCTTGAAGTACACAAACCAGCCAAGTCCTATACCACAATTCATTAAAGGTTGCTCTGCCTAAAATTGTGGAACATGGTTATCTCTGAGAATGATTTCATTTGATTATGTATTTTCAAAAAATATTTCATAAGAAGGCAGGAAATACAACAATTAAACAATAGCTGGGCTTCTGAATCACAGAGAAGAAGCTTCAGCCTTCTTTTCCACTCACTCCTGCAATCAGTTCCAGAGAAGACTGCGCACAAAGATGATGGAGGAGCAATTCAAAGGCAACTGACTATAACCCATGCCCCTCTGTCACTATGGTTGCCAGTTCCACCCTATCTGTAAAAAAAACTTTTGACAAAGCATGGCCTGCTGGTGACTAACAAGTGCAAAGGTTCCATAGTATAAATATGTTACCAGGATAAATCATAGAATCATAGAATGGTAAATGATGGCAAATGCAGTATTTGACATCGAAACAGGCCAATAAAATGATACAACCATTTTGTATTTGTGCCTTTTAATGAAAAGTTTTTTTTTACTTTAGGCTGTCTCATAGTCATAGATAAATATATAAAAACTAATATTGGACATTCCTTGTTCACATTCCTTAAAATAGAAGACTTTAACATGTAAAAATATAATATGGCATGCTTAAACCCTTCTGGAAAAAGGTGCTCAGTTTATTCTTATTTCTCAGAAACACAATATCATTAGCAAAATCTGTGCAAAATATAAGAACATACACAGATATGCACCCATTCAAACTGACTTTCTCAGTCTGTAGACAAACTGCAATTTTAAATAGCATTCATTGCTGGAAATTCTGCCTTGGATGCATTTTGGTGAATAGTTGGCGTTCTCTCATTGACATGTAACTCATTGAGAGTGTATGATATTTCTTATTCAGAATGATTGATTCTACAGATTATAGGATAGTCGTCTGTATGAACTAGTCAGTGCTAATTTGTTTTAGAATCAGATCTGTGTAACTAACATTTGCAAATATAAATGTAAAATTCGGCGTCTTAAATTAACTTTTAACACTGAGATTTAATAAGTACCCTAGCAACATGAATACTGATTAGAATATATATGGCACATACAAAAAAAGCTCAGAAAGCAATCAATCAATCTACATATTATTTTTTCTCCTGGAAAGTTGAAAGTTTCTAATATTTACCACCAGAAAAGGGCTCTTCCACTGTAGTTCGCTTGGTCAGATCTGCTGCTCTATGCACATGGAGCTAGCAGCACAACAGGAAATAAAAAGGAAGTTAAACTTCCTCTGCAGCCCTGCAATTTCAAATATGCAGAAATCAGATATAACAACACAATAAAATTGATGCTTCTTCCTTTAATTTCTCTGGAAAAAATCTATTTCATAGGACACTTTTTGAAAACTCTCCACTTCCCACATTTGAAATTATGCCACACAGTGACCTGTAAGGAGATGGTATTGAGCTTGAGAGGCAGCTTTCTGGCATAAAAATATATACCACGGCTATTTATTTTCATCGCTGTCATGTGCTACAGTCCTAATCTAAGACCATCTCCCAGTTGTGCTTGACACTGTTCAAACACGAAACCAAATTTTACCTTTCCCCAGCTTACAATGTAAAGATGAAGTAAGAAGTAGGAGAAGTATGATTGAAATGATAAGGCAATATTCTTCAGAAAGACAGATAGTTGTTTCAGCATGGAACCAAGTTACACCTTTTCTAGCTGTGAAAGAGGATAATACATTAGCACATGTGACTATATTTGAATGGTCACGAGGACTTTCTCTCATGCATGAGAAGCAGCATGAGATAAACCACAAATATGAAATTACGTTGAAAATGTTTCTAAGTCAAATGGAAGCTCATGTCATGGACCAGTTAAAGGCCGTATCCTCTTGTGAGGCAGAACTTGAAGGACTTGAAAACCACATACAAATAACTTCAGTTGATAGAGAAGCTTAGACATGTTCATGTGCAGAAAGAGGACAGTGATTTTGCAGAAATATTCTGAGTAGGTGATAAGCAGTAAAAGCCTGTGCTGGCAAAAGTGTGAGAGATGGATGAAGGCATGAAATGAATATGAGATGATGGAAATATGGGCAAGAGCCTGTGCTGTGTAGATGGACAGAAAGGACCTATGTTAATTACATAGCAAGAATAAACAATGCCTAAACACTGAAGTAATAGGTCAGAACTGAAAAAACATTCAGGTTAACAGCTTGAACGATGGGCAGGATGTGGTATTGCTCAGGATGAATGACAAAGGAAGTAGTGAGGATGGCTGTGGGAAAGGAATAATAAATTCTGTTTTGATCATGTAGAGTTTGAGCTGAACCTCCACGGATATATTAGTTTGGATAAGAAATATCTTCCAAGTAAACAGCAAGCAGATTATCAGTATGAAGGTTAAGCTAAGCGAAGTAACTGAATTTGTGCTTAACTGTCATTAGTTAAGGTGAGAAGTGAGAAGAGAAAATGAAAACTGAGAAAGACTGTTGGAGAGGATGTGAAGAATATTCTGAGAGCATGCAAGACTCTCATTAGAGCTGTCTCAAAGAAGGAAAGAGAGGACAGGATTTCAAGAGGCACGTGTGATATCTTCTAAACTGGCTGCCAAGTCACAGAGAATAAGGCTGGAATACTAATCCTTCCATTTAGCTAGGAAGATCAGGTATAGACTTACCTGGGAGCATTTTTATCAGAGTGCCATGGGAAGAAACCAGAAGCAAGAACTGGAAGACCTCAGTTTTGAAGGTAAAATATGAGATAGAATAGTTGTTGAGCTTAGCGGTAATGGAAGACTTCAAGCAGTTGCAGAGACAGCTAGGAATGGAATTGTGTTTCAGACAGGAGACACATGACAATATCGTGTACGATGTACTGAAGGAGTGAGAAGGAAATAAGAGGTGGGAATAGAAAATGGGATGCAGTCACTGGGCTGTGCAGCGAGAGTGGAAGAGACAGTCAGGCATCAGACTTGTATTTCTACACAAGAAAGACAAAATATGGCAGTGCAGAAACAGTATTGTGAGTAGTTAGATCAAGGAAAGGTGGAAGATCATTTTACATTGCTATTGTCCTTCTCTTTGGTGGGAAGAGTTCTGATGGTACAGTGAGAATTAAAACAAAAAGCAAAAAGGTGAGAACTGCAGCTCACATTGCAGAATTGCCATCTAATTAAATTGAAAGAGTAATCAGTTTTTCCACGGGAAAAAGATAGATGGAGGAACAGTGAAATGAGAGAAAATCCAGGCAGTAAGGCAGAGAGGCATTAGGCCTTCAGCCTAGAGCTACTGAAGCCCCTTGTTGAACCTTAAAGGCTTTCAACTCTTGCTAAATGCTGGTCTACAGAATGTGTCTGTGTAGGGAAGAGTCTGTAAAGAACATCTGAAAATAAAGGCTCACCTCAGCGTGTGTGTTCACTGCATACAAAGTTAGTTTATACAACAACAGCACAACCAAAATCTGCAGGCCAAGACTGAAGGGAACAGCTGCCTCCACCAGCCGCCCAGCAGGAACAGTACCACATACACGGTTACCTTACAACCATTTTCTGCTCCCTCCACAAGATATCTTGGCATCTCTGTTAAAGCATGACTTCAACATGGTCAATAGGTGGTTGTATTTACTGTCTGAACCATGAATGTCTTCATACTTAACTATGGAGTGCTGAGAGTCATCTTCCCAAATACGCACTTCACAGTAAATTACATTAAGATTCTTCCAATGGATTTGGGAACAACCGAAATGTGCCATAAGTCATATCGATAAAGGAAGAAAATGTATTAATTCAATGTTAAGTACATAAACTTACCCCCTTCTGTGGGGTTACATTAAGAGTATTTAACCTTTTTGCAGGTAGATAAGGAAATGCTGAAAGCAGAAATGAAAAAATTTGTGGGCTTGTAAACATGGAAGTGCTTGACATACATTTGAATTTATTTACAAGTTAGTATCTGTAAGTGTGCACTTCACAATCTGCATTAATTCTGTTGCTCAGACTACAGTCAGGACTAGTCTCAGGGAAATCCAACAGAATTTAATTAAACAGAATTTTGTGTGCCTGAAACATACTATATGCAGTATCATTGGACTTGTAAAATGGTCCAGCTACTTTAATAGCTCCCAAACTAAAAGTAGTTGTTCTTTTTTAAAAGTGGTAGAGTTTTGGACAGTCAAATATACTGATGCCTTTGGGTTTTTATAAACCAAATATTTTCTGAAAACTGTTTATTCCTTAAATGGGAAAATTTTCTACTACATCAACAACTTCATTTTTCTATTTGCACTGTGCTAGACCATGTAACAATTAAAAGCAGCCCTGATATTTTCAGGCATTTATACTGTAATCATGGATACTGTATCAGAGCTCAGAGCACAGAAAGATGAAAAAAGTACTTGTTTTCACAAGTCAAATGTTCAGAGCACTATCACCTATGGGCCTTTGATGTCAAAGGAAATCCTGTATATGAGTACAATATACACCAAAGGTACAAAATCATGCAGCGTAGGCCTCATTTGTTATGCAAAATTTACATCAGTTCAACTAGTAAATTAGAAAAATTAGTCATGGTGAAATTTTGCTCTGTAATGACACTAACTTCTGTAAAAGTTCTGGAAATGCATGTGTAGAAAAGAGCAATTGCCTCATTTGTGTACTTACGTGTTTCAGGAGCAGACTAAACTGCAGTTCACATGGGATAAAAGTTAAAAAGAACTGAAAGAACTGATGAATGTATACTGCACGCTGCTACTGTGAGAATCAGCTTTTACCCTCTAATTGAAATAATACTTGACAGGATAAAGGGAGTGGTCAAAGATTATAAAAGAGCACCGAGAATCAATTTATCTGTTGCCAGATCAGCAGAGCTTCCTCCCCAGAGATAGGCACTATCTAGTTTTGTCTTGATCCATTGCAAATCGTTGCCTAGTAACTTGAGCTGCTTCCCTTTCAGGTCAGTTTTTATTAGATAAAAATCTTTTAATTACAAGCTCGATTGCTGCAATTTTTGTTTTACAAAAATATGCCTCCAAATGCTTACATAAACACTGTGTAATTCCAGGCAGTGCTTTCCCACTGCCACCTTTATACCTATTTACTTCTCAGGACTTCCCCTATCTGAATAGTTCAATCTATCTGTCAGGATAAAGTATCAGCTTTGAAACAAACAGCTAAACATGCTTGTTGCCTTATGAGAAGTTTTTCTGACTGTCTGCCTGTGCAGGGGATGCTTTCTGCCCCGTGCCAGTCAGGCTTCAGCCCTGAATGGGTTCCTTCCTTTGGAGCCTTCCTGTACAAGTCTTCCCTGGGAACAGCGTAGCCAGGACATCCTGGGCTACAGCCTTAAGCTTCCTACTGAACGTTGTTTATTACCCTAAATATAAATGTGTTCTACTTTTCTTAAAAGTTGCCCTTATCTTTTCAGCAACATTTAAAGGTCAGAAAACTCAGCCTACCTGTAAGAGGCATGAATTAAGGACTCTGATGTGTTCCTTCTGGATGTGTTTCGGCTCAAGATTCACTGTATCACATTTTTCACACAATGAAGCTCATACCATGTTTGAACAGAGCATGGGAAAAAGGTTTCCTATTAGGAAGAGAGATGTGTGTGCCCTCCTGAGCCGTGCAGCAATCAGGGGAGATTTCCTGGTTCCCCAGTGAGGTCAGGTCCTTACCACAACAGAGCCCTCAGCTAGCTCAGGCAGCTCCTCCTCCCCTCCGTGTGGCACCGGCAGAGGCAATGTCATGCTACCATGTGTGAGGCTGCATCATTCCAAGAGCTCTGAACTGGCACAGCACAGGAATTATTATTATTTTTTTTTTTTCTGCACTTTAAATATAACAGGACATATGGACAACGCTGATTTGATGAAGGCCCAGCTGCCTGTTGGTGCACAGCTATTGGTATCTTCTAACAGTCTACCAACACAGCAGAGTATTGATTTTGGTAATTAACATCCATAGCCAGACAGTAATATAAAATAGCATTGTCTTACCAGCACAACCATATTTTCCTCGCCATCAGCCTGCTTTTCTGGTAGTACATCAGAACAGCCAAACATGGAGCAATTTAATATACAAGTTACATTGCAGGTCCACATGTGGAAAGTCTTTATTCTTTTCCCTTTGATCTTTATCCAACTCAGTCACTGCAAACATGACTCAATACGTAAAAAACCGCTTCTAATAGGATTTATAACATACACCAGATTATACAACCAAATTTACCTCAAACGGTCTGGAAGTTGCCTAGCTACGGGATTGGAGAGGTTGAGGAACTCCCTGCCACAGCGCCAGGGATTCAACTGGCGAGCCCCGCGGGATCGAGGCTTGAAGCTCCACCTAGTGACAAAATGCCACCATTACCCTCTCAGCTAATCCCAGGGAACGCACGGGATGCCAATGAAACACTGCTCTGCAGCTCCACTGCAGCATTGGAATGAGAACCAGAGCCAAAAGATTTTTTTTTTTTTTTTTTTAATGCAAACGCTACTAAAAACCAATGCAAGCAGTACTGTAACTAGCTGGAGCTGCTCGTGGAAAGCAACCACCTCATCACTCATGAAAAGATGTCTTGGGATAGTGCCACGCAGGAGAGCAAGGAATTCAGGATCTCCGCTCCAGGAGATCTCTGCTCCCTGGACAGAAGATTTTTTGCTAGAATAAAGCCAAGGGACAGAGCTCTGGTCATTACTGTTTTTCTCCATGACAGGAGGATCTCATGTCTTACAATTCAGGTTTCCTAGCAAGACAGAGTGAAATTTTTCTCATCAGCAAAAAAACAAGTCAAATGCTATTAAAAAAATAACAACAACAAAAAACAGATATGCTCATTGTATGCATCGTTATTCTTATTTTGTGACCATGCCAGTATAGGTGCTACCTCATGGCAAACAAAATATGATTTTGAAGGTCTTTGAACTGCCAGTCATACGTAAGACTGTGTAGGGAAAGCATGGTTTCTCGGGGAAGTAACTGCTGGCTTTAGAAAAGATCTCTCTAGAAAAGATACATTTTAGTGTATTCTTTATATTTATTTCACCTGTATGATACAACATTCCAGGTGGTTTTGATGAACTGACAGTGAAATTATACTAGTTTACCTTGATGGTTATAGATCTATTACATATTCTATCAGTAGCAATGCTCTAATTGTTCCTGAATTAATTGTGTTATATAGAAATCAAAAATATACGTACTTCATAGTTTTCCCTAAGAATTATTATTTTCTTTTAATTTATAGAAGGGATTATGATTTTATTTTTATCTTCTGTTGAGTATCTGAATGTTTGTGGTCTTCAAAGCTGGGCAAGAATTTTCTTGAAGAAGAATGTGTTGTGATCACAGGAGCCTGAGGACATGGAATGAATTGCTGGCTTGCTCACAGACCACTCTTATCCTTAGGTTCAATAATGAGAATAGCAATACTTTCATACCTCAAGTAGTTAATAAGTGTTATTTCATTCATTTTCATGAAGTGCTTGGGAACAGTTCTCTGGAATATAAAATACTATTTTTCTGGAAGATCCACTGCTGGTTTTCATTGCACTGAGGAAATCTGGTGCAGTGTAAAAGGAAACACTTTTGGATTAACAAGACTTCTCCAAAGAAGAACTTGTTCAACTTCTTTGAACAGGAAAGGTATGAATTTTATCTTATTCTGACTACCCTCAATGGAGTTCTGCAATAGTAGAAGTCAATAAACTGAGACAATGGAACTTGAGATACACTTCTACCAGGAAAGACAATATTAAACAGTGTTTGGAAAACATTAATTGGAAAGAAATGCTGAAAACATGTCTTCTATATTTAATATCTTGTAGCTATTTACCTCACCGAATGTTGTTACATTCCTGTGTCTTGATTAAGGAAAAAGCTGTATGAGCAACATATTTACATGACAAATTGGATGATAGAAGAGAAGCACATCTTGGAGTAGTGTTTGCTGTTAAATTCTGCCAAAGATTCACTTAATTTGTGGTGTTTTAACTCTGCTTAGGGTGGCGCCTTCTAGAGGAATCTGTTGCTGAGCTACTGTACATATGCTGCTCATTAAGGAATGCACTGCGTCAAGGACTGTAATGCAAAGGATAGATAATTGGGAACTGATCTGTTGCCATGTTGGAAAAATGTGCAATGTAGGTTTCAGCAACAGACTTCTACTGATACGCTAGCCTAAACTGTTTACTGCCTGGATTCTGCACATAGAGGAGGCTATATAATGTTAGAAGTCTTTGTATCAATTTAGCTATTCTCTAAGCAAGATGTATCTATGTGAGTGAAGTCTGTGCGATAATCGCTCGATGTGTAGATACGATTTGTATCAACATAACGTGATTTTTCAAATATATTTCATACTGCCCAGGACAGCAAAATAAGTTGTGATGACGGCAAAAAATCACATTTATGTCATACAACTGTAATTGCACTCGGGATTCTTCTTGAATAAAGTCTTGCCAAGAAATCAGAAGTGAATCAGCACAGCTAGAATATACTGAAGAATTTTAGTTCTACAGCTACTGAGATCTAGCTTTAGGGTGAACAGCCAGAGTATGTACTTAGGCTGAAGAGGAGGTTAAATTAAGCAGAATGGCAATTCATTCAGAAGACAACAGGAAGAGAAAGGGGCTAACACATGAGGTTCTGCCAAAGTCCCAAGTACGTCACCAGCCAGCTCGCTCTGCACAGCAGCTGAGCTGCACAGGGGCGAGCTGAATGCTAATGGCTTCTCCCGAGGCCAGGCTGGCTGCATGCGGAGCCGGCTTTCTGCTCGGAGAAGTCCCCCTTTGTTCGGAGACCCTGGAGGCTCCCACAGCACTGCCTGCAGTTTTCTGGTCAGAACATGTTTTCGCTGCTATTACTCACGTTAGATAACTGACTTTCAAAAAATCTAAACATAGAGCTTAGACTTTGGAGCAGGGGGCATTGAACCGCAGAATAGATGGAGCCATCTCTTCTAATCTAAATATTCTATGGATTTCTTTCTACTGTTTTGCTTGCTGTGTTCCTAGGCAATAATTATGTGATTTTGATCTAGTGTACCACCTTTCTCAATGCTAAGCATGTGCTTAAGTGTTTTGCTGGATCAAGGCCAGAAACTCTGTGTCAATTAAATGGCATAAGTTAGAACATGTACACACATGGAAGCAATGCACTGGTGTCTAGCAACGAATCCTGCAAACCTGAGTGAGCCCAAGGGAGGTCAGAAGGAATCTAAATGGACAAGGTTTTCTTTCACTGAGGAGACCAGAAAAAGGTGAAAGGACCGGTTACAATTCACTACTACAATTCATATACGGGTCCAGCCAGGCCTGTAGGCTGGACAGTGAAGGGGCTGAAGTAGGGGTTTCCTTGGTGTCCTCAGGACAATGTGTCCCAGGCCAGCTTGCTGAGATGTGTAGCTTTTTTTTTGCCATGACCAGTCCTCAGGCAACACCACTGGATTAAGTGATCCCTACAGTGTCTTTGAGCCAGTAGGGGGGCACTGTATGCTAGAAACTGCTCAAGGTGTTTGATCAGAGGCAGTTTCTTACATTAGAAATGGTTATGTAGTGAATTTTAGCAAAACTGCAACCATTTCAACTGCTGAAAAGTTTTTGTATGAGAGACTAAATTGAAAGGAGAAGGCAGCAATACTTATGTACAAAGATAAATACAAGTAAGGAAAGAAGTAAAAAACTGAAGTTTTTAAGGGCAACTTTTTCTTGCCAAATATTTGGAGCAATGACATAAAATAATGAAGGCTTCATGAACTGAAGTAGTCACAATATACAGAAGTTCTATATGAATTTGAAGGGCGAACAGAGTTTTAAAAATCCTCCCAATTATATACACTGTATTACACTTAGCAGCACTGCTGATCTCTTTTATAATATAATAATCAATGATCCATTTCAGTGATATAGAACTGCTCATCCACAGATCTCAAAGCACTTAAATAAATATGATTATTTTCATTTCACTAAGATAGTCTAAGACAAGAGAGTCTTTGTGACCTGTCTGGAAGATGCTCATTTCTTATTGCCACAGGCAGGTGAACTAACAAAGGATGAAGAAATGCCTTAGGGTGGTAGACACACCTGTTTTGTGCAAACCAGCTGAGTCTGGTCAAGTTTGTCAGCTTAGGTGGGCTAGCAGGTAGCCCCCAGCTAGACAGGGTGAGCTCATGGCTCATATTTCTGGTTCTGGCATTTGTGCAGATGAAGTGAATTCAAATCTGACTAGCAAAAAGCATAGAAATCTGTCTAGCATTCCAGGCAATGAAAGGAACATGGTTGCTTGTAATTGTTCTTTTGCAAAATGAAGCAGCAGAACTACCAAGAGTGGCCAAGGATGGGATGCTCCTGTTTCAACTCACAGCCCGACTACTTTCAATGTCACTTCATACAGATTTGATGCACTGTGGTTTCTTTTTAATTTAGAGTTTAGATGAACTCAACTTTCAAAGCAAAAGACAATGAAAAGCACTGAAGTTCACATAGTTTCATGTGGTTTTGATGAAACTCTGTAGAGAGGACCAGACTCACTCAAAACTTAAAACAGGATTTCCTTTAAGGGTTTACTAACTGCAGCTGAGATTTATATTTCTGACTAATCCAAGGCCAACTTAGTTTCACAGGTGTTCAGAGCCTGTTAAGAAATATTTTGAAGCTACACTTCCAGTCACTGGCAATTTATTATGAAAGATGTGACAAGGATGGCAGTGATAATGGTGAAGTGCTGATCAATACAGAGAAGAACTTGTTTTGCAAGATATGCTGTTGCCCCAAAGCTTCAGAAGTGAATTTTCCATTCAATTTTGCAACTTAGTACAAGCTTCCTTTCTCTTTTGCCTTGTCTCGGGTTAGTTCTCTCAATGTGCAGAGCTGAACATCTCTGACTTGGGTTTGCACAGCCTCTCATGCTCTAAGTAATGAGTGGATGATAATTTCATCCATTACAGGGCAGCTTATACATAGAGGTGAGTTGCAGTGGTACTCCAGACAGCCCAGATATGAATTTACCCCTGCAGAAAGGTTCTCCATCAGGGGCTCAGCTGTGACTCCATTCGGCATGGCCACTGTTAGCTGCATTCCCAGCCCTGTGAAGAGTCACACTGCATTGCTGCCATTGGGCTCCTGAAGCTGAAGTGGAGTTGTTAGTGGAAGCCTCACTGTTAGCAGAAGTGAAGATGGGTTTCAAGAACATCAGCAGCAGCAACAGTGACTGCTCTGCCAGAGAGTTTTCGTGAAAGCTCTTGTCTGCCATGAAGGCCTTGTTATTGTTTTTACTTTAATCATGACAGGATGCTACAAACATCATGTTACACTTACGTAGCTCTTGCCTCAAGCTCAGATTTCAAAATAGTAAGCAGACTAAACTTTTTTTTTTTTTTACTGACATGTACTCTTGCCCTGGGAAAAAAAGGTGTGCTACAGTCTGACTGTGCCAGAGAACAAGAACTCCAAACATCGTTCACAGTCTGAAAGCTGTTTAAGTAAAAGGCAAAAATAGTTTTCATCTCTTTGTAAGTTTTCTTAAACTATATCTGATTTTCCTTAAAACTCTCAAGAAAATGATCATCTTTCTGGAATGCTTTCAAGATTTGTACTCAAATAGTTTTAAATGGTTTTAACTCTTTTTACCATTTTCCATTTATAGTATCAACACAACAATTTCATTACAAGTTTTAAGACAGACTTGTTAGCCATGATTGTTTTCTGCTTAGTTAATCTCTTTTAGGGAAACTATAACTATAAAACTGAAAAAAAAAAATAAAAGAATGAAATAATTCTCTTTCCTGCATATGCATAAGATTAGATTCTGATATATAAGTTTAAGTCAGAGGTATATAACTTTTTCTGATTCTTTTGAACTTTTTATTAACTCTCAGGTTCTGATGATGCTGGTGAGTTTAGAGAGTACATTTTATTCTCAGTGTCACTGGTGAACATGGGAATTTGGGAGGAGGTCCACGTCCAGTGTTGTCCAACATGGAGACTAGAAGATTCCTTCCTTACCTATAGAAGAGCACTTAAAAAGCCCAGATCATTCAGAAAGAGAGAGGTTCACAGATGCCTTGAGATTAGCTTAATCGTTATGGTACTCAGAAGAACATAAATAAATAATTAAATAAATTTGACATTCCCATTTGTTTTTATGTTTCTTAGCTTTTCAGGTACATTTGTTTTCAAGTTTTCTTCAAGCGTAGCCATGCAGGCTCAGAACTTTTCGTTTTCAAAAGGAAACTGAGAGTCTCACTTGAGAGGCATAAATCTAGAAAGTATAGGTTTAGCATAAATGCCAGATATTATGTGACTTTAGGGTAAAGCGATGAGTCACTAACAGCATTCACAGTGATTTAAAAGCAGCAGGAAAATCATACAAAATGAACAACTAAAGACTATAATAACTTGGTAGTAAATCATGATGAAAAATTCTTGCCACCTTCTTCTTTTGCTCTTTGACTTCCTATAGCAACAGACCATCATATGATATATCTGTGTATGGATTACAAGACTGGGCAGTGATTATATTTCCTCCTGGTTAGTGGAGAGGATAAGCAAAGAAGTCAAAGTCACTTTGGGTGCATGAAGCACTGTAAGTAACACTTTTCAGTTCTGATTATGCAAGTATTGAAAGCAAACTTCTAAAACTCTGTAGGCCACAACTAGTGTAAGATAGCTAATTCTGCAGTCTGTGGAAATCATTAAACATAAAAATCTGCTATTTCTTTTCAATGCTTTTGCCATTTTCAATTAATCTATAAATCCTTTTAGTCTGATACAAAATAATATTTATATGCTTTGTAGTAAGTAGAACGATGGAGGTGAGACAATTGAGAACATCAATAATTTTCTGCAGAAAATTCAAGTGTCAATGGTACTTCACCTGCTTTGATGGAAGGAAGGAGATCTGAGATAGGAATTCAAAAAAGGCAAATGGGGCATATGACAATAAAGTACATTATCTCTTTGAAGCATAAGAAATTACAAGGCAACTACTTTTATTAGTAACTTTATTAGTAGCTTCACATGTAATGGAAAGTATGCTCCAAAATCAAGCTTGAGTTTCCTCAATTCAATGTTTCCTCAACATTTAACATCCTGAGTCTGCAGTCTTCACTAAGATTCAGAGGCTAGTTTTAAGCTGATAACACAAAGTAAA
>VXAV01000069.1:242604-271689 GCA_013399715.1 Alectura lathami
CACTTGGCAGGCACCACTGTGCAGAAGATCATGATGTACAAAACCACATAATTCCAAACAGCAGGCTTTATCTCTCTCAGCTGGCCCTTATTTGGCCCTCAACACTATAGCAGCTAAGGTCTTCAAAATAATTTGTACTCAACATTTTAGTGAATTATATAAATGCTAGACTCTGCATTGTTCTTTAAGAATGGTCTCAAGCATCGCTATGAAGGTAACACTCTCCCTTTCCTCAAGTCTTCATAGCTACCTTGTAAAGCTGTAAAGCTTCAGGGGGCAGCAGACAGCACCCAGCAAGCCCTGGTGTTAAAGCCATTAGGTGATACACTACGTAATTTAAAGGTGGCCCTCCAGAAATTCCTGGGGCCACACTTTCAGCCCTGCTGCCCATTGCCTCTCATCCAAATACAGGTAGCGAAAGTGAAGACTAAGGTTCTTTTCTAGGCAATGGAGAGAAATAGGCACTTTTAAGGCATGAATAATCTGCTAAAAGAACAAATGAATCATACTCTCCGATGCCTATTTTTCTCCTTGGACCACAGGAAGTCTAGACAATTATTTGGATGGAGAACATTACGTCTGGCCAGATAAAACTCATGCCCTAGTCTCATCATGAAAACTATCATCAAAAGATAATGCAGACATACCAAGATCCACAGAGGCTGTCAGTCACCTGAAAGGCAAAGTGACACAGTTGGTAGGTATCTAGGTATCTCTTGAATATATCTGCTTGGAAGTGATTTGTTTGAGGNAAATGTTGTCTATTGATCTAGCTTCCCTACCAGCCTGGTGGAAATGAATAAACATTATAACTGCCACAAATTCAGAAGGTCTTCTTGTTAAACAGAAAAGTCTTAATGATTAATTACAGGAAGGAACTGAAAGCAAGCACGTCTGTGCTGTATGAAGCAGTTTTACAAAAGAGTTTGAAGCTATTTTTGTCTGTGTCCTATGAAAACAGCACCTTTAAGGCATCCTTTAAAGAAAGGTTACTGTCCTGATGAGAGGAAGCCGTTTNTTTGTTAGGCTGATATTTGACTTAGCAATTGTCTTACTCACTCAACACACAGTTTTTCCACTTGAAGCTGGTAAAATGCATGACCTTCCTTTTTACTTGCAAATGTGACACTCATCTGTGAAACAAGGGGCAAAATACTTGTATGAGATTAGGAAAAAGAGCAGCTGTATTTGTTGCTGTTTAGACTCAGCTTTCATTTAGAGAAGAAAATAGTCCTGCAAAAGTCATGGTTTTAATGAAGAACGTTACAATGTGTATATCTGATGCAGAAATGCCTGAATTTGCTTAGCACCTGGAACTCTAGCTCTAAGGGACTGTCTCATGAGTTGGCACCTCATGCTAAATTTAATGTTACATAAAGGACAAAACATTGTATTTCACTGTTTATCACCGCAAGAAAGCAAAGAAAGAGAGCAGTTTATTATTGAAGTTACTTGTCAGAATTATACCTGGGCATCAAGGATAGGAAAGAGAGAGAGAGAACAAAGAGAGATTGTCAGAGGTGGATCTGAAGATGTTCCTAGTTAGGAGAGATTAATGTATTGCTGATTAATATATTATCAAAAAAAAAAAGAAAAAAGAAAGAAATAAAATCAGTTTTGTTCTTATTTCATAGTCTATATTTCATCAGCTAGTTTTCCATTGTGGTCTGTCAAAACATGTTTCCTATGAGTTAATCCCAGAAGGTAAGAGCTTTCTGGCTTCCCAGAAGGTAAGAGCTTTCTGGCTTTTTGGCGCTTCTGGCTCTGGCATAACCTTTGGCACAACTAAGGAGTACACGGTTGCACAAAGTGTGCAATAGGGCATGAATTCATAGGCAAAACCTTATCTGCTACACTGAAGAGGCAACCAACCTCTTTTTAGTCAGCCTTGCCAGCCCAGCCAACTTAGTTAAAGTCAAAAACAAAACAGACAAACAAACAAAGCCTCAAAAAACAAGACAAAAGCATGTCAGGGTTGAGAAGATACTTTTATCATTTGTAAATTTTGACTCCAAAGCCTTGTAGATTGCAGCTTCCAGCTTATAGAGAACCAACAGACATTTGACTTATAAGCACGAGAAATAGCTGGACTCAAATACCTGAAGCAGTGACAGCTCCCACAAGCGAGAGGCTTGTTGATTAGAACACTAGGTCTTATAAGCAGTTTTTTGTGTCTGAACTCATCCTGGAAAATGTTGTTTTCGTAAAGGGAAGACTTAATGTACTAGGCTCCTAATATCTAATGATGTTACATAAAACTAATTCTAAATTTCTTTGATGTTGTTTTACTTCCACTAACTCCAGAAAATGTTTATGCAGGTAAATAGGATTACAATCGGTCTCCTTCTCAAATGTGAGAAAACGACAATGCTTTAACTGCACTTTATACTATGTGTAATTAACCACGAACAATTATACATAGTTTCTAAAAGATTCACGAAATAACAAGGTTCACTTTTCTGTTGTAAAAATGACATTCAGTTCCTTTTCCATCCATGTTTTTTGAAAGAAAATATTAAAGGTCTACAGAAAAAATGAAAAGGCATTTGGCAAAACTTGGCTTCTTACAAACTGGCAGCAGCTACTGCATTACTGAAACACATTCATTAATGCTGGCTTCTTCCTTGGGGGAATGTCAATAAAAGTGCCCACTCTGATTGCTCCCTCTCCAGATACAAGAAGTTGACACTCTTACATCTTGCTGGCATACACTAATTCCAAACATTCTAAAGAAGATATTCTGTGCCATCTTAACTAACTCTGAATCAGGACAAACGAGACTACATCAGTCCATATTGTTTGTATGTGTGGCTTCAGACATCAGACAAGTGTATTGTGATATTCAGCTATGTTTACAGAGCACAAATAAAAGCTTAAATTGGTAAAACATAGTAAAACCCAGCATTTCTCTAATATCTACCATCTGAGGGCCTCAGGAGTTCTTTGTAATCAGAAGAAACAATCTCTTTTCCTTAACCTGTTGGTTTTACTTTTGGACATTAATGTTATTCCAATAATACTGTCATGTAAATGAGAGCAAAATCAAAGCTGTCCATAAAGACCATCAATAATTCGAATTTCCACAAATCTAATTCTAATCCTCTTTAAACTGAAATGTATCAGAAAACGAGGACAGCTGCTGATACATATAGACCCATTCCACCCACACTCTGAGCGAGTCAGATGTTGAGCAGCTCCCGTTTGGGAATTCAGGCTAATGGGCACAATGCTTAAGATAACAGACTTTGCTTCTCCTTCTGGCACGTGTGCCACAGCCTGCCCTCTCCCCACAGGTCTGCCACAGCACAAGCAGGTAAATGTATGGCATATGCATGGCATAGGGAGATTTGCACCCTTCCCAAAGATTCATTCTGTGACAAGGTGATCAGTGCCATTACTGTTACAAAGTGTTATGGGCAGTGACATTTGCTCTGTGGATCCTGTAAGAATCATGGCTATGGTGGCCTAGGCACTGTAGTTAAACAAAACGCTGACANCTACCTACTGCTAGGATGCATTACAGTAATAATAAAAAATGCAGTATTCAAGGGCTAATTTCAAACTGCCTAGCTTGTTATACTGAGAAGATTGCACTCAGAGTAGCATGGACCTCTTCCAGAGAGAGAAAAATGAATATTTATATAGGTTTTTTTTGGAGACTTTTCCAGTCTTCAGTGAATTCTGTGCTCTGCAACTAGACTCCTCCTTGTATGCGAGTCGGTTACCACTACACAGGACAGACCCAAACACAACAACGGTGTACAGGTCCTTGGCTTGCAGGAGCATATAAGATGTACAAATGAAAACACTTACACAGTGCTTGCTCTTTCTTTCTGTTTCTCACTGCATATATATTTTAAACATGTAAAACTGTGTTTAATGCTACCTTAAAAAACAGGTCCATGGAATTCATTGCTGGAGTAGTGATGAAATATTGGTGGGAAAAGCAGGTTGCCACAGCAGAAACAATTTCATCACCAGATGGATGCTGAGATTGGATGCACTGACTGGCTTGTGAGATGAGCAATGGGAATACCTTGGTCTGTATACAGCTTTCATCGGGAAAAAAAAAGTCTATCTCAAAGCATTTTTACCCACAGCATTTTATCAGGGTTGTTACCGAGGCCATTGTTCTTTTACAGATGCTGTAACTAATCATGGAGACGTAGTGATTTGCCTAGGACCATCCTGAAGAATACTGTCAGAGACGAATAACATCTGCAGTATTTCATTTCTTCCGAATGCTTTTCAGTACTCGGTTTCCCTTTCACTGTCATGTCGCTCAAAGGAAACACATACCTTCTTTTGCTCCCAACTTGATGCTTCCCAACCATTATGTCTGCCTCTAATGTACTGGCAGCACATCTCACTGTCAGAGTTCTCATAGGCCTAGCACAAATAACCAGCAGATCCACAGTTCTGAGTAGGAGAGCAGTACTGCAGATGGGGAAAATGCTAAATGCCACATTTCCAGAACCTACCTAGCATCTCAAGCTTTCCCTTGCTATGTGAAAGGCCAGGACCATATTTATTCAGGACCAGGTCTTCATAGCCTCCCTTCTCTGCTGTGACCTGACACTGTCACACCATATAGTGAAGATCCCACGGTTATGCCTGGTTGTGTTCAGTCACTTTCTGAACTGCTGATGTCTTCCAGGCTTTGCATGAGTTTTGCTGGAAAACCATTTTTAGTACTGTTCTCTTTGAGATACTGAGTTCAGTCAGACATTTAAATCAAAGTAAAGCTTGAGAGCACAGTAAAGTATAAAAGGGTAATTTCAAAGTCACCATGGATCAATCAAGCTATGTAGTTTTCCTGCAAAGTGAAAGTGCAAAACTTCCATCTCTGTAATACAACACCCATGGGAAAAAAGGAAAATAAACCCCTGAGAAACTGGTTTTTAGAGCTCAGAGTAGAAAGCATGTTTATCTGTCACTTACAGTTATCCATTTGCCTTTACAGTGAAGACCAGCTGAAATACTTCACTAAAAGTGGATGCAATTAATTCTGTACCATAAAGAGAACATAGGCAATGCCAGAGCTAGCTTTAGGATACACTATTAAAGCTAGTTAATGCAGGTGCAATACTAAACAGATTAACCTAAATTATTCTCAGGACCAGAATTTGTATCTTTTCATGGTGCTATATTGTACCAGATGGCCACTGCAGATTCCCACAGGGGTGTTCTCTATTGTTTTGTACTGACATGTTTTTAGGATGTTATGGTAATGACCCAATGTCTGAGTAGTGGAACATGGCACAGCTTCAATCAGTCACATATCTTTGATTTTTGTTTTTGTTGTTGTTTGTTTGTTTGCAAAGGTTTTAAAATGTTTTTAGTTTAGGTATTTTGGATTTGAAGTTTCAAGTAGGAGAGGTCCAGGTTTGTAAAGTACCTGTAATGCCATCTTGGAAAAATGGTCTGGGAAACTCGAATCAGTAATTTTAAGCAGTTTTTCATTTCACCAAATACACTTTTTTGAAAACACCTAATTTAGTCTCTGCTTTCTTTCATTATCTTTTTCATTTTTCACTGTTTAGTTTTTCTTTTTCTCCATTCGTTTTCTGGTGGGATTTTAACAGCTGGCAATATCAGCATTCTCCATGGTGTACAGAAGTGGTCCTGGCAAAATAAAAAGGTAGGACAAATCACTTGGATTAAGGATAGTATTACAGAACAGTTGCTCACCTTAAAGACTGCGAGGTGTGGCAACATGGTTCACATCAGGTGGGGCTGGGCCATGCCCTCCATGGCTGTGGCTGCACCCAGTGCTCTAGGTGTTAGGTACAAAGAGGAGCTTTCTGAAGAAACGAGGCTAATGTGACAACACACTGCACCTATCTGCAAGGCTCCTTTCCTTGCCCAGCAACTTTGTAAAGGCCTAATAACATGAGTTCATGAATACGAATAGAGCAGTAGAGGAGAGAGACCTAAACTAGTGCTCTCACTGAGAGAAAGGCAGACAGAATTCAGCCCATTAAAGCCATTTACACAGTCAACAGCCAAACGCTGTTACTTACAGGGAGGTTTGAGTCAACCTTAACAGATGCAGCGGATAGAGTCCCTCATCTCAAGGACAGGAGGAACTGGAAGAGTTGTGCAGGGGACAAAGGACTGCCAGGGAAAATGGAAGGAGCCAGGAAAGGGGTGGGTTGCGTGTGTGTGGTACAGACTGAGAGGAAGCAAGGCTTCTTTAGCTCTTATCACTGAATAACTGCCTGGTTTTGGCTCCCAGCCCATACAAATTATGTGGAGTTTTGTGGCTTGTGCCACTGCAGGAGGTCACAGTTGATGACGGTTCTTCCTGTTGTTAAAAGCCCATGAACTGTGGCTGCTTGATCTTTTGTTTTTGCTCAGAAGACCTAAGAAAGCAAAGCAAAGTGATTTGGGCCCTTCTTTGCTCTTTCGTAGCAATGAGGGACGTTAGCTCAGAGCAATCATTTCAGGGTCATTGCTTTTTAGGTTGCCCTAGACTGCCTAACTAGGGTACCATAGTGATGGTGTTCTGTGCAAAGGGAAGACAACGCCAACAGCACGATGTTACCCTTACTAGGGCTGACAGGCATGCCAGTCAGTACCATATGTGATCTTGTGAGGAAGACAGCTGTTATCACTGGGAAGAGGACTGAGATGACTAAACACTTCCCCAAAGAGCTGTCAGCCAGTACAGACTACTGGCAGTCAAGGTGAGTGGACAACCGAGCTGGTGTTGGATACCATAAGGCAGACATAATGCATTACAAGGAATAATGCATCCTTATTTTTAAATACCATACAGATTGCTGTTTACCATTTTCAAACTTCCAGCTTTTTGTCAGGCAAGAATTCATGCTAATCCTTAAAAAAGAAGCAATATTTTAAGTAAAACTTCCCAGAACCACTAGCTGACAGGCAGTCAGGCACTGTTAATGGCTGCATGTTTGTATGTGTCCAGTCTGTGCCAGATGTAAATAAACTCCCAGTTGAGCATACGTACTCTGAGATCAAAGGAGCCACTTCTGGAAACTCAGTGGCTGTGACTTAAGCCAGCTCCCCATACATTTCAGATAGTCTGTGCCATTGGTGGCTGGATGTAAAAGTTCCTTTGCCCACTGCCTTGTAATGTTCTGCCAGTAAGGGATCCCCAAAAGGTAACTAACTCAGCTCAGCTCTCCAGCAAATAAGAATGCCACCCTACATAATGTTTGTGTTTCTGGAGGTAGAAGTTGGGTAAGCATGCTGTCTTCCTAAACTTCTGTGTTGGCCTCAAGCCCCTGGAAGGAAAATTGGGCTGCTGGAAGAGCAAAAGGCTAGGCTGTTGAGAATCAGGGTATATTCCTGGCATTAATAAACTCCCTATCTAACCCTGAGCAAGACAGGTATTTGCTTCTTTGTGCTTCAGCTTCCCTGCCTATTAAAATGGAGCTAGTATCTCTCTACATGCTCTCTAATGCTTAGAGAATTAATATCTAAAGTGGTTTGAGATCCTATGACAGAAATCATTTCAGAATCATGAAATGTTCTTGATATTTACCCAGTGAAATAAAAGTATCTGGCCACTCAGCCAATTGGCAAGACACTTCAGATGCTTTTGACTGTGGATATCTCTGTTTTCCAGGCTTCAGAAGGGCATGTCCAACACCTGATAGCTAGGTTTGGTTTCCCTCCTCTAAAATGAATGATAGGTGTATTTTTAAACAGAGATAAGGGAGAAAGGAACAGTGAAAGATAATGGCAGTAGTTTGAGGCTGTCTCTTTTGGCTTGGCCTCAGCCCCTTATCTCACCTAATGGCAGAATGAGTGCCAATGTTTATTTGGCCATTCTCATTCACCAGCTGCTTCTGCACCATGGTGTTTTTCTTCCCAGATGGCAGCACGATGTTCCACGATAAAAGTGACACAAAACACAATGAAAATTTGTCTAAGAGAGGTTCAGCAATCATGAGAAAAACAGCTGATATCTTTCAGAGCTAGCCAAGTTGCCTGACCTTTATGCCAGAATAATTATGGTCTGATTTGAGCAGAGGATAAGAAAAGAAAAGCCACCACCAGATTTATCAGGTATGTTTCTGGAAGAGGGAAAAAATATATTAAAAATACTTTCCACTTTTTGGCTTTGTGACAAAATCAATTGCTGCAATCTGAAAAAGCTCCCAGAAGTCCCATATATTAGCAGGTCTTGTGAACTATTACATATTGGCTAATTAACGCCCTTCTAGATACACACATTTTATTCAATTATACTGTGATCTCATTCAAAGGAACATTGTTATGATATAAACAGCTGTATTTTCCTGGACTTCATCTTTCATTTGTCAATATTTAAAAGTATTTAATAGAGATTACATATTCAAATAATATAGATATTTGAAAATATTCTCTCCAAACTCCTACTGAAATTACTAAAAATGAGATGAAACCAAATTGCTTTATTAACTTAACGTCTCTGAAAGCAAAATATTTTTCCCTACTAAACAGTTGACACATGCATACAATATTTTAAAATCTAACAATTTTAGACTTAGTCCTTTTAAAGGATCCTTAAAAAAAAAAATAAAAAAAAAATATTACTTCACCCGAATCATTCAAAAAATCTCCCTTTAACATCTTGCAATTGCAATACACTCTTTCTCTCTCTCCCTCTCTCTCTCTTTTTTTTTTTTTTACTTGGATTTCCTATTTTCTTGCATCCTGTGTTCTGAACTTATAATCAAGTTAATCACATCCAATTCTGAAAAGCTTTTGATTTACATTGATTTAAATTTGCCAGGATCCAGGTGCAATGCTGGTATCTCATATTCTAGGCTCTTTAGGCAGGAGACATCACCTTCAGCCTGGATGCTGAGCCCTCGTACCCACTCCCTGATCTTCTGCCCATCAGCTGGTGCAGCGTGATGCTCACCAGCAAACAGATGTGTGCGCTCACACGCTCATCACATGGGCACCCTGTACTCATGGGTCCCCCTGAATACCAGCACAGCCCTTACAGCATTCACACACGCTTGGGGTAGAGAGTGAGATTACACAGCTAGGGAAGCGTTCAATAGTAAGAGAGGGCTGCCTGCAGCGATCAGGTGCAGGGCTCAGTCAGACAAACATACTGAGCAGTGGCAGTTTGTATGTGATGGGCCCCTTCTACACCCCTCTTGATCTCTTCCACCCTTTGTTCCTCCAAAGCCCTCTTCCCCTAAACATAACTTCTTGAATTTTGCATAGGCCAACAGGACCCTCTGATACCCCAGATCCTTGCCTTCCCCTTGTTCAGTCCTCCTCATCAGCTACAAAGTCCAGGCTGGCCCTTTCTGAAGTGGTCTCTGTAGTTTCTTAATGGCCCATCAACAAATGGCTGAAACTCAGCCTGTGGCATTGCCTCTGTTATCTCTTGTCCACCATGTCTGCATCTCTGTGTTCTTATAAATTTTCATGTGGAAAGGTCTCTGATGAAAAAATTTAACGAAGCAGAGGCTGTCCCCTTCCGAATACCCTTACAAGAGATTTCCTTTCTTTTAAAGCAGGACAAAATTTCCAACATGTTGCTGTTATTTTTCTCAAAACAGACTCTTTAACAGCCACCCTGTTCTGTTTTCTTTCTTTCTTTCTTTCTTTCTTTGAAGGGAGCAATGAGAATCAAATAAATTGTAAGTATTAAAGTTAGAAAAGTAAAATTAATGCTCTAATTACATAAAATACTGTGCAATAAAAATAAATTATTCTACTGATAACTCAAAGATCCCCATCGGATTTTTTCATATTATGATCCATACCCCTCAAATTCGTACTGTTAATCTCTTCCACTTAAACCATCAGTAAATACTGAGGAATACTGAAGAGGACTGCAAGAGCAGCCGACCTGCAGAAGGACACCAAACACATGCTCTGCTAGCTGAGATACCTGGCTTAGGTCTTTGTCATGCAGCAGGGGAACAGCTCTGTGTTCCAGTTTCTGCTCATGGCAGACTGTGATTTAGTAGCTACAGACAGCAGAGCTAAATGTCACAGTGCTCCTGGTTGGTTCACATGTGGAGTTTAAGCTAGGCACCTCTATATGAAAAGCATGATTGTTTCTCATTTGAGTTAAATATCTAGAATTTTTGTTGTGGAAATGATAGCAAAACTTTACACATGACCTAGCCTTTATGGGAACAACAGAGAAACTCAGGTCATGGGCATGTGTTTTCTCCTAGCTTCGTCTCTGCCAGACAAAGAAATTACAGTTCTCTCCTGATCATCACTGCCTTGACCTGATTACCACTGTCCTCCTCTGATCTACCAGCTGAGCACTTCCCATTCCTACCAGACTGAGTTAGCTGATGGAGCTATCCCAGTTGTATGAGGGACACCTCCCACCAGTAATTTAGGAGAGAGATCAGAGGGGCAGGCAACATGCAATGAGGGATAATAATGAAGAGACCCTACAACTCTTCAAATGACACTGGGAAAAGATTTATTGTGTCAGTGTAGATACAGGAATACTTCATTTACTGTGATGACAGAGAGGATGATGTTATCTTAATTGCACTAAGGCTAGATACGTGTGCCCCAGGCCTTTCCTTACAGCATCTGAATCATTGACTTTTACTTTACTTTCCCACAAGGATCAGCAAAGCCATCTGTGCATGAGCTCACTGGCACAGTACTGTTCTTAAACAGGTGCGCTTGATGACTGCCACCCAAACAATTACCACAACTATGTACGACTTCAATCACTAACGCCTAAGTAAAATGGTATGGATAGAAAATACTGAATATTTGCACAAATCTGTGATTCAAGTAAGGAGGAGTTCAAATATTAAAACAAAATCTATGAAATCTTTGGATTGACACATAAATCTGTATATATTCTTACGTAGTAAGGGACAATGCACTGATAAGAAAGAAGGTTAAATTCATCAGGTAGACCTTGTAATTTTTATTCCAGCTTGCACAGCTTTTTAATGACACAGATGATATCAGATGCCTGACAAAAAGTTTCCCTTGTACATTCTCTAGCTGTATTCTTTCAGTTTAATGGTGATATAAACTAACACTAACTTCTTGTCATCTCTTCTTCTCAGCCTCTCTCCAGACTGAGTATTTTTGGCCAAATATTGTAAGCCTTTAACTTTGCATATCTTTATCAATGGAACTAAATGAAACAATAAAAAAGCAGTAGTGTTACTGAAGTGCAGTTTCAGACTGCTTGCTGTACAGCAGCATTTTGTGGCTTGCTAGCTTCAAGTAGGGGCATTTTACCACACGATAAAATGTGCATCGGCTACCTCTCTAAAAGCACATTCCTCTTTGGAGGATTGACAAGGACCACTTATCTTTTGCTATAATTCTGTCTATGCCAGATTCATAAATGAAGTGGTATTTCAACCTCGGCTAAGTGAGTGAGTTAGATGTAGTTTCCTGTAGAAAAATCAAATATATTAAGGCAATGGAAGAGTTAAGAAGGTCATAGGATTTGCCAAACATCATGATGTAATTCTTTGAGTTTACTCATCTCAGAATGACTTAAGACTCTTCTTGAGAGTCCAACAGAATCAGAGGACTGTCTCTTCAATCAAGATTAAGCAGTAGATGACCTAGTGATAACTTGGTGCTAATTCAGAAAGTCGTTCTAAGTTACTGTGGATTCTTAGATTCGCAATTCTTCCCAATACAAACTACAATCTTTCAGCCAGTATGATGATTTAGACCACACTTCATAAAAAACTGGAAGAACAACTTCTTACTCAGTCAGTCCAAACATTAGAGTGTCAAAAATGCACATTTTTTTTCTCATTTTCAAACCTGTTCTGACAAATGTAAGGCAAAGGAAAACAATCGTAGTACCTATTAGGGCTCACAAAACACCCAAATTGTCAAGCAGGAACTAAATGTAACTTGTGTTACAAGTCACCTAGTGAAATAACCTTTACAGCTTCACACAAAGCAAAGACTTCAGTTTCTAGACGGGAAAAAGATTTGTTTCACTGTTTTATTAAGTTCAAATATGTAACAAAGGACATTCCCTTCCAAGCAGGATTCTGTTTTGCCTTTACCTAGAAGGCTCTTCCCCACTAGCATTGCATTTGCACAATTTGTCATAAATGTACTGAGGAACAGAGCTTATGTACAGAATGGAGTTATATATTTGTTATGTTTTTAACCTTTTGTGTTCACTCATGAATGCCCACTGTAAAGTTGTTATCTGATCACGTTTTGAAAGTAAAATTACTGATTATGAAAGCAGAAGGTTATTACAGACAGTTACAGATCCAGAAATATCCTTGGTAATTTGTCTTAATATCAAATAGGTGTCCTCTTTGTCATAACTTTTCCCAACAACTCCACTTGGATTCTATGCAAAATGGTTTTCTTACCTAGTTTTTATTCCACTTGAAGCAATTAACCGGTGAGAGTTGCTAGTAACCTCTGACCCTTTTTAAATCCCAAATGTCTTTGCAGGTTCCTTTAGTCCACCTGAAGGATCTTTAACTCTTAACTCCTGCACATTTCATAGTATATAGTATATGCACACAGAAATGTAATTCGGTTGTCAGAGATCAGAACTTCTAAGTTTTGTTAGCAATTACCTTTCTGATTCTATACAACAAAATGAATGAGACATAACATCTGTTTTCTGGTTTCTTAAGTAAACTTCTATCGAGTGAATTAAATCATTGATTAACTGTTCAAGCCAATGAGACATCGCATTTTTCAAAGTCAGAAATTATTACAATTCCCATAGAGCCTATGATCTAATTAGGACTGAGTGGAAAACAATTTTCTGAGCCTGATAAAATGTTTGAAAGATTTCAAGAATTTTTGCCATCCTCTTACAACCAAGAAACCCTGTAACAGTCTTCCTGGTGGCTAGAACCCCCAATCTGCTGTATGGAAGCTCAAAACCATCCCACCCTTAATTCAAATCAAAGAATGTGGGTTTCCCACATCTTATTGATAGCCAAACCACTAGGAGGTTAGGCATTACTCTTTGTTGGTTTTGATCTAAAAAGAAATCACAGAGATGAGGGTAGCTCACAACTGATGTGGGTTCTGGGAAGGAGGTTTGCTAGTCTCTGAAAAGTCATTAAATCTGATCCCCAAACTCTCCCATTTTTGCAGAAGTTCTTGAAAATTTACATACAATCTACTTGTATCTATGGGAATAACAGATGCAGGTCTCTGGTACTGAACTGGAGCCCATCAAGAATTCTATAAATTCTGAATTATAAAAGTCCACCTTGCTTTAACTTGTCAACTCTGGATTATTTATCATTTCAGGGAAACATTTCCTAGACAAATACAAACTCCTCTGATCAACTCTTTTCCTCACAGGCATGTAGTCCTTTGAAAAAAAGGTAATGAGAAATGGGATTATAACCCTGACTATGTGAATAAAAAGCAGTTTACAATCGAGGCCTGTGTGTTTAACAAGTTTTCACTATATGGTAGACATAAAAATTTGGAACCATTTTTCTTGTCTTTTCTTGGCTTCAAGGTTCGCTGCTGAAACACACTGTTCTTGGTCTCCAAGTTGACAAACCAGTTATTCCCAATTTTAAAGGCTGAACTATTTCTTGAGAACGTAGACCCAACAGTAGATCAATGTGGTCTAAAAACCTTGCTGACCTCTTACCTTCAACCTTCCTAGACTGAAGGTCTAGGAGAATCCTAGGAGAAAAATATTTTTAAAATACTCTAAAATATTTTTAAAATCCAGGAACAAATCCTGAAGAAAAATATTTTTAAAATTCTAGTGTAGTCATAAAAAAATATCTAGGTAGGTACCAACAAATTCCCCTTATCAAAACTACCCTATTTTTTCTTTATTAGGTTCTCTTTTGCTTGAGGAACAATTAGCTTTCTGTCAAATCTCCAAAAGCATATGTCCATAATATAGAATGGTCATGTTTAATATGTTTTTAATATTTTTTCAGTTTTACCTAACAGTAATGGTGTTACTAAATAGTGTAATGGTACTCTCATTCTCTGCCTCATTAGCATACAAAGCCAAGAAATACTGTGAAAATTGCCACAATATTAGCCACTTGGAAATGGTATAGTAAACATCTTCTAAAAAGTTTTGTTTGTTTGTTTAAAAAACAAATCCGTGCTGTTGCACAGGAATGTGAAACAAAAGATATTTAAATTGCTATATATAATACTTTCTTAGCCAACAGTGATTTGTGACTATATCAGATTGCTTCTCTGTCTCCTATCTCGTTACAAAACTGTCTTTTTTGCCCCATACTACCTGGCTTTCCATCACATTATGAATAATACATTCAATTTCACATTATAGGAAATGTATTTACAAATGGAGTCTAACTGCATCATCAGATGCCCAATTTGTAACTTTGCATTTTAGAGTAAGCTAAATGATTGAGAGCACTTGAAAGCAACCTTCATTATTTATATTACAGTCAGTCTGAATTTGACTATCATCTAAATCCATTGATTTGAGACAACTACAGGGCTTTGATATACTATTGACTTTTAAACTGTACTGTCCATCGATTTAATTGGAGAATCCTGATTAAAAATTGATGTGACAATGTGCCCTATTGCCCTCAGTCTGTACATAACGCCAGTACTGATGTTATTTCTGAGAAGTTCATATTCATATTCAACCCCTGTTCAGTAAGCTGTAGATAAAATTGCAGCTCATCCTTTCAGAGAGAATATCAACAGCAATGAGCAGATGCTGAGAACATTCCTTTTTATAGGAGGGACTGGAACAGATGTTGTGAGCCATATTCATTTCCTGCTGATATTTTCATACTTTAACTTGTTTGAAAAAAATTTTGGATTCAAACATCCCTCACAGGAAGAGAGCCTGCAACTCAGTAGGACTAATTCTCAAGGAACAGCTCAATCAGATCTTGGTCAGTGTTAGTAAGATCAAAGAAGCGGAAGCTAATGTGTAGAAAGATATAAGAATATCTGTGAAGAATACCCAAATGACAATACAGAACTCATAAAGCACTCTTTTCTAGTTTCATGTCATACTTATTAAGCATGTACTTGAAGCACACTTTTTCCTGCAAGTGACAAGTTCCATAACCTGAAAGGTAAAATTTAAAGAAAAAAAAAAAANTTGATTGACTGCCCCAAAATTAAAGAAAAAAAAAAAAAAAAAAACATTGCTCTACTGCTGCTCTCTAAGTCAACAGTTTTCTAAGGATTTTCTTAATTGGCAGAAATATTACTAAAAACTTATTTTAACTACAATGTTAACTATATCTGATATTCATTATCACAGCATAAATGTTGGGTTAACTACAAGCAATAACTCTGAACATATTGCAAAACATAAAAATAGCAAATGTTGCTGAGGAAGAAGAAATGAAAGATAGCTTCTTTTGTCTTTGTAAAATAAGGTTAAGTATACTAAATAAGAACAGAAAGAGAACTACATCAAAGGAAAGTTACACAGATTAGAGTGTCACCGGCCTAGACATCCAGAAACATGGACTACATGCATCCAGATGTCCAAACACAGAGATACGAGTGAAACTGATGCAATCTCCACATTTGCACCTGTGTGTTCTTAAAATAAATGATTTGGGCCTATTGCTGTACATGTTGCAAGTAGGACTTTGTCACTGTTTTGATGTCCCTTCCTGTGCTAAAGAAAGACAGTATGACAACCATACCACTAAATCAACAGAAAATATATGGGTTATGATTATGTTATTCTTGCACATATGCATTCCAGATATGTTGGCTTTAAGCATATATGCTTCTTAAAGCATTGCAGTTAAAGTCCAATATGCTTGGAGAATTTAATGGCAAAGCATGAACTGATTGTGTACGTGAGATTAATTCTGAAGCACATCATATAATAAGATCTAGCACGAAATGGATTGTTTTTCATGTGAGCAAATTTCATTTGTATAACAGTCATGGTAGGATTCCCATGATCTGGAGATTTGCAATTCCCACAAAAGGTTGTTCAAAAAAACAAAGACTGCTTGCAATTCCAGTATCGTACCAAAAGAGGGCACTTAAAGCTTTCGCTCTGAAGCCCAAGGAACTACCAAAACTTGGATTAGTTTCCAGCAATGTTTTAGAAATGTTCTCCCACTTTACAGCATACCAAGCAGAAACATAAAGTCTGTCACCAGACAATGAGATATAGCAAGTGAACAAGTACATAGTTACTTCTAAAGGAAAACGGTATTTCAATATATTTGCATATCCACATTATTCATGGCTTACACAGCCAGAAATGATAACTGTGATCACCTAGTTTGACTTCCTAGACAATGTCCTGAATTAATTCCTTCTTAAATGAGAACATTTGTTTTAGAAGAATGTTCTCTCTTGGCATTAGAATTGCTAGTGCTCACAGAATCTAAACAATGCATTTAAATAATTTCAGTGACTTTTCCTGCAGTATTGAAAAAGAATCTAAAATTCCTAACTCATTTTTAGTGTCCATAATTTACTATTGGGTAGCTCCATTAACATTCAGAATTAACTCCTGCTGGTCATTGTTGATAATGAAATCAAAATCATGCCTGCAGTAAGAGGTACAACTTAGAACACTTTAAAACAGGGAGTAATAGCAGGCTTGGCCTAGTGTATCTAGCACCTGGAAGGAACAAAAAGTCTGTCTTCTGTTTGTATCTTACCAATTTAGCTTTGGCTGAGCTTTTGTCACTGCACTATGCAGTGCCTCACCTTCCTTGCTTGCAAAGTAGACCTCATTTTAAAAGATCTTTGGAATCCCTAATCAAAAAGCACTGTATGAGAGAAACACCAGTCATGCACAGCTCTTTGTTGTCTTGCTTCTCCCAGATTGCTTGTCCTAGCAGAGCTAAGTCCTCGTTGGAAATAGAAGCTTTTTTATTCCAGTGCTCTTGGATGGGTAAGAAACTGTGTTTTCCTTTTCCAGGAGGGAAAGCAGTACTAAGGCACGCAGAATGCCCTGTCCATATACCCAAGTGTCTATACCTGTACTGATAGCAGCACACGTTCCTTCTGAACTACAGAAAAGCTTCAGCCTTTAAATCTCTGGCAGACTTAAACTCTAACTCCAGGCCTTAAGTTCCAGCATACTAGAATTATTTCATGTCCAAATGGCCTGATTTTATACCCACGATCCACACTCCTGTCTTCACTTTGCAGAAGTCTTCCAGAGTCCTACTGATTTTTTTTTTTAATTATTTCTTACATTCGAATTTATACCTGTTCACAGCTAGTTTCTTATTTGCTTGTTTAAAGCTAAATGCAAATCACAAAATGTACTTTTATGAAGAGATTCTTAAAGATGTTGCTGGCAAACAAAAGTTCATTGCTTATTCCCCTATGCTGGCATGGAAATATCTAGAAGATCAGTGAAACTAACAGCCTGCAGCCCTCATCGATGTACTGGAGCACCTATTTAGGAAGATCATCCTTTCCAGCACCTCCACCTCACAGCTGACCCATGTGAATATAGTATAGGAAATAATGTAAAGCATGAAGCAATAGAAGCAAAGATGCAATTTAGAGAAATCAAGATAAAATTCACCAGAAGTAATTGGTGGCAAGAGACAGAAAAAATGAGCGAGTACCATAGCTGTCCAGACTCTTTCATAGAGTGGGAAGAGAGAAGTGCCTGGGGTCAGCACAGTCCGATGCACATGCACTATCTATGTCATTGCAGTCAGCACTGCTGTGGAGTCAGGCTTAAACATGACAGGCTGTGTGGAGTGAACACAAGTTTTAGCTTGCTTGCAAACAGAAAGTAATTTCTAGGGCTTCATCTCCTGCTCTTGCGCATCTACAGCAAAGAGTTGCTTCAGAAGAGGAATTAAGCACATGCACTTGAAACAGATTTTTCTTGAGTCAGATTCCAAACTTTGATAAGATTCGATAATTGCCTTATGGAAGTCCTGCCTTTGATGAGTTTCAGCAAAGATTTTTTTTACCTACACTACATATTTTCCTATCATATAAAATATTTTCCTATCATATAAAAATAAGAACACTTGAATAATAAATTGCTTTAAGTCATAAAGAAAATGTTTGAAGTGCAATGATTTTATTTGTAGAAATGACATTATAATAGCAAATATTAGCAATGTGCAAGACAGTATTGTGCTCTTCATTTTGATATAGCCATTAACTAAAATATTTTGCATTTAGCAGAAATCCTCTGTTATAAGTAGCTTTTCACTAACATTACTCTATCCAGGAACTTGAAAGGCATTTCATGTGGTTACCAACCCTAGATGTTTATTTTAGACCAAAAAAAAAAAATTAATTCCTAAGTAAAAACTGAAATAAAAAAAGAACGAATGATTTTATTATTCACTTGTCTTTAATACATATATGTATATTTAAGAAAACAAGTGCAAAGTCAATATTCAGCTGTAGCTTTGGTGTAGCTTTTTAAATCTCTCATCATTTTCTTCTTAAATTGGCATCCTATGCCTGCCGTATAAGTAACAGAAAATAGGCTTCCAACTATAAAGATGTAGAATTTAATCCCCTGCTAAGTGACTTGTATATTTTTTCTGTCCTGTAGCATGTTATTAGTACTAATGTACTATATGATAGGGAACATAAGAAAGAAAACTCTGTGAGACCTCTTAAACCAAATCTTTTATTAACCCAGAGCTTTTGCTCCCTAAAATATGAACCATGAAGTGCAAAAAGGATGTAAAAGAGCTGTCTGGAAGCTAAGTGATTCAAAAAAGGGAGTAGGAATCCAATTGCTTTTGACATCTACAATTTCTCATTTCTTAGAGATTTTTATTGTTTTTCATCTTCTGTACATTAAGGATTTGTCAGCTGATCACTGTTGTATGGACTTTGCTTTACTTTTTAAAAAGTCATTTAGGAATGTAGTAAGGTATTTCCTAAAGTTACAATGATCATTTTGTTTTGTTGCCTTTATAGCTCAGATAGGTTATACAGCTGCATTCAGTAAAAGAAGCTCTGGGTAAAGGAAAATGTGGAAATAGACATATTGAGAACAAAATATGTTGTCGTTGCTGCTTACATAATGGCTGTTTTAAAAGCCATCATTTTTGCAGCCAAATACTGCATGCACAGGGAATTCACATGCGGAAAGGTGGGCAGCAGTGAAGGCTCCAGTCTTGACCATCTAATTTTTCAGCTTCTGGAATAGAGAGAACTTTTTCATTCAGGTTACCTGAAATCTAGATTATGTGCACAGACCTAAATGGAGCAGAACAGAGGGAGGAGAGTAGGAGGGTTGCAGGGAATGTATGCCTTTCAACAGTGCCAGGGAGTGCATATATAGTGGTGCAACATGCTCAAACATATGGGCCTACATTTGGATGCATCTGTTTTGGGTGCCCAAGCTGAGAGACCTAGAGAGCTGAGACTTCAGCAGACCTTGGGAACTAGCCTCTGAGGATCAGGCCTTTTTATACTGTCTCAACGTTTGCATTTGAAAGTTGACACCAATAATCAGGTTTGAAAACAGAGACTGGAGAACAGCTTGCAAAGTAGGCTTAGAAAAACAAGTGAGTGGAAAATCAGAGGTTAGTGTTCTAGGTTTCTTTTAATCTGATCCAAGACCTGAAAAGAAATCCTTAATAATTGGAATGGAATAGTTGAATCTTAAGGTTTTAACCTGGATTTGGTTTGTACACAGCTGAGAACTGTTCTTACAGAACTGCCCTGAACTGATCTGGATGAACCTGTGATATTTTTCTTTGCTAGTTTTGACTATCTCTTACACAAGACTGAAGTGAAAACTTTCTCCCTTGCAAGCCATTTTATATGTTAATCAAGCCAGTGTCTAAATCAAAATAAAATCAACTAGACTACAATTCTAGAAATAAGATGTCAGATCCTAAGNGATGTCAGATCCTAAGAGGAGCTGTCTGAATATCTTATGTGGCCACATACAACAGATTCTAGATTTTTCCTTAGTGTTGCGTGTTCAGTATAAATTAGTTTGCTATGAAAAATAAAATGACAGCTTTGGCTAGATTCGGGATTTCTTTTCCACAGATTCAGTTCTTTGATCAAAAACTACACTATATTGATGTTTTGCTATTGTCAACATATTGTACATACACAGTGTGTTTATTTTTGTGCACTTTTAATGTATTTAACCTTAATGTCTGCTTCTTTAAAGCAGAGAAAATGTGGCTCAGCATCTTGAATTGTCAAAGCAACCTATTGCAGATTTCTTTTTATAGATGAAAAGAAGCGTCCAGATGATGAATGCTATTCACAAAGTGATTGCTGTGGCAGCTATATCACGTCTCAAAGTACACATGGCTGCGTAAACAGAAACTACTGAAACTTGCAAAGACATGTAAAACTTTTTCCATGGCACTGGAACCTTTTTGTCACCTAAGGAGATTCAGTTGGAGCTGTTACTAAAAATGCAAGTTTTTTTTGTTTGCTTTTTAGTCTGCTTTTTTAATAACACTTTATTGAATAGGCCAAAAATGAGATATTCTTTTCCCTCCTGAGACCCTCAAGTTTAACATTAGAAGAAGTTTTGTGACAGTCTAGTAAACCTTTAATGAGATTTTTTTTTTTTTTTTTTTTTTTTTTTTTTTTTTTTTTTTTTTTTTTTTTTTTTTTTTTTTTTTTTTTTTTTTTTTTTTTTTTTTTTTNCCATCCTTTCAGGTCTTTGTCTGCAGATGAATGTTAATAATTAGTAGTTGCGTTCCCCCTCCTTCATAAAATTGTATTCTTCATAAATTCATCATCTTTTTTTTTTGTTGTTGTTGTTTTCTCAAAGTACTAGCAGCCCTGACAAGCCTCCCTTTGTTCTTATGTTTATAAATAATTTATAATGCAGAAATATCTCTTCTTAGTCTTAAAAAATAAACTAATGGTTGAACATAACATACTGCCAGGAGCAGATCTACCACTAGCTTTAGAAGAAAAGAAGAAGAAAAAAAAGAGAAAGAGAAAAGGAAAAGAAAAAGGAAAAAAAGAAGGAAAAAGGAAAAGAGAAAGAAAAAGAAGGAAAAAAGAGAAAGGAAAGGAGAAAGAAAAAGAAAAAGAAGGAAAAAGGAAAAGAGAAAGGAAAGGAAAGGAAAAGAGAAAGGAAAGGAAAGGAAAGGACAGGAAAGGAAAGGAAAGGAAAGGAAAGGAAAGGAAAGGAAAGGAAAGGAAAGGAAAGGAAAGAAAAGAAAAGAAAAGAAAAGAAAAGAAAAGAAAAGAAAAGAAAAGAAAAGAAAAGAAAAGAAAAGAAAAGAAAAGAAAAGAAAAGAAAAGAAAAGAAAAGAAAAGAAAAGAAAAGAAAAGAAAAGAAGGGAAAAAGAGGAAAAAAAGAAAAAGAGATAAAGATCTTCATGCTTAACAAAGATAGGAGGTAGGAACATCACATGGAAATCCATTTATCTGAGTGAACACTGATTTTTGTTCGCAGATGCTAAATATATCTGAGCTACCCTCATCTTATGTGCTGTTTCTGCTTCTCTGCTCTTCCAGAATTCACTTCATAAAAAAGCAGCTACTTTTAAATGTTCTGAATGCACAAAGGGCTACAGTACGGACCAAGTTATCAGAATAAATGTGTTTATACTGGTGCAGGTTATTCCCTTGAGGAGTGTACCAGGCCTTGTACTGACACTTAGTTGACAATTGCTGTCCATGTTGTAGACGTACTGCTGAAGAAAATCATGCATATAGCCAAGAAATTAAGTCCATCTTAAACAGCGTATGGACCAGCTGTTGGTGTTGGAATTCTTTTACAAAGATGCAGAAGGGTGTGCTTCAGCAGCAGATAAGTTGTCACAAACAGCAGCACATGCAGTCCTCAGACTCAGAGGAACATGTGCTCAAATTAGAACTGAAGTACACCGAGTTTCAGGCCCTACTGGATGCCTAGGAGCGATCCAATTTCCAGACATTTATATGACTCTTTATTATTATTTTTTTTTAATGCAGCCACAGCCAGAGAAGCATCCACACAAATGGCTGGAGTTATTGTTAATTGAGGTAAATGGAATTGAACTTGAAACTAGCTAGGATCTACAGAGAAATCCTTATTCTGCTGCAGGTTAGCATATGTCAAAAGAGATGATAGCTGAAGAGTCACTTTGTGATATATTAAAAATATATTCAGGTCCCCTAGAATAACAGTCCTAGCATGCAATTTAGATACCGATCTCAGCATTGCCTCACATCAGCTGCTGGGATTTAGAACCACAAGGAGGTAGCACATCTTCTCAGAGGGCTGCCTACAGCACTGACATCAGCAAGCCAACAGCTTACTGCATGGCAATGCCCCTGCGAGCAGGGCAGCTCCGGCGAATGCTCCATGGCTACACATGAGCAAGCAACATGGATGATGCTTGGTTTTAAGCAAGAGTCTGTAGCTCGATTTTCATGTATCCTGTTTTAAATGAACTTCTTGTCAGGAACCAGTCCTCTGCAGGCTACAAACAATATTCACCTGTTCTTAAAGCATATTATCACAAGTAGCCACTGGTAATTACATCCTATGTAACTTAGGGATAAGAAGTGAGTAAAAATGGAATATCTTATCCAAAGTCTATACACAGTAGTAAAAGGGAAATTTAGGCAGATATGCAATTCAGATGTAGGAAGTCTTGACCTGCAGGGCTCAGCTATGGATCTAATAAAGTAAAGGAGGGTTAAAGCCAAGATTTTAGTTTGATTTTTTTGCAAGAACCAGGTCAGCTGCCCTTCATAATTATTCATTCTTGCTTTTGGCTGGTTTCTGACTTTTCAGTGTGGAATGAGTTTTGGCCAGAAAGAACACTCATGCAAAATCTTTTGAAATAACTGGTTAAGGAGCTTTCTGAACTCAAGAAGATGTCACCTCCAGCAGCTTAGAGTTGAATCTGCCTGCACAAAAACAGATTGGAAAGAGCCAGTTTAAATCTCAGTCGTGTGATCAAAATCAATCTGAATCCTCTTTTTAGGAGTTTGAGCTTCTAATCCTATACCTTTTCTCATACCTTTCTTTTAACACCACATAGCAGGATTCTGAACTCCTTTTAAAATACATTTGGCTATAGTGTGCAGATCTCTGCTGAGATTGCTGCTGCCTTCAGATCTTACAGGGTATGATGCTAGGACTCAATGTTTTCCAGATACGTTCGGAATGGAATCCTGCTTGAAAACCCCTGGGTACACACATTGCAAAGACAGCAGGAGGACAGAATTAAAATAGAGCATGATTCAAGACCAGAATTTCATCCAAAGGTAGCATGCTTTTGAAGAAATATCTGAAAGCTCAATGCAATCTTCTAAAGGAAACACTTTAGGTTCCTGAGGATTGCTTTCATCAAGAGAGAAACTCATGTCACAGGAAGGGAGGACGAGGTTGAAGGAAACAAAATATTTTGTGGGAAAGAGGTGGGAAATAGAGAAGTGGGGACGAGTATGAGAGATGGGTATAAAAGCATCTCAGACAACCATTTGTCAGTGGAACTTTCATGCTTCCATGCTTTTAATGCCAGCAGAGAAGTTAACCCTTAAATGATTTTGGATTTATTTAACCAACGGCATCTTCACAGTGGAATGTCTGTCTACTGCTATAGATGCATTGGTTTTCAAATTTTAACTCAACAATCTTTCATGATCATATAAAATATTGTAGTTACAACACTACCTTCCCTTGGTTAAATTATTCCCATTCTGCTATGCTGCACAGGTAAAAGCATTTTCAAATGTATTCACAGTCTACTTCATTCTGTTCTTCCCCATTATAAGCTTTAACTGAAATAAACACCCCAACACCCTAATGCCTAGAAAAGAGATCCAGAGCCAAAACTGTACTCAGATCTCAATTTTTATCAGATTCTAAAATGGACCAATCAAAACTTCAGCTGTAGCACACCTGATTTTTGATGGTTTCGATACCTTAATGAAAATTTTTTCAGCTGAGACCCTTTGCTGGGTATAACAATGTATCTTTATAGCACATAAACTGTCTGGCTCCCAGGTGTTATTAAGAAAATACAGTATACAAAAGCTTTAAGCTTTAAACCATACAGCATGATTATTAGGATAGCAGAAGGTGTCAGGTGGAGACAAAGACACACAGATAGAATTGATTTGAGGCACGTCATCAGAAAATAAGGGTGATGTGATCACAGCACTTATAGCACATGCAGCAGCTGTACAATTCTACATGGCAGCTTCCATCATACCCTTCACATGAAAAAAAAAAAAAAAAGATTCNGGAGCACTTAGGAATTGATATTAATTAAAATAATGTATTTGCTTTCTTTCGACAGTTATGTCAGCCTCATTAAAAACTGAGTGTTAAATCTTCATTAGGTTTTCAATATTAAAATGCTTCCATGAAATATAAATTAACGTTTAACTTGTTGCTGGTCATAGTAAGAAAAAGAAGGGGGGGGGAAGCCATTGGGATGAAATCCTGACCCAGTTAAATCAATGAGACTTTTGTTTCTCAAATCAGTGGGGTCAAATAATTCCCTCAGTGCCAGCAACAAGAGGCAATAGCTTTAAATCTGATGCACATGTAGGTCTCTTTCAGTCTGTATTCTCATCTTCCATGATAATAGCTAAAATTTTGAAAGTGTTCTCATTTATATAGGAGGAACATATGTTTCAGTGAGAGCAAAAAGGTTTAGCTTCCTGGGTAGCTTAGGGTTTTTAGGAAACCTTACATTGTGCCTTAAATTTGAACAATTCTCCCTAATGAAAAGACACAGTAGTACTGTTTCTAGAACTATTGTAAATTGAACTACTTTTCAGAATATGAAACCTGCAAAGCAAGAAAGTAGTTCTTAAGTGAACACTGTAATTTATATCAAAGAGCAGACTGTCACTGTTACGGATCTTAACAGACGTGCCTGTCTGATGAAAACAAGAACCAGGCAGCAAGAGCGGGTGTTCTAGCACTCCATGCCGTGGATCTCTCCAGATTCCAGCTTGCTGTGCCACTGGTGCAAGATTTCCCAGCAGATGCAAAGTTTAGGAAGCTGGGCAGGTCAGGAAGAGAGAGGAGAGGAGCAGCTGAAATGTAGTTAAGCAGCCCACCACAACATGTATCCTCAGTCATAGCTGTGATCGGTGACCCTCTTACTTCTGCAATAGCTGCTGTCTTGAATCAGAGCAAATCTAACAGGAACAGCTTGGAACCAAAGTAAAGACTCATTTGAAATGGCCTCGATGCCTCTCAGGTGTACTGTGTTAACTGAAGGAGCCTGTAAGCATGTTTGTGTTTCAGAACGAAAGAAGATCTTATAATTATGTTTTATCTGACTGTAGCTTGTTTGGAAATGGGAACAGCTGATTCTCTCCTCCCTGGGCGTATGCACTGCAAAGCCACAAGGTGGCGGTATGGTGTCATTTTTTTTTTTTTTTTTAAACAACAACAGAAAGAGGTTTTGTTTAATGAGCTTGAACTCACAAGCCTGCTCATCTAGTGAACTGTGACTTTTCAAATACCAACCTATTAATGTCAAAGGCAATACTGAAGGGAACAGTTCTGTTTGATTTAAAAAATACAGACAATGTGAAGTCCACTATGTTCTAATATCTATCACCTATGGGGCTCCATTCATGCCTAATGCTTTATTCAAGCTAAGACCTAGTTTTTATATATCAGATTAATACATATCTACAGCTTTGCACCTTTCTATTTTGATTTTTTTATTATCAGGGCTCGCCGGGGCCATTTTCATTCCCTTACTATAGCATCTGCAAGCAGGTGGATTAGAGATAACTCTCATTGTGCTTTGTTTTCTCCTGACACTGTCATTAATCATTCCTTAAGCCACACTTCAACTTATAGTAATCAGGACTGGCTGTTCCCGAGCTGCACAAGAATTGCCTTTCACAATGTAATGTGAAATTGGAAGCGAATGGCTGAAGCCAGACGCTTCTTCTGCATTCCCCATCTATCTCATCATTTAGGTATTTATCCATCTCAGGCTTGTACAGGGAGCATCTCTCTCCTTCCCATGAGGACACAGATTGCAACAGAGGATCAGATTTGTTACCCAGGCTTTGGGCTTTGATTGTCCTCTTATAAGTTCAGGATTAAAGTGAAATTTCCCACAGGGCTATGCAGGATTTGCTAGCATTTAACTGTTTAACCTGGCTGTTTGTGAATGAGAATCCTGTGGTCAACTATTCCGTAGAGAATATTATGGTAAGCCAGCTCTGAATGGCAGACATTTCGGTAAATTCCTGTAAAGACTGCTGCAGTTGATTCCAATTAAGTTCATACCTGATAACAATTGTTTTCTTGTACATGATGAGCAGTAATCTTATGATAAAAAACAATTGTCTATTCTCTTGTGAAATATGTGTCAGCTTTAAAATAAATGCAGACCTTCAAAAAGTTAGAGTCATCTGCTTATGCTTTTAGAATCACTGTGCATTAATTTGTCTTGAACTAGGTCATATCTTTCACTGTGTAAAAGCTGTATTTTCTTGTATCTTACCCAATTCTGGTAGTAAGTATAAGCTAATAGTATCTATAGTAGCACGGCACTGGAATGGACAAACACTTTAAACAAACTGCATTTGATGTATTAATAAAGACAAATTGACGGTTCTGGAAAGCATGCTGTTAAATATGTAGCCAAAACAGATGTATTTTTCCTGGCATTTGATGTGATTCTTGCACAAAGGAAAGTACCTATAATGTACTATTCTCTACATAACTGAAAGCAAGGAGGAAAATTTTCAGTCCACATTATCTATCTTTTAGTCTTAGCTTTAGAGCCATTTAAGGGAAAAGATTTTAAAACAAGTCAAAATCATTTTGTTATCTAGTTTAAAAAGACTGTATGCTCAACCACTGTATATATATTCTATTTAATGTGGATGTGTTTTTAAAATGCCTAGGAGGATAGTGCTCATTTCATGTGCTTCTCCAAGATAGACATAACACCCAAGCAACTGAAGTACATAATTTAACAAAACATTTTAGCTTGCAGTGAAATCAGTTCCCTTGGAGGGAATGGACTGAATCATTAAACTCAATTTTAACCCCACTCCCTGAGAAATTTCTATGTCTTATTCAAAAGTTTGCTTTTCATTTTCTTCTTTGTTGGCTAAAAATGTTCTAAATTTCCAAAATTAGCTTTCATGGGATTTAGTTTGGAGAAAAAAAATCAAAAAGATTTTTATTTTAAAAATAAAGAACCACAGACACCCCGAGGGAAAGGCTCACAGGCATTATCAGTTACAAATCTGCAAATTCTAATGGAGACTGAAATTAACAAATAGGAAAGACTTGTATATTCATCTTTTTGTTCACTGTTCAACTGTTTTGCACTAAGAACCTGTATTTGTGATGTCGATCTGGTGCTAACTAGTGTCTCAGTGTTTGGCCATGCAAATGTACCTGCGAAAGCCTCACTGGCTGAGTGCAAATTACTAAATATCTTTACCATCATTTAGTGTTTCTCTCATAGCATTAAATGATTACTGAAAAGGTATAAGCAATCTTTTCTATTTATTTGAAATATCCTCTAGATTCACATGGGTAATTTTCATCTGCGTATAATGCTCCCAAAGTAACCTCTTCATTTCCATTGTTTTAGTGTGAAATCATTTCCTCAGGAGATAATTAGAGTTGCTCCATTTATTACATTAAATGATTAGCATACACTTGAAATGATTCAGTATATTTTTCTTTATTGCTGATGACTCTTAAATATGGGCCTACATTTTTAATGGATAAATTAAGATTATCTTGACATTTTGTGGCTGCCTTAGCAGCAAAACAAGACAGACTTTCTTCTCCAAACACAGACACAGGTGTGCCTCCAACTATGCACTTTACCTGGAGGGCTCCAATTCACCTGAATATGCCACCTGGTTCAGTTTAAAAATCAGTATCAATGTTTGAAGGTAAAATGAGGCTTTAAATGTACCAAAACTGTGATTACTTTTGTTGCATGTGTAGTTACTACCTATTCCTACGTGTCATGGGATCAGAGTCCTAGTATCTCAGCTGAAGTCTCTATTTCCTCTGGACAATGAGCATCTTCTTCCAAATGTATATAAAATAATTTCTTACATTGGAAGACCTGCACCTGTATCATACTATGCAAATTAAACTAAATGAAGAACAAAAGAGTTTTACCGTATGCTAACTAGTTTTCATCTACTGGATTCTGGAAGTAGATTACTCTAGAACTGGTGAAAACATTATCTACATTAAAACTCAGTAAGATTTAATGTCAAGATACAGCCACTGCTTCAAGACTTTCTTTTAAGAATCAAATAACCTGTAGACACACACACAAAAAGAACAGTGGCTGCAGGCCTGAGCATTGACCAGATATTTGCATTACTCACATCCTGACAGGGGCTACCTCAGCAGATGCCAAGAGGGACCTGGAAGTGGTGGGTACCAACTGCGACTGAAGTGTGCAGAATTTTTAATGGAGCCCTTTTAGGGCTCTGTTTTCCCAAGATTTGCCATGCCATTCCCAAAAGAAAAGTCTCCTTCTCTGGAGACATTCGAAACCCGCCTGGACGCGTTCCTGTGCAATCTGCTCTAGGTGTTCCTGCTTCGGCAGGGGGATTGGACTAGATGATCTTTCGAGGTCCCTTCCAATCTCTAACATTCTGTGATTCTGTGATTCTGTGAACACCAAGTAGATATTTGAGTGGATTTGAAAGCTTGGTGCTTTGGAGGTAAATAACCTGCAGCACTCCAACTACATTAGTGGATGCGAAGCTGATGCCATTATTAAGGGCTATGTTCTCTTGTGATGTGGTACAGTCACCTGTCCCATAGTTCTCAAAATTCACTAGAGCCCTAGGATACCTCACACACAGTCAATTTAAATTCAAACAACTCTTGCATTTAGCATTTTAACTACATAATTTATTAGACGTTTTAATCATAACGAACCTTTTTGTTCTCTCAGTTATCTTTCAGACTATTTACTTTTTGAGGAGGATACCTATGGGTTATATGAGCTCAGAGAATGCATCTTATGCTTTAGCAGGAAAGCCAGTTTGTGCTGGCAGCGAGGAACTTCCTACATAGGCCAAAGAATATGAAAACCACAGCTGCATAGGATATGAAAGACAAGATATAAAGCAAAATTAAAAAAAAAAAAAAGCACAGCATTTTTGTAAGTGTCTAACATAGTATCAGAAAACACTTTCATAAAACCGTAACTCACATCAGAAAGTAAGATTTAAAATGTAGTTCCCATTGCTAGAAAG
>VXAV01000069.1:282510-301974 GCA_013399715.1 Alectura lathami
TTGCTTTTCACAGCCTTAAATAGCGGCTCGTTTACTGGTCGCTAAGGTTGACCTTCTTTATGTGTCACAATGCCACTCAGTGGGATAAAGAATGAGGTGCCTTTTAGGAAATCATGCTGTGTGTTTACAAGCAGCTTCTTGACCTTACCCAAACGAGTCAGGGAGCAGCACCTAGCACTCTATTGTGTGAATTCTGCCTTTCCTCCTGCCAGACCTTACAGCTGCCCTCAAAGGTAGGTTCACACCTCTGCTCTACACCTAAGGAACAACAAAGATTTTCATGGATGCTCAGAAGCCCCTAGTGCCCCTGTTAGAATCATGACTGCATCCTGTAGTGCTATGCAGGCCAGATAAACACAACGGAGGAAACTGCATGTCACTTGCATAGTGAGGATGAAAACATGGAAGAAGATTTAAACATAATTTCATTTAAATATCACAAGGACACTCTTTATAGCCTCAGTACTGCATGCAACAGCAACAGGCTTACAACACACAAGATCTGGATGCCACAGAGAACTGCTAATGGGAGGAGCAAACTTCTCATCCTTAGATTACTAATTCAAATTCATATTCAAGTACCATAAAGTCACTAAGATCCAGCTGTTGTTCGAGCCCATGGGTTACAGGACAATTTACCTAACAACAACAACAAACTACCACCAGAACTTAGAAAAAAACTGAGTAGTCCCAATGTATTCTCTGAGCAGAGAGCTACAATGACCTCATGCTTCAATTATGAGTAAAAGTCACATTTACAAAATTAAAAATGAATATAAAGAGCAAACAATTTCTATGATAATTCCTGTCAATTTGACTTCCGGTTCAATTATGCACACTTACTCTGAGTGCTAATGTGTCCTCTAACATCATCTAATACAATCTGTTGGTCTAAAAAATAATACTATGCCTCTCTATGAACTCTGCCTCTCCTGTCATCTAAGATGGTTCATACAGCTTTAGTGTAAAAGTAGAAATGAGGATGCAAAACCAGTGGGAGGTTAACAGGACTGATAACCAGGACTAGTAACTAGTAACCGATCACATTGTCTGCAGGCCATTTTGGAAGAGAAGCGTGGTTTCTCTGACCCCAATGCTAGTATGACAGTGTTTCTTCACACAGTCATCTTTGCAGTCATGCCAAGCAGCAACAAAACTCATATGGCAATGTATGCAGCTTATTGCTTACAGTTCTCTTGTTAGCTTTACCCAGATGAAAGCATCTTTTTCTGCTAGTAATAGTTCAAATTTTCAATATGTCCGGTTCTGAATTTAAAATTTAATCCTATTAGTCCAATCTAATTCACTCATAATCAACCCCTTTTTTAACAGTTTTCAGATTGAAAAATAAATATTAAGGTATCCAAAGCAGTATTTTGTAACCTCTTGGCTTTTTTAGTTAGACAATAAAGAACTACAAAACAAAAGCTTTCTCTACTGGAGAACTTTAAAAATGGAGCAATAATTTTCTAGACCTGTTGTGAGTTATGCTGCTCGTATTTTGCCATGACATCCTACATTTTGCATAAACTGAAAACTTTCCATATATCACGAACATGGTACAATATCCTACTTCATTAATTGCACATAGTGTTTCACTGAACAAGGCTATTCTCCCTGGTCATCTGCTTGAGAAGGCTAAGAGTTGAGAAAGCATGTCAGATGATAGAAAAATACATGCATTGCATGAGATGTTGCCTATCCAGTACCTCTAGGACATCTTTGGTAAAGCTGAATGCCGTAAATTAAATTAGCCAGGGGACATGCCCTAACTGATGGCATTTAGGCAGACTGGTTGACTCAATCCTTTGAAGAATGTTCTCTTTTAAAATCTAGGGCATGGGAAGGAAATGATTATAAAAATGTTTATTATTCACATCGTGAATACGGGTAGATCCCACATGAGTATGAAGTACAAAATTTTGCATGCCTTACCTATGGAGGATGCAGCAACTAAAAAGGACCCCTGACAAAGAATGCTGGCTTCTTAAGCAAAACAGGTTATGCTAATAGTGCTGGTGGTCAACAGTTCGTTCTCCATTTTGTTGGTTAATGGAGCAACTGGAATATATGCACATTCAATTTTCTAATTGTAAATGAGGCAATTTCAGCTGTTATAAACCTACTCCATACTACGTCAGGGTGTATTTGCACAGCGCTCCCAGTTATTGGAATGGGAGAAGAGCCAGGTAGGCTGGCTTTGTAGGCTTTAGCTTGCTTCCAAAAGAGGGCTTGCGAGTTTTATCTCAATGTGGTATGGAACAGCCATGCCACTTCCAGTGACAATCTGGTGCTGGGAGTAATGGAGTTATTCACATCATACCACACCTGACCTAATAAATTCTTGTACACTAAGAGGGGTCCTCAATTCCAACACTATCTGCAACACAGATAATCACACTTCTGTTAATTAAGAGTTAATAACACTGGAAGCCTTTTAGAGGCTAATTACACTTACGTTGGATTTTAAAACTGCCAAAACGACTTAGGAGCATAAGCCTCACCGATCATTCAGCTCTCCACTTTTACAGCAGTTTTTGACTGTGCATGCACAACAGATCAGACCCCTACTGTTATGTCAGAAAAGAAAGCACTAGTTGAAATCAGCAGAGGCATAAAGAGAGAATATCACAGCAGAGCTGAGTGTAGTGATCCTCTCTTTATTGCAAACCTACACTGGTTTCACACTGACTGCACTGAAGTTCTTCCCATTGCACACCAGTATGAGTAAGATGATGGTCTGGAAATACACAAACAATGCAATTCAGGGATAAAAAATAACAAGGGAAAAAAAAAGCAACAACAATTTGATGACCATGCTTGACCACATTTTTTATCTCCAGAGTTACTTCTTAAGTATGGCCGTTCATCTATTTCTTTGATAGCTAGTTACGTAGGTCCTCTCATAGCTGGCAGCTGCACCACAGCTTTTACACAGACTCTGAAGCCTTTGTGGTATTTCAGCCATTCTATCAAATTCACATTTTCAATAATAAATAATGTACCCCTATAAAGTCACCTGAACACCCTGAGAGAATTATAGCCTTTATTATGTACAATTGGGGGTATATTACTCCTTACATTGAAAGATTTTTTTAGTGACCTGTCTGAAAGTTAGATAAATTATCAGAAATAGCAAAGTAAAATTACACTAAATGTCCTTTAGTACAGCCACTGAAATGCCCTCTGCAAAATATGGGATTGTTTAGTTAGAGGAAGAGAATCCAGGGACAGACATGATCATTTTTTGTGGCATAGCTCTGAGGCTGATTACTTGAGTCAAGTGACCAATCTGGGAACTGTGAACCTCTGGACAGCCATTTTCTTACTATTACTAGTGGCTGTTTTAACCTACTCACCTATTAATCTACCATGTATTTTCCCTTGATTTATGGAACTTACCTTATAAGTAACATTTGGTAGAATGGTACTTTTACTCATTCAAAACAAGCCCTTTGCTTAAATCCTTCTGAACATGTAGGATATGGCTTCTGAGCAACCGAAATAAAAGAGGAGGAGGGGAGAAAGCTCATTTAACACAAATATTGCAATATAATTGAAATTATATTAAAAAAATTAAATGACTTTTTGTGAGCTCGTTCAAAAGGGTCAGAAATGTGTTTGAGCTGTACAAGATTAACCTTTACTCGTTTGGGAAAATGCAGACTTCAACAGCAATCCTCTGCAGCGGTTGCACTTGCTAAAAGTTTAAAACAGTAATTTTTTCCCAAGAAAGGTCATCTTGAGCTAAAATGTCAAATAAATTATTTAGATTACTGAATTAGAAAAGTGAGGATCTGACAGGCTGAATTTTTTATGCACATTAGCCACAGTCAGGGTCTCTATATGCTCTTTTTATTAAGTGCACCCCCCCCTTCTCTTATTAAAAATCTCTCCATTTATTCCGATATATTCCCCTTAATATGTATCTTAGCATCTAAATAGCTGATCCAATTTGGTTGTTACTTGTACAAAACATGAAGCACTTCATTTGACTGTCGCATTTTTCTAGTGTAAAACTGATGTAAGAAAGAAAAGCTTACCACTATTTCAAAGGGGAAATCAAGTGACCAAAAATCCATTTTTAAAGCTTCCATGTCATTATTAAATCTTAGATTGTAACAGAAGAAGTATTTTTAAAGAGAAAGACAATTTTGACGGAAGTCAAATTAAAAAAAAAAAAAAGAGAGATGGCTGGTAATTACTGGAAAATCACAGAATGTAATCTTCATATGTAACTGCTTGCACATGTGTTTTACTCCACAGGTTCACATCTGCATTTCCCATTTTTCCTCACATTCATAAAAACTAATGATCATTGAGGCAGCACAAGAGTCTCTGTCCAAACATGATGATGATGCTAGAGTATTCACTCAAACACCAACAGTAGTAAATCTTCCCCACATTTTCCAAAACCAACATTTGCTCAGCACTGGAGAGGTCATTCTATAAAACAATTCCATATTGATAATAAGTCCTTCCTAATTAGACTTCTGCTGTGATTTTTTCCCCACAGACTGAGCCATACTATTTTCACAGTGGTGCAAATCCAGTTCCCAGCCTCAGTAGCCAGACCAAATGCTGGCGGCACAGGGCATGACAAGTGGGAAAGTACTTTCAAGCTTTCCAGCACAACCAGCCTCTCACCAACTTTTCAAAGTCCAGCACAGCTGGTGCCTAGCCTCAGCCATACAGTGTCCTACCAAGTTTCCTTGTCAGCCTTACAGTGCATACACTAAGGGGTATATCTTTGAACGTGGAGGTTTGTCACTGCATGGGAACTCCCGAGGTGATGGACCTTGGCAGTGACCTATTCAGGGGTCTCATCTTATTCCTTTTGTGGGCCCAGGCCTGCCCCATGCCACTGAACAAGGAGGAACACAGCAATGCAGAGCTGTGCGTTTTGGAAAGAACAGGATGAACAAGGTTCATGCTACCGTATGCCCCAAGTGCACGTCACGCGTATGTGTGCAAGTAATTCTGCCTACAGCTTTACGTAGTCATATAAAATCCTCTGCAACAAGATGAACACAGGTAGAGCTGCCCTTAGTCACTTATTCCTTATGTGCTTTCTTTTGGAAACACCAGAGGTTTTTGTTTCTTTCACATGTAAAGTGTCTGGCCAGAGCAGGACAAACTTCCTTTCACCTAACCCGTCTGACCTGTTTTAACTTTTTGTCTTGCAGAGGCACCAAATGTACTTAGTCATTTGTGCATCACTGAGAGGAGGGATTTAGTGAATAAGACAACCATAGACTTACTCCTTGGCAATTCCTTCCTTAACAGGGTAAATCCACAGAAAAGCAGGGTTAATAGAGCATGATGATATGAAGAGCAGAGACCTAACTGTTGACATCTTTGTTGTCAAGTCAGGTATTATGCTATGATAAAGAAAAAGAAATATTAAAAGAATTGTAGAAAGCTCTCTGGAATTAAGTTTCTTGATGCTGCTTTACTGTAAAGGCCATTAGTACTTCTCCCATCCTGGGGTCTTTCATCTTTCCTGATAAGAATTCTTCATTTCTGGGCTTGATTATAATTTACCTTTGTGAGGTCACTGAAGTAGAAGTTATAATTTGTCATGTAGTGTTAAATACTGAAAAATTATTTTGAGGTCTAAATTTAGGCAGAAACAATTTCTTTTTAAAAATGTTTGTACACTCTACTCACCTCTCATTGCAATATTTGTAATCTGAGGTAAGATGTGCTGGTGAAAAGTGGGAACAATACAATGGCTCTGAGCTTAAATTTGTGAATCACCACACAAGAAACTCCACTTTCAAGTTCTTAAAATAGTATAGCAAGCTGGAAATTGAATCTGGAAAATATGAGATAGACCAGTAAATAACCTTTCCAATAGTTTTCATAAGAAGCTGAGATGCATCTTGAAATACTCAGGAATCACACAGTTACCTTTCTCACCCGTTTTTATAAGGTAAAATGTTCCAATAGCAAAGCATTTATCACATATGATACAAACATTTTTGGACCATGACCATTAGCCCAATCAAAATAAAGGTATTGATTTTCAATACTTTCTGCCTCTTCTTCTTTCTTTTCAAAATATGGCTGCAGACACACTCTGATCTACAATATTTGAAACATTTCTGACCTTCCTCCTTTGAGTGGTTTATATGTTTTTTTTATGCTAACAGCGTTGGCTGAAGTTGACTCTGCAAACTTTGAGAGGTCATACTGACAGAAGCCCTTTGATAGAAACATGTTTCGCCCTGTGTTAAAGCACAGTGCAATACTGGCAGAACAGTTCACTAGCAGTTTTCAGGTGAAGATCTTGGTCCAACGTGTTTCTCAGTTTCATTTACGTAACAAGGCTGTTTCCAAAAAGACTACATAGACCAAACTGCAATCTGGTTTATTGACTTCAACCAAGACGGTCATTTTTGTTCTAAGAAAAAATCTACCTGAGAGAACTATCTGGATAGATTGCTGTTTAATTTTGCTTCAACAATTTAAATTAAACCAACAAATTAAATTAATACCAAACTTCTATATGTCAGTTCTCTCAAGCCCTTTTCAAATTAACACTGAAAAGGAAATCCATCCATCCATATATACATAAATATGCAAAACAAGCTGAAAAACGGTGACATTATCCATGGGTTCCTGGGGGCTTGCCATAGAAATGAACAGGAAACTTTTCTAATATTGCTAAGCTTGTATGATATTTCTGAAATAGGTGAGAGCAAGCAGCATCACCCCAGAAAAAAAAGGAAGAGCATTTACCAGTTGGAACACAGGCAGAAGTCACTGATAGCAGATGGTTTTAAAACTCGCATTTTAAGACTGCAGCTGCCTGACTGTGTTGCATTTAAAAGGGCTACCCTTCATTGGAACATCAGATAAAAAGCTTTTGTAAGAGGGCAGCTTTAACTACAAAAAGAGTATAAATGACCGGATAGCTATGTAATCAGATATTTCTTCTATTGCACCCCTTTCCAAAGCGTTATTAGATTTCACCAGAAAGACTATTTGTGTCAAAATTTTAGAAAGAGGAGAGATGCACTTGCTCTGAATATTTTTAGGTGCTAAGTCCATATGGCTCCCTCCTGCTGTCTTAATTCAAAGATATTCTAGGACTGTTCAAAGAAAAAAAGATGGGATGATTATGGAGAAAGTCCTCACTGAAGCATCTTCCAGTCACAAAAAGGAGAGGAAGGTGACTGGAAACAGCTTGAAGAGATCTCCAAAGGGCAAATTATACTTCATCAGCCCACTTGTCTTCTATGAAGAAATGACTGGCCTTACAGACATGGCAAGAGCAGCAGACATAACTAACTTCAAAACTGGGTGGTTTTGGCATATTTGTAGCCAAACTGGGGAGCTACAAATGGGAGAGATTGATTTGAAGATGGATGAGAAACTGGGCTGTGGGACTGGAAGAGTGAAAGTCAACAATTCAGTCTATGTGGTGATGGGATTCCTGAGGAGTGGATACTGAGGCTGATACTATTTATGATATTCTGAAGTTATACAGACAATGGGATGGTGTGCACCCTCATGAAGTTCATGGGTGACATCAAAGTAGGGGGAATGCTTGATACTGTGGAAGCTAGGGACATCATTCTGAGGGTCTGACTAGACAAAAATGCTGCCAGGAGCACCAGGTTTGGCAAGGACAAATGCAAAATCCTAGCTGGCTGGGATAATCCCATCCAACAGTACAGGTTGGGGACTGATTGGCAGCACAGTAAGGCTGCAGTCTGAGGGTCTTGATGGACATGAACCAGGAATGTGCCTGGGAGGTGATATCACTAGCTGCTGACAGGGCTTCATTTACAAGAACGTAGCCAGAAATGACAATTCTGATTGGATACCAGGAAAAAAAATCACAGTGAGAGAAATTAAGCACTGGAACAGGCTAAGGAACTCCCTTCCTTGGGGATTTTCAAAACCTGACTACAAAAGGCCATAAACAATCTCATCTAACTTCAAAGTTAGCCCTGCTATGAGTTGGAGTTTAGACTAGATGACTTCCAGAAATCCCTTCCAGCATTAGTCTATCCTGCTTCCAAAGTGTGTCAGATAATTTTAAGAAACATTATTTCTGCTGACTTATTGATTAGTCTAGTAACTAGAGTAGGGTCAGAGAATTTTAAAAATTGTGATTCACGAAAACCCAAACTGTTCTTCTTAGTTCCAGAATGGAATTGCCTTTCCAAAATAGAAAGACCTACCATAAGGAAAATCATATTATATAATACTTAGGTCTTCAGTATACCACATCAAAACTTTAACCCATAGCTAGGCCTGTTGTTTCTTATTCTCCTTTTACCCTTGTCTGATTTTTTTCTTGTTTCGATTTTTTTTTTTTTTAAGAATTCTGAAAAAAAAATCACTGGATCACAAAATAAAATTCCTACAGGTTTGATTTTGATCTTTGATTATCATGATATTTTTAATTAGTGCAATGAATATTGAGCTCAGACAGAAAGCTTTGGGTATCTGAAGCAAATTTTCCATGGAGCTCCAGAAAGACTCCTTTGCAGAGCATGCAATTAAAACAAACAAACAAACAAACAAACAAAAACAACAAGGCCTAGATTTTCTGGGCTATCAGAAGTGGAAATAGGCTTTCTGCCCTATAAAACAAAGACATATGAGTGAAGAAAGCAGCAGTGAATTGCTGCTCCTGTTGTAACTCAAAACATATTCTTCATTTCAAGGCTAGTACTCTGCGGTATTTCCAAAATGAAATTTCAAAGTTTCTGTATCATGATCCACCAAATTTGGTAAACTCAGCTGCATATGTCAGAAATTATGTTGAACACAGTATAGTCAGATTATTCAAACAGCTATAGATCAATAGGGAAAGTCAATCCCTATCCAGCTCGTGACGTTAAAATTTCAGTGCCTAAAAGCACATGGTATTTAGCCAAAGAAAAAGCACTTGCATGGATATCTGCTTGATGTCTTCATTGACCATTAACAAAAATAAAAATATATCAAGTTATCTGGCATTGGTTTCCTAGGATCTGGCATGGTGTATCAGTCAACAACTTGTTTTGTGATTTGTATTTTTCAGCAATGGGTCTTGTTTTAAGAACATCACAACCTTATTTTAGCAAAATGCAGGCATATTTAACATTGATGCAGACACATGTTATTTAATCTCCAAATAAATCCCTATAGTCCTTTAGAACTTTGCTCTGGAGACAGGAATTTGGCCTCTGGTTTTGTCTCTGTTTATCAATTACAATTACGATCAGAATTATATGGCTACCTAGATAGATACCATGTTATTGAACACATCCCTGACATTTTTCTATTAAATTGTTAGTACATTTCTGAACACAGACATGAGTCCCTGATGTCCAGTTAGGCGTATAAACCTCTTACACAGCTTGGCTTCCATATGACTTGAACAACAGATTTTGAGTTCTACATAATTTTTTTTTTTTTTGCTTTATTTATTTATTTATTTATTTATTTTCAAAAGGCTAATTAAAATCAATTTCATGGCATTTCTCTGCTGCTATAAAAGATGTAGTGGGTAGATGTTTCAATCATTAGCAATATGGTGCTGCTGGATTAAAAACAAATTTCCATAGAAGATAGCAAGGCAGTTTATGATAATCCCTGCAATGCACAAAACCTGTCCTGCCTCTGCACCTGAATATTTGCTGATGGCATCCAAAAATGGGGATGTCAAAGATCAGTATTTTGTTTTATTTCTAAACTACATTAATTTGTTTTAGCTATGCAAATTTAATCATTTTCTGTGTTTCACAGAGAATCCAGACCATGTGAATATGTGCTTTCATTATAGTTACAAATATAAAATACCTCAGAATTCAATTCTAGACATAAAATTCTCTCATCTCAAGAGTCACTCAACTTTGGTTTAGGTTTAGCTCCCATGTTTGTTCCTCAAGCCTTTAAAGTTAGGCTGACCTTTCAAAGTCTAATCTTACCTTACACAATGTAAAGCTAGTCTGAGGTCAGCATCAAAACATTCTTGAAAGCTTATGGAGTCCGTAAGTAGCAATGAATATTTATAATTGAAAATTCAGTGCCTAAACTCTTCTTCCCTCTGTGTCTTTTTTCACAGTAGGATTGCTGTCTGTCTCGCCTTTGAAAAGGGGCTATCATTACCTTTCATGTGAAATTATCATAGTTAGAACCACACAGATGAAACAGAAGCTTATTATTTCTGAGTTAAACAACCATAAATGTAATTGATGTACACCACATGGAAGTAAAAGTATCTGTTCTGACTGATTTGGCAGAAGAACTTGCACCTGAGGCCCTTACTTCTCAGATTACTGGATTATTGTTTATTATATGGTTTTTTCATTTTATTCCCATCTATTGGACACAAGAATCCTTTCCAACTTTATTGTAATTAAATCTGGTGTTAAGAATGAGTAAAATTCACAGTAACATTTTCAATGAGCAAAATTCAACATAGCAACTTATAAGTTATTACTGTCATCTCATCTGCTAATTACTATTCTGAGCATTTTGAAAATTGTTTCTAACTTAAGTTTAACGCTAGCATAGAATTTAAAAGGGAAGGCCTTGTAGTATTGTTAGAGGTGTGCTTCAAAGTTTCACACAGAAAATCAGTTCATGATCAATCAAGCTGCTACCACAAAAGATTGCATATATACATATGAATGCTACAAATATCGTGTCCACTTGTGTATAGAAAATGAATATATCTATGTGGAGTATTGGGTATAGGCATAATGTAAGGATGGAGCTTTTACATAGGCTTCTTTGAAGAGACAGAAAGAGAAGAGGCAAATAGAGGCATCTGATGTGGGCTGGCAAAGAACACAGCAATGTGTGTTTTATGAAATGTGCATGTGCAGATAGGAAGTACGTGTTGTAAGGGAAAAAGTGCTTATACCTAAAGACATCTATAGAGAAGAATATTTGAATAGCGTATGCATCCATGTGAGGGAATTTGGCATGGAGGTATAAGCCTTCTTATGCATCGATAAAGGTAGAATATTTTGAATTGTCTAGTTCATTGTGTATGTGCTAGGTCAGTGGACCTGAGTTAAATTAGATCATATCAATCTTCACTACACATATATATTTACAAAATATGGACTTCATATTTTAAGAGGAAGGATAATTTTGTATTAAACCTGGGTTGGTGGAAAAGTGGGAAAACATAGCGCAAAGAAGTTCAGTGAAATGTCAGTAAAAATAATAAACTGCACACTAAGATATAATTAAAAAATTCCATTTGTTACCTTGTTAAATGTTTTGAAGCTTTCACTGTATTACCTGGAAAACCTTCATTATCATCTTTGCTAACATCAACTAAGTGTAGTCAATATTTATATGCCCAGCAGGACAAAATCCATATTGGTTATTTATTTCTTTTATTGTTGTTTACTTTTAATATTTTAATTCTTAAACAGTAGCCACACTTTGCCAAGCACAATTTTTCCAAAGATCTTAAGAAATTTTGCAGAGATGGAAGGGTGGGTATGTTTTTCTTTTTGAATATTTCCTTGTAAAAAAACTTGCTTGCTGCTGATTATTACTGCTGCCATGAGTGGCACTTCCCACCCCACCAATCATTATCAAAACATACTTTGCTGCTAATTTCCTGGAAGATTCAAATACTCCTGCTTCAAGGTCATCTCAAAGGATAGTTTAAAGAGCTTTTTCAGTAAAATATGTATATTTACACAAGCACGCATAAATGGTCACCAGGGAAGATAAGCTATCAGAGAGTAAAGAGATGTCTTGCCTTATACAGTTCACACACCACTGAAGCAGATAAAATTGGTTTTGTACCCAGCCTATGAACACACTGTTAGGAACTCTGTCCTGAAAATTGATCTATAATACTGAGATAAAATTCAGTGCACCTTTTTTTCATAAATATCTAACTGTGGCATCAAAATTCTACTGCTCTTGCTTGAATAACCATCAGCTGTTGTTCCAGCAGGTAGTGGAGTGACTTCGCTTGTGTGCTTAGGACACACAGGAACAGCTTGCATCCATAGGTGATTAGAGCATTAACTTTCAATGCAGGAAGATGTGAGTACAAATTTGCAGTTATTAAAAAAATAAAAAAAATTGCCGTTATTCTACCTGGACTTGTGCAAGGACCTTTGACATGGTCCTGCACCATACCCTTATCTCTAAACTGGAGAGATACGGATTTGATGGGTGCATTGTTCGCTGGATAAAGAACTGGCTGGATGGTCGCAGCCAAAGGGTTGCAGTCAATGGCTCTACGTCCAGGTGGAGGCCGGTCACGAGCGGTGTCCCCCAGGAATCTGTCTTGGGACTGGTGCTCTTCAACATCTTTATTGATGACTTAGACTGTGGGATCGAGTGCACCCTCAGCAAGTTTGCTGATGACACCAAGCTGAGTGGTGCAGTTGATCCCCCTGAAGGAAGGGATGCCATCCAGAGGGACCTGGACAGGCTGGAAAAGTGGGCCCATGAGAACCTGATGAGGTTCAACAAGGCCAAGTGCAAGGTGTTGCACTTGGGTCGGGGCAATCCCAGGTGTGTGTACAGACTGGGAGAAGAACTCCTTGAGAGCAGCCCTGTGGAGAAGGCCTTGGGCGTTGTGATTGACGAAAAGCTGGCCATGAGCCAGCAGTGTGCTCTTGCAGCCAGGAAGGCCAATGGCATCCTGGGCTGCATCAAGAGAGGGGTGGCCAGCAGGGAGAGGGAGGTGATCGTCCCCCTCTACTCTGCCCTTGGAAGGCCTCACCTGGAGTACTGTGTCCAGGCCTGGGGCCCCCAGTACAGAGGGGATGTGGAGCTGTTGGAGCGGGTCCAGAGGAGGGCCACCAAAATGATCAGAGGGCTGGAGCACCTCTCCTGTGAGGAAAGGTTGAGGGAGTTGGGATTGTTCAGCTTGGAAAAGAGAAGGCTCCGGGGAGACCTCATTGCGGCCTTCCAATACTTGAAAGGAGCTTACAGGCAGGAGGGGGACCGACTTTTTACACGGGTGGATAATGGTAGGACAAGGGGGAATGGGCTAAAACTGAAAGAGGGGAGGTTTAGGTTGGACATCAGGAAGAAATTCTTCCCTGAGAGAGTGGTGAGGCGCTGGCACAGGCTGCCCAGAGAAGCTGTGGCTGCCCCATCCCTGGCTGTGTTCAAGGCCAGGCTGGATGGGTTCCTGGGCAGTTTGATCTAGTGAGCTAGTGGCTGGCAGCCCTGTCCACGGCAGGGGGGTTGGAACTAGATGATCTCTGAGGTCCCTTCCAACCCAAGCCATTCTATGATTCTGTGAAAGTCAGATGCATAACTGACCAAAATGTTAAGATTAAATCTATGTTTATTCTTAATAACAAAAGCATCCAGTATTCATTGACCTCCTCTTTTCCAAGCCTCTCTGTGCAACTTTGTATTCCTACTTGTATCCCCTGTCTCTAGTGCATAATACTGGCACACTGTTGTGCTTTAGAAACTAGCAGGCCTGTAATATTATTGAGGCTCACTTTTGTTCTGCTGTTTCACTCTCTGGCCATGATCTAACAGCACAGTGTTCTGTGAAATTTTTATATGTGCATATGTGTGCATATGGGTTTTAGTGTTCTTAAAATATATGGTCAGCTCAGTAACACACAAAATCAATTGTGGGCGTGAGCAAGCACATGGGGACTATTCACAGGGGGAAAGTGCTCAGAACCTTACTAACCAGCACAGGGTTAGCAGCAATTTTACCATATTAATGTAAAAAATGAAAGCACATTGAAGTGGCTCTCATGTGGCAGCTCCTACAATTTTCCCTTAGAGTTACCACCAATCACTTCACATTACAGTTTATGCAATACATATATTTCTAAACTGAAAAACAAATGCACAGGAAACTGGAAAATATATTAGGCTTAATCCACTTGCTGCTACAGCTGATAGCCAAAAGTCTTTCCGACTTCAACAGAAAATAGAATCCCGCCCTTCTATGTTTCAAGAAAGCATACTTAGATGTGATCTATGTGATGAAGGAGAAAAATCTCTGATTACATGTAGTCAATTATCCTATAAAGAGCCAATGTGCAACACATTCCTTTAGAATAAATCCTGCTGCTGCTTCTTTTTTTTTTTTTTTTTTTTTTTTTATTTTTTCCAAAAAAAAAAAAAAATTTTGGGGACATTTTTTGGAAAAAAAAAAAAAAAAAAAAAAAAAAGTAAAGAGAAAGTGCCTAAATCTAGAGCAAAAAAGACACCATGCTGTAATGACGCAAAACGTAGAACTAAGATAATTCTTTTCTTCTGTTTGTCTAGTTAGTAATTTGCTGGAAAAATACGTGGCAAACTCACTCAAACTTTTTGATACTAGTGGATAAAACAAAGCTGATTCTTATCTCATACAGCCTAAGGAATCATCTTACTAGTAGCCCTGCAGACAAACGGAGCTTACAGGACTCCCATTTGTGGGGATGCTTGGGAAAGGCCAATCTGATTCTGTAGATTCTGGATCTCAATGCATCTGAAGGAGCCCACGTGGTGAATGAAAAGGTGGTCCCATAGTCTTCTTAATTAAGGTGTACTGTATTTGATGGGTGGAAAAAAAAGAAATGGCAGCTCTAAGTGTCTTTCTGATGTGTAAAATACTAGAACTCTGGAGACACAGAGGAAGCCATATGGAACAGAAGTTTCTACAGAGACATCGGGAGCACTGTTCCAAAACTACTCACAAATGCTTTGGAATGGCAGAGGAGGTGGCTTACACTGCTTCTAGCCTTCCTGCCTCTATGAGGAGTATACCCTCTCTTATCTTTTCACTTGCAATTAAAGAAAGCTATTGTTTGACATGAAGTCTTATTTCAAGGAAGGGCAAAGTAAGCACAAAACTGTCAAACACTCTTTGCATGTGAGTATATTCTGCTTTCTTCAGCTTACAGCCAGGAATCACTCCACTTCCTTCAATACTGTATCAGGTAAGATTTCTGCCTAGATGCAGCAGATCTCAAGGCACTTGATTACATCATTCTTAAAAAATAAATACTTGGAAAGAGTAGTCCACAATCCTGATGAAAGTGAATGGTAGTCACTGAGCTTTTTTCAAAGTAAGGCTAATTTGGCTGTTAGTAAGATGTTGAAAAGACCTATTATGACCATCATTTCATTCTCAGTATGAAACATCTCAGTGTCAACTTTCAAAAGATATTGCATTCATGTGACTGATTTTGAAACATGATTCCTTTACAATGCTGATTTCAGCTTCTAAACTACTTCCATGTATTACTATCATATTGCATTAAAACAATGCAATGCATTACAGGCCACAGAATATTCAAAAGGACAATTCAAAAATATGACAGGAGTTCTTACTTGTAAGCACATGTGCAGAAATATTTGTATCCACATGAAAACAAATAAAAAATCAATCCTCAAAAAACCTGTTTTTTCTTCTTCGATGAGCATTTCAACAGTACTTTGAAATGCTTATTGGAAAAGATATTAAAGTTCTAACTTTTTTTTTTTTTTTTTTTTTTCTGTTTGAATAATGATATTAATGTAAACACATTTTTAAAACACTTGCCTGCTTGTAAGAAATTGTTTAGACATTTCCATTTGGTGCTTTTTGAACACCTTCTTTGTAACAGAGTTTGTGGCCAAGTCCCCTCATATATCGTTGATTCACTTTAGCATATGAAGGAATTTAGTTGGGATACAAGCAATTGAGCTTCAGAAGGTGAAAGAAGGAGGAGAAGAAACCTTAACAATCTTATCTCATTTAGATATCCACTAACTCTCTATCTAGATTCACTTACTCAAACATAAGGCCTGCAGTCTTGTTTAATATCAGCCAGTAGTAAAGAGCTCTTCAGATAAATACAGCTATATTCCACTATTAACTGCAGCTCTTGAAGCAGTCATTGTGGAAAGGGGAGTCTAAACCCTTCAATGTCAAAGCATTTAGAGGCACTCTAGCATCAATCAAGGTCTACGTCCAGTAAGTGCCTGCTTACATTTACATGAAATATTCATACAGCATTCAGTTTTGCTTTTCTCTCTCCTAATCATCACTTTTAGGAAGAAGCTACAATCATCACAGTTAAGGGAGGGCGTTATGGGATGCGCAGTACCTTTCAATGTCAGGCTTCCTGCAGATAGCTAGCTCTGTAATGAGGCAGCACACTGTATAGACTACCAAAGGTCTTCCTCACACAGTCTCGCCTTGTTATCATGCACTATTCATCTTCAAGTATACAACTTAAAGGAAATTAAAGTAATTAATTAACCATAACAGATCTGCCAAAAAAGTAATTTCAAATCTTTGGAAATATTTAACATCTTTAAGTGAACAAGGTTTTCCCACACAAAAAACAGCATTCTCCAAAAACAGCATTCAGGTCTTCCACTCTATTATTTTAATTGTTAAAGCACACAGATTTCTTTCAGACTGAGAGTGACTTATTCTTTTCATATTTTTATGATACTTTTCCTAGGAATATACAGAGCTTTGAAAATGTAAAGCATTATAGAATTGTGAACTATTATTATCTAGTGTCGACTAGAGACCATGTTAAATTTTTCCCCTCTTGAATATAACATCAACAACTCTGTGTAGTAATATATCGACTGCACTTGACAGTTCAGAATACATTAACCTGAGAGGTTTATTAAAAAAAAAAAAAAACCACTAAAATAATAACATTTGTAGGGAGTTCCTTAGGAGTTTGCACTAAATAGAAACACTGTACTTGTGTTGTGAATGAAGTATGATGAACATTTCTCTTCGTCCCATGTTTAGCTTTGTAACAAATTCAGTTACTCCACTGTCAGTAGCTATAGTTTTCTTTATTATCAGACTACTGATATTAGAAATTTAGATCTTTAAACAATCAGTAACAAATAATGGCTTTTGTTATTGGGATTTTGTTGCAGAAGTAACAACAGAACATGACTGTACACATCTGATATGAAAAATATGAAAAGATAGAAAGTGCAGCTGTTGTTGGAATTAAACAGGCAAGATGATATTCAACTACTTAACTTTCAGTGCACACATACAATCCTATTAAAAAAAAAAAAAAACTTAGGATTTTAGGCATAATATAGTTTGATACATATTGAAAATCTACAGTTACCCAGAAGGATACGAAAAGTAGAATTTGTACAGTTAACACATTGCCAATACTTTAGTATTCATTTTCCTTTCAGTAGCATCTTTCGCTTGCCTCTTTTTAAACACTCATACAGCAAAGTAACAGCATTTGCATTATATTCTCATGTTGAGCATGTTGGCATCATCAGTTTGATTTTTCTCGAAGGAATTGGGGTTCTCTAATAAATTACTATGCCAGAATTGAAGCTGATTGCCTAAAAATTGAATATAAATGGCAAAGTACTGAAACCCAGGAAGACATCCAAAAATGTCAATGTATTTGTTATTTTTAAAAAGCTCAGCATATTTGTTTACTTTTAAAACAGTTAAAATTGAAGCCATCTTCTTTTATTATATTCCCTAAGAAATAATAAAAATAAAAACCATGATCACATTGTGCACATGGGAAAAGGAAAAGGCAGTTCTAAGTATCTGTTCATATAAAGATTAGAGCATAGGTAATCAAAAACAATTTGAAACAATTTGGGCCAATAATCTTCAGTTACCTCAAATAAAGACAGTCACACTTAGAAACAAAGAATATAACTGCTGAATGTAAATGTACTTGCTGTAGAAACCTGCAAAACATTCTTGTTCATTTCCCTGCATCTCTGCTTGGGAGAACCCATGCTACAAGAACAAACTAGCCTCTGAAAATCAGATGTTCTTTCATTTTTCCCTGACTTTGAATGAAATCCACTTCAATTTTAATTCATTAAAAAAAGAGGGAAAGCAAAACATAGTGACATGAAACTGCGTAGGCAAGATACATTCAAAGCTAATTCACAACAGTGAGTTATAAGACTGCACAGCATCTGACTCAGAACAGGAACGGGAAAATCTCCCCTGAGGAGGCTCCACTGAGTTTTAAGAAGCAATTCATGGAGGGCTTATGAAGATACTGTGCATCAGTAGCAATACACTCTCCGAATTTCTTTCAATGTTTCTGGCTTAGAATCAAGTGCGGTGGGGTACAAAGCTCCTTCTGAGTCACGGAGATCTCTTGGTTACTACTGGAGTTACTGAAATCAGAGGTCCTTGACACACCATCAGTTTCAAGTTGCTAATTTGTTGAACACTTTTTTTCCCACATTTTCTTACCATCGTTACAATTTATTAACATGATAGTAATCTAAACTCTATTTTTATATATATACCATTTCAATAAATTGTAGCTGTTCCGTACTGCATTTTGTGTTTTCTGATTCTGCCTTATTCAATATTATTTCCAAATGTTCAAGACCTTGTTAGATAAGATCATAAAAAAAACAAAACAAACAAACAAACAAAAAAAAACTGTGTTGAGTGCTGTAAATAGAAGATAGATAAATGAAAATTATCCAGAGACTATTTGGGATTCAAAGATCTTTTAAACAGAACTTAGTATTAAATTGCAATGTCTAGTAAACATACAGAAAAACCCACCTCTGAATTTAAGATAAGCTTCTTACAAATGCAGTTGGATTCATCCCTAGTACCACCCATCCTGAATAAACTAAATCCTCAGGGTGGAAATATAGTGCTTCTTTCAGTCTGACTGTAATGTGGCATAATCCATTATTCACCTCCTCTCATGCAAGCTAGGGTAGACGCTGAAAGTTGACTTCTGTGTTTTCGGCTCACATTATCCATTAAATTCTCATTTGAACATTTAAAATTAGTAAAATAAAATAGACCTCTGCTGCCTTTGGTTTGATTTTTTTTTGGGGGGGAGATGGTTCTTTGAGGTGATTGTAGAATGGCATACAATCACTTGTGCTTTGGCTCATATTTCAAGGTATGCTGGAACCTGCTGAAATTTGAAGGGTTTGAATCAGTGGTAACCCATCATACCTGTGGGATATCTTTAATCCCACAAGTTGCGGGAACTTATGTATACTGTTAGCTTTTGATCTTACTACAATTATTCTGAGCATAACTGGCAAAAGCAATGCTAGTCAGACATAAAAGAATTGGTTCTCCCTTGTTCTGCTTCCCAAAGTGTTCACAGAGTACTGAATAACATCAGGCTTTGCTTTGTGTGTGCATGTGATACAATGATTTCCACTGCAGATTTTAGATTCAGGACACAGAGGTACTACCAAACACAGAATCTTTTTAAACAGGTGCCTCTACAACAGCTACAGTCTTTGAAAAATGCAAATATCATTTATTAGCAGTATTCTGTCTGTGCTGTATTTACTCCTGAAATTGCTCTATACCATGATGCATGAGCACAATACGAACAGCTAAAACATACATATATTTTATTGAATGTTTTATCCATTCATTCCAGCTACTCTTTTAGAAACACAGCATGTTTTGTGCTATCATTATTTGTGTGAAAAATACTCAAGATCCAGTTTTATGCTTTGTGTTATTTGCAGAAGAAGGGAATGTCCTTTAGCAGGTTACCTATC
>VXAV01000069.1:309227-321844 GCA_013399715.1 Alectura lathami
GGGACTGCTCATTGGCTGTCCCTAAAATATTTCCTACACCTCAGATGGACTCAAGTGACAAAACAGGGAGATTAAACGTGATAGAATTCTTCCTCCCCCACCAACATGACATACACACACAATCATCAGATTCTAGGATTTGGATTTAGTGAATTAAGAATGTGGATCACATTTAAGCAATTCTGATCTGGATGCAGATACTGCATACACTCTGAAATGCTTAGAAAGGGATTTTGCTTTGTGCTTGCCCATAGAAAATCTCCTCATTTGGCATTCTGGTAGTAATATTTAGCGTTTATTTATTCAGTTGAAGATGTGACTTTTCTTGCTGCTAAGCAGCTGGATTTTGTTTTCACAGTGAAGAGCTAGCCTGCTTAGATGAGAACACAGACCTCAAAACATAAAAGAGATTCTCCTTGCAGCAGTGATTCTGTGGCTCTGCCCAGTGGCAGTACCTTGGTGTCACAATAATTTATCATATGCAGAACAGGGCAGTATGAATCTGACTTGTTTAAGTGCTTCAGTGGCCTTATTTCACAGGCAGAATACAGGACAGGGCACAACAATTGCAAAGGGTCCTACAAATCCGTGGTTACACAACGCACCAAATATTTTTTCGGGAGTTCCTGAATGGACATGAAAAAATCACAGAAAAACAGGGCTCTGATCACAACACTTCTCCAGTGGGAACTGGGTAAATTCCTTCTTGTTCTTGAGGCACATTTGAGCTTGTCTCCCTCAAACCTGTATTTGTACTCTTTCTTATCTAAAATGAGAAGAGGAGCACTGATTCAAGGCTCAATCATTTATCTAAATAGAATGAACCAAAATTTGCATTTTAATTAAATATTAATTGTCCTCAAGCAAACAATATTATTTTATTCTTCTGTGTCCAGCTGAAGGGTCATTCTATTATTTTGGTTTGTTTTTTTTTCTGTTTGTTTGTTTGTTTTTTGTGAACCTGATGCTCCATTATGTAATATTCAGAATGTAGTATTTTTGTTGATCTTCCCAGAAGAAACAGCAATACTCATTTATCATATGCCAAAATACAATTTTGTACAATAAATAGTTATTTTTTAAAAAAAAATACTCTGCACTCCTAAGGCTTTTTTGTTGTCTTAGGATCTCGCAGGGTTGCAAGAAAATCAAGAACCAGGATGTGACATCAGGAATAGATATTCTGCCTTTACATTAAGTGTACAGTACGTTAGTGTCCACAGGCCAGGGACCAGTTGTGCTGACGTACAGTAAAACATTCAATAGTCCCTGACTTGAAGAGTTTATGGTTTAACACCGCAGACCTACTCTAAACAATCAGCTGCGGCTCCCTAAAAGACACGAGCAATGTGAGGCCCAGTAGAGCAGTGATGGTTGTAAGATTTATGGCAGTGCAGAGGAAACTCTTTTTCCATACAGCTGGAAAGCATGCCTGCTTTGTACAGGCACCCACCATCCCTCAGTATGAGGGAGTGCTGGCAGCGTTTTTCATGCCCTTGCTCTTCTTCAGGTAGGTTGAGGAACGAGTGTGCTCCCCAGCAGTACAAATGCTGTCACGTGCTGCTCTGCTTCCCTGTTCCAGGGCCAGGGAGGGGGTGTTCCTTCTACCAATGCTGTCTCGGGTGAAGAACCATAATAGATCTACAATCTAGATTTTATGACTCTAACCCCAGGCAGCACTGAGTGGCCAGAAATTATACAATTCCAAAGTATATTTTATATCTGTAGAAAAGAAGATAATTTCATTTCACAGGAAAGTGTGAGGGACCAGTGCTTGGCTCCCATAGCAGGTAAGCACAGCTGTAGCTGTTCCATGACAGCTGGAAAAGCTGCAGTGGGCAATGCGGAACTGGTGGAATGCTCTTCCTAAGGTTAATTTCTTTACTTTCATCCTGTTTTATAATTAAATGTAATAAAACAAAATTTTGCTTTTGCACTGCTAAGCCTCAGAAAAAGAGGGAAAAAATATGCGAAAGATTTCTCACTGATGCCAAAACTAAACATTCTCCCTTTGAGGCATAAAAAATAAAAAGGAGAAGAAAGAATTTTTGAAGCTGTCTTATATTACCATGGAACACATCTTTCTTCACTATGCGTAGAGAACGCAGTGGTGCTGGAAGAGGATTACCTTCACAGCAGACCTGGTAACCACTCCGCAGCTTTGCTAAGGCTGCGTTATCCCTCCCTCTGACTGTGTGCACACAAGGAGAAAAAAGAAAGATCACATCAGGAAATAAATGCCTGCAGGATTAAGTTTTCTTTAACTTTACTCAGGTTAAGTCATCCTGTTGATATCAATGGCACAAACCAGATGAGTAAAGTTCAGCCTGTGCGCTAGCATTTGAGAATTACAGCCTTCATTTGTGATTCAAAGCCCAAGCCTGCTGCCACTGAATCAATAAAAGAGTTTTTCCATTAGCTACAGCGGTGTAGGACTTGGCCTCTGCTACTGATGTCTGAAGACACTTTACTGACATTAAAAAGCACTTCGTTTTGTAGCACAGGCAAAAAGAAGAGAAGGGATAACATTTGTTCCATAAAAGATCCCCCTAGCTTTTAGATGTGTTTATAGTTTTACTGTATGCAAGAGCTGTCTAAATGGGCTATCATGCCTAAATGAATTGTATTTCTAGGTAAATTCTACATGTATGATTTATATATTGTCCAACCGATACATATAGTGAGACCCAGCATTTAATTGCTATACCTTTAAAGCCAATTAGCACTCATTAAAGAGTTCATAGCAGGAGCATGTGTTTTAAAAATCACCACTTCGGTCTCTGAAGGTATCATAAAATGTACTTTCATCATGCACATGACATCTACAAATTCTGATTGGCATTTCCTCCTTCCTTGAAAAGAGTGTCTGGCTCAGTTTGCAGCAAATATGACAATAGGCTGCGCAAATGTACATCTGAAACACAGCCCTTTTGGGGTTAAGCATTCAAGCTTATATGAGAGATCATCAGTTTCGGGTCAAAGTGCTGTTCTTAAATGATCAGTGCAGAACAGAAAAAAAAGGCATTGAAGTGACCTTGCTGAGGGTCTAAAACTGTGCTAAAGCCTTTTCTGCATGATTAAGTGAGCAGAATCTTAGATTAGCTAAAAGCAGTGCAGAAACATAATGAGTTCACTTATTTTGGAGCATTTAATAACAGTTATAGACAGTTATGTGATCAGGCGGAGTTATGACTTATTCATTCTTTCATTGCTATTAAAATTACTGCATTTGAGGTTTTTAAAGTCATTGAAATAAAAAAGTCTGATTTATGTTAGGAGAATTTAGCTTGCCCTTTGGTCTCTCAGTTTTTAAATGATATAATTAGACTTTTTAAAGACCATTCTAAAAGCATTATTAGCATTTTCTATAGCTGAAAGTAAATGCATGTTTTGTGGGTAGTTTAATTTTAAAAAGGATAATAATAATACTTGATTCAGACAGCGATAGTCAGATTGTTACAGGAAGAAGTATTGCATAAAATTGTCTTGGGGTGACTGTGCATTTGTATATATGTATACACATTGCGATACGCATACATGAACATATGCATAAATGTGAAAACATACATTTAGTGCAACTAGGAACAGGATTTCCAAATACATAGAGAAATAAAGCTTTTCCTTTCATCCATTTGGGAAATGAAGGCAAGAAGAGGAGCAAGTTCCATAGGACATATTAACTCATGACCTTTAACATATTACCTCACAAATTACAAAGCCATCCATCAGTCTCAGGGGAGAAAAAGTCCTTTGATCAAAACAAAGGGACTTGCAGGTGTTTTGAATTAACAGTAAGCAATAATCATTAAAAATCACTGGGATGAGTGTGGAAGTGTCACAAATGTATGCACATTTTAACATACACTCATTTTCTAAGTCTCAGCATACACATTATTTTCAAATTGTGTTTATATACTAATTATACATCACCACAAGCATGCACAGTAGCTTCAGTAGCAAGAATACACATTTTATTTATCTAATTTTAAGCTTATGCACACACATTCACAACACACAGGCATACACAGCTGAATACTTTCACACAAGACACTGTATCTTGCTGAAAAGGCCAAACAGGTAAACCAAAACACTTTCCTTTCACATTTAAATAACTGGTTTTTCCTACACTGTTTTGGCTTAGAAAATAAAATCTCCCTTAAGATTAAGAAATTCTGCTTTTAGTTGTGTCCCAAGGGAACATATCTTTGCTTACAAAGATCACGCTTACGACAGCTTCCTTAACTGAAAGCTTTTTTGTGTGTGCCTTGTATGTTTATTCAGTAGACAGTTTGGGTTGCTCATTTTGCTACTCAGAATGCAGTACGCTTTTCTATTAACACACATTATTAAAACTAAATCAGAAAGAAGCTTATTTAATAGTCATTTCATGCACATGATTGATGGGAATACATAAATTATCAGACTAATATCTGATTAAAACTTGATTAACATGCTAATAAATTATGCTAGAAATGTTGGTTTTTTAAAATTTCCCCACTTTTACTTAAACTTCCTAATTGACACTTCAATTATTTTGTTCTCTGAAATTTTGCCTTCCTTATGAATAACAGCTGAGATAAATTATTTCTTTGCCTGAACCTGGTATGAAAAATGATCGGTTACAATTATTAAATCTTCCTAGTAATCTGTTAATTATTATGAAAAAAGTCACCTTATTTTGTTTGTTAGAAGGATAGCATTGTATTTATTGTCGACAAAAGTCTGCAAGCTGTTCTAGATGCCATGTCCTTAAACAGTGCACTGGATGGACACAGTGCAGAGAGCTTCAAGCTGCGACTTTCTCGCACTTCACTTGGAGTGACACTAACTTTGGTGTGTCAGTCACACTGCTTAGAGAAATGACAGAGTGGTCTCTATCAGCCTCACGTGCTGCTATTGCCTGTATGGAAAAATACGTCCATGAATCTTGTAATACAGACTCCTGCCCACTAGAGACTGATCTCAGCCCAATAAAGCATGCAACTCAGGACCCTCACAGTTTAAGTTGAACTATGGTCACAAAGGTGAGAGGCCAAGGCTTCATCCACTAAGCCATTTACCCTTTTCCTTTGTAAGGAAGATTGATTTTTAAAAAGCTATTAACCTTCAGCGATTTATCTCATCAGATCATCTTCATTTTCTCCTGCCTATAATAAGGCTGTATTATATAGTTTAATTCTTCACTTAATTCAGCTAGACTATCTGAAAAGAAATACAGAAGGAGAAACAAGAAAGGAGAGAGAAAAACTTTAGAATGAAAATATTATCAGGAAAATAAAAGAAACTCAAAATGTGATTACATATTTTGGATGCACAATATTGACAGACATAAGTGCATATACAGATATCCTGTGTGGACAAAACCTTTCGATATATGATAGTGAAGTGAAGGAACACAGGTCCTCACCTAAGCTATTCTAGGGACAAAAGGAGAGTGAAGAGTGTTCTCATTTCTTGAGGTGACTCAGTATCCAGTCAACACATATTCATGTACATTTAAACAAAATGCTCCCTTGGGAGAAAGGGCAGATCTAAAGGAAGCTGATCTTGAAATTTAATGTTCTGCTGGATTTCATGGAACTGCCCAGGAGAAGTACCTATAGTAGCAGAGTGTTTTGGCAACAGTGTGTATAACACTAATTTTCTTTGAGATGAAGCAAGTAGGGGTTGCTTGCTGAGAACTAAATTATTTCTGGTTTAATGATTGATTTGGGAAAGAAAAAGAAAATCCTGTTTTATGAATAATGTCTTTGCATTAATGACTTTAATTCAGCTGGCTGAACTTTGTGGCAGGTACCAATTTAAATTTTGCTTGAATATCTAATGTTAAAAGCAGTTATAAGCATTTCAGGTGGAATTGGGTAATGATTTCAGTCATAGGTTCAGAATTATTCAGAAACTTAGATAACATTGATTTTCAAGGAGACTCTAATTTTTAAATCCTTTAGGCTCATCTGAATAAATATATCTTTCTTCTTGCATGTTTATAAAGTGGGTTCTGGATCAGAACAAAATTCTTGTTTTCAAGCAACTCTGAGAGACTTCAACATGTTTCACCGGAGTGCAGAGTAAGTCCAGAAGTGGTCTGAAACTAGCAGGTCACACCTTCTGATCCTTCCCAAACACATTAAGTATATGTGTCTTCCATCATCTGCTCTTTTTCTTCTCATACACTGACATTCAGATGGTAAGTTGAAGTGAAGGCTTACAACATTTTGATAATTGATCAAACCATGTAACAACAGAAGCCTGCCTGTCTTAGTTTTGCCTATGCCTATTTAACATCGCTGAGCTGAAAGCTCTTTTATTTCACAGTCACTTGAGTAAGTTGGTATTTGTGCAGTTGAAGAGATCTTGAAAATGGTGATACTAAAAGTTACTGTGAGAGCCATACTAAGTTACTCAAAGACCCAATACACTACTTCTTAGCAGATCACTCATAAGTGATTTCCTTTGTCAACAGAAGACAGAATTCAGGTAAGCAAACATGGAAATCAAAATGCAGGGAAAAGCGTGCTGTAAAATAGTTTGAAGTTTTTTCTTTACAAATGAAACTGATGATAAAGTGACTCTTCAGAAACTGGTTATAAATCCTCTTCATACATATTTAACATTATACAGTGAATAGGATTAGTAATATCTTTTGTCTAATTTGTCAGTTCAGTTCTTAGTTCCCCACAGTGCTTCAGTCAAATACAGTCTCAGTTACTTTTCCATAGATTAAGTAGCTCTTGAATTGCTATTTGCTGTATGGTTTGGGACTTGACTGGTAAACACTGTGACTGATGCTAAAGGCCAAAAAAAGGCAGCAATAAGGAATTAAAGCAATAGACTTTCAGATGACCTGAAGGGCAAATCCTCTCTCTCCAGTTTGCTGTAAAAGCAGAGCCATTCTCTTAACTGAAAAGATATCTTCAGGTTTTGGTATAAGAGTTAGTGATTGATTTAATTTTCCTATCTCCTTTCACTTGCCTAATTGATTTTGATGTGTAAATCTGAATTTTGTTGCATCTCAAGACAGGAAAACACAAAGACCTACGGTCAGCCAAGCTGTGCCTACTTCTTCTGCTTAAAAAATCAGGTCCAGGGACATGAACTGTAGAATGAATGGACAGTGTTTTTCAGAAGTTCTTCTCCCATACAGCTAGAGAAGGTTGCCACAATAATGGTGCTGCCCTCTAGCACACCAGTTCATTCTGGAGCATGAATTTCAAGACTGTTCTTCAGAACAAGAAGGTAACTTGTTTTCACCTGCACTGACACAGACACATAGGCAGATATATTAACCACTACACAGTGGATCACCAGTCTGGGTGAGCAGGCAGAACATATCAGAGCACATATAGACTTTCCTGCCTGGGCCTCTACAACTGCAAGCCCTTCTTTGTCATTATTCTACTGATAAGCCACAGAAGAAGACGCATCTATTTGCATTGTGCTGATGATAATGGAGGATCAAGAATAGCCAACAGATTATTGAGAAACTTCTGGAGGAAAGAAAAAAAATATATATATTTTTTTAATTATTGGATTGGAACATAATACCAAAGTCATTGTTCCAGGCATATTATTTTTTTTTGTACTCCCATTAGTTTCTTCTTCTGACTTGGCATAAAAATGCATCTGCAAAAAGGATGGGTGACAAATATAAGCCCTATTTTGAATTGTAATATTTAACTACATAGCTTTTGAAGCTAACTACCTTTGTTCAGTGGCCTGTAACTGTTAAACATAGTTGTCACTAGGCTTGACTGACTACACTATTTTAGGGAAAGCCTAACATTCACATTGGAAGAGTCAAACATTCACATTCATTTTTTGGAACTCGTTACAAGTTTATTTGTGGATGCTCATGAATTTCTCTGAAGGTAGGACAAGAATCTATTACATGACAACTTGTGTTACTTGAGTGACTTGGGAAATTTTTTTTAGAGGAGGACTTATTGGCCTTCCTTCTAGCCTGAGATCCCATATCATGGCAGTGGCTGTATGTCAAGGAACATACAGAAGAAAGTAAGAAGTTGGAAAGAGCATTAGGACATTAGATATATATTTCTTCTATTAAAGGTACAGATCATAAAATTTGGAAAGCTACAACAGAAGCAATGAGGAAAAAAAAAAAGTGAAGAAAAATTTATGCAACTTTTTTTAACTTATTTCCTAAAGATGTATTGGGTCTTATTCAACTGCCATCACAGGCAACTAAACGACAGGTGATAAATTCGATGAAACTCATTATTGAAGATCTAGCCCTTTATCAACCTATTCTGTTTAGTTTATTTATTCCAGCTGTATTTCAAACTGTTAATACAACATGACCACGTTCGTGTTCAAAAATACACTTATCTGTTCTTGACACAGGTGTAATATAGAGACATAGAGGCAGATGTAGATGTCTTTATGTTCTTTCTTCAAACATTACACACAATCTGAATAATGGGTTTCTCATAAAATCTTCAGAGATTAAAACTCTTCAAACAGTTACATCTTTTTCTGTCATATGCTACCGCACAGCAGCACACTGTAGAGAGATGGAGGCTGGCACGTTTGGACGCACACTAGTGACATATCCAAAAACACATGTAACACACACCATCCACTCGCTGCTGCACAGCCCTGATCCTGAGCTTATGAATCCAGTGAAGGCAATGCCAAACCCACTGCTGGGCTAACGCAGCCAGGCTCTACCTGGACGTGACCCGGCACATCCTCACAGCACTGCGCTGCTGAGAGCAGGCTTGCTGGCTGTGATGGTGGTAGCCGCCTGCTGTACTCCAAGTCTGAGAGCAGCTGTCTGAGATCACCTGATGCCACTGTTCTCTATGTGAGGACAACGCTGCTGTGGCTCAATGAGGGTGTCGTCACTCCTGTCCCTGCACCTATCAGTTATATGTGCCGAAGAAAGCTACATGTGGCTACTCAACTGGCAGCATACGCAATCCTGAACTGTGAAAAAAAGAAATAAGGCAAATAACCCTTGATATTTGAACAAATACCAATTTGTTTGTAATCTGGATGTTTTTGGATAGTGAATATTAAACTGTCCTAAAAATATTTCAATGAGTTCAATCTGACACCAAGCAACTTTAAGAGTTACTAGCCACAAGTTTGTTACCTAAACACTTATGTATGTGTTTTATTAATGAAAATGCTGATTGCCCTGAGCAAACACTTACTTTTATGTAAAAAATAGGCATGTGAAAAAAAATACATGTAAAATGATCTGTTCCTGGATGTTGACTCCCCACAAAATGGACAAAGGATAAAGTATTAGAAAAGAGTTGGCAAAATTCTGAAGTCATATGCATCAAGTAAACTCCCAAAGAAAAACAAAAATAGAACAACAATAAAAACCTAGCAAAAGGTAGCATTAAAACTACTTAACCTGCAGCAATATTGTCTGGGATGTCACCCACAAGTACTGATTAGGCCATGACAAACAAGGCTGTCTTTACATTCACATTCTGCCACCAATAATGTCTATTCACTTTAGCTGTGGAGAGGCAGACACCCTTCCTCATGACTGGGCTATAATACATCTCTTAATTTAACATGCCTGAAGACAAATCTTTCAGGCTAACACCAACCTTTGGTATCTTTAAAACAGTTCCACCTACGCTGACTGTAAATAGGTAGGAAAAAGACTTATTTGCAATTGTATTTAATAGACAGGAGAAAAAAAAAAAAAAAAGGCAGAGTGTTTAAAAACAAACATGCTATAAAGAGAAACACCACTATCAACCCTAACTAGGGGCTAGCAGTGGGGACAGAAAACCTTCAGGATACTTCTGTAGGAGCCAGCAAAATAAACCCATTGTTCAGCAGGTACTTCATGGTGACTTTATAGCTGCTTTCCTTCTCTCCAATCTCCCAATTTAATGGGGTGCAAGACAGTCTGAAACTCTTTATTTTTTTTCTTTCTACCTTATTTTTTCTCCTTGACTCTTACCAGCAAAAAAATCTAGTCTGTCGTCTTAACTTTACGAAAGCACTTTAACTGAGCTTAAAACATGCGATAGTTCCACCGAAGCACAGTAAGATTTAGCAAATGATCAATACTTACACATCTACAGTGTTCATAACGATGTACCTCTTTTTTAAGCCTGAATTTAAACCTCTTTTCTGATCTCTAAAGATGGACCACATAACAGAGGATCCAGGCAAACTTCTCTTTCAATCCTTTTTAGTATGACAAATCCTCTAAAGAATGAGTTCCTTCCCAAATCAGCAGGGCTTCACAGATCACTTCTCACTCTTCCCAGGCTTCAGCCTTTCCAGCCTAACCTGTGTGTGTTAGTACAACACATGCTATTCAGCATTCTCATAAAATATACTGAGCACAATACAAGTGATTTAATGGATTTCTAGGTGTGGAAACATTGAACAAATGAGATGAGTTTAGGACTCTAAGTCCCTGAAAAAATCTGACTCTGTTCAGAACATTTAAAAAGAAGTCTTCTGTGGCCAATGTTTGATAATTATTTAACGTCTTGGGACATATCTTCATAACTATATGCTGCAAGAGAGCAAGACTCATGAGATTGCTCTGAGCAACCTAGTACATGTGATGTCAGAGTGCGACATTACACAGCGCCAGCAGCCTGACGCTCAACAGCAGAACAGCAGATTTAATGAAGCACTGTTCTCAGACTAATCAAACCTGCCCATCGCTGTGCTGCTCCAGGTGTAAAACTGTGCTTGGATGCCTGTGTTTCTTAAGTTCTGCAACTGACATGGTCTGTGGCAGCTTAGGGATCTCTGGGTAAGGCCTCACTGAGTTGAGCAGCCATTCTCCAGATGACTGCAAATAAATCAGACTTGAAGTGCACAAGGGTGCAGGGAATATGGGTAAGAGACAAAATGGGAGAAAGTTCTCAAAGCTGAAGAAGGTGGGAGAGAGAAAAAAGTGAAATGTGAACCTGAGAAGAGGAAAAAGAAGGAAGAGAACAAAGGTGACCCCAGCAGCACACAGATATGTCAGTTTTGTTCCTTGTAGCACATAGGGCATGCCTCTCCCCGCTTCTATACCTGTTGCGCTGAGGACGCACATGCAAGAATTCTTTGTCTTTTATGGCTGCCCTTCCTCTCTCTTCTCTCCTCTTCCTCCTGTCCTTCAAATTTAAGCTTTTTGGGCCAAGATCTCTATATTAAAAATAAGACTTGAAGAACACTTGGAAGACAACAATGTCTCTATATGAAATCATGACTAAAATAAACAAATGAAATCAATAAAAATTCAAAGCATATATTTGGATAAAAATATATTAAAACAATGGTAAGTGACATTTTACTGTATCCAATAAGTACTGGGTTGATCCAAACAATTTTGCTAAGTAAAGCAATGTGATTTTTGCAAATTTCAAGCACTTGATGACATAAAATAATGAATTTTTCTTGTCTCTAGGATATATTTAGTGTCAGAAGTTCATACTGAGACAGTTTAAGTAGAGTTTTAAAGGTCAATAAACTCTCAGCTGCCTGCATGTATCACAATTACCAAAACTTCTGTGCTACATAATTTTGCCAAGATTTATTGAAGAAACAGCTCAGAGTGCATAACAAATCTTAAAATGCCTCACTAGTATGCCTAGTATGGTATTTCTCGCCCTGTTCATGTGAGGGACAGAGGGGAAGCAGAGGCGGGATATGATGACTGGTTAACAAGTCCAGACAGTGCTCCTGTGGCTCACCAATAAAGCAGGGCAGACCAGTCAGGGAATCTGGCATTCCTCAAGCATGTTGGCTGGTCAGAGTTTCTTACTGTCTAAAGAAACCAAGTCCTGTTTCCTGCCCACCTTCCAGATAACCAAGGTTATGTAAGTCTTTGCATGCCTCAATATTCATTTTAGCCCAGTACTGGTGAATTACCAGATTTGCTGTTGTTTCAACTCATATAACTCGTCTGTATTTGTTACTGTACCATTATTTAGAGATAAATTGTTCACCCCTAAAGCTGCTGTTCTGGTGTCTGTTACTCTATCTTATAACTTGGTGGGACTACCTTAAGCCCTTACACTATCATACATATGGTGCTAGACCTAGACTATTATTTTAGTTTGTTTATTTATGGTCCTATATTCTTGCTGTGAAAGGTCATTTTATGGTCAGTAGTGTCAGTGTTCACATTGTGCAGAAAAACTGCATGTTTCTGTGCACAGAGCTGGTCCCAACTCAAATGCGTAACTGCTACTGATGCATTTACTTCATCTATGCATCCATGATGAGGGAGTCACTATCATTTCCCCTTGCAGAAGAATGAGTCAGTTTAATAGAAAACAAATGAGTCCAGTACCGTATACACTGATGAAGTCTAAACCAGATTATTATATAGCAGGTTTGAAAGTGGATTATATTTTGACTCCACAGCGCGTAACTTGAATCCTTTTCCCTGAAACCTGAAATTACTTTAGGATTTTGTGTAACAGAAATATATTTTATATGAGTTCATAAAGTGAAGGTTAATTATCATCCACCAGAAATTGAAACAGTTTAGATCAGATAGTTCTATAACTCTATGTTTTTAACAATAACCTCAAGAGTGACTACATGAAAATGGTATTGCAAATGCCAACAGTGTCGTCTTTCTCCAATGTCTATGATAATACTTAGTCAGTTTT
>VXAV01000071.1:13675-24044 GCA_013399715.1 Alectura lathami
TTGGAGAGTGTGTGAAGCTTGCTTTCGTTAATGTTGCAGAAATTTTCATTAAACATTTTTAAAGAAAAATATCTGAGTTTTGGTTATTAGTTCCTTATACAATACTTACACAAATTACAACAGTTACATGAATATCTCCCCAGCTATGCTGCTGAAAATTGCTAGCATCACGAGTTACTAATGTCTGTGATGCCGAAGGTAGAAGCTGTAGTGGACTTCAGACAAACTGGACTATGAAGCAGTCCATTGGTTTAATCACATTTGAAATGTTTATTGAATGTGATGTAAGCCAATCAGATTCATTTGTTGACAGGAACAATCGTTCCCAAGAGAATTTTGTCTGTATCCTAGAGAGGGATAGAAAATGGCTAAAAGAAGGGCATTTTCTTGCTTTTTGTTTTACAGCTAACAGAAGAAATTGCAAGTGTTTTATATTGCCCATGCCAAATTTTATGACAAGAACATAAATTTAAAATTTTCCTTTTATAGTACACTTAACAGAAAAATACGGCTGCTTTGAAAACTGCAGCTGTGTATTATGATAGCAGACTGTTTAAGCACTTGCCATTCAGGAAGAATATGTGTGCTCACTGTAATTCTTCTTTTACTGTACACCTAGGATAAGTAGGCATGTGCACATGCATGCATATGTGAATAACACATTTTATTACCTTTCATACTTAGATTTTCATATTTTGTTTGAAATTTATTTTCATATCCATATAGCGGCAGTTTAATAAATTTTATTTTCTAACTGAAAAAGATGGCAAGTGTTTCGTACGAAAACAGTTAGTCTGCAAGTGATTGATCTTTAATTTAGTCTGCAGTTTTGTGTTCATTTATGAACATGCCCATAAACTGGTTTGGAAGACCAGGGCTGGAATAGCCTTGCTGTAGTGTTCATGCAATAGTAGACTTGCATCAACAGATTGTTAGGAAAAAATGCTATTTGAACCTACTTGGGTGTATTTTGGCCATAATTCATCAAAATGCAACAAACGTGATTTTGTCAATGAAGTGGCACATCAAGGAATTCCGGAACATGGCACATACCCAGCTCTTCTGCCTGGTGCTGTTTGTGACTAAGATGCTTAAAATTTACAGAGCAACATACAGTTGTTTCTTCCTGTATTGTCACTGAGGTCACTACAATTTAAAATTCACCAAAACAGCTTTAACTCCTGCTGTGAGCTCCACACTAGCAGCTAGGGTAGAACGGGAAGCTTCTTAGGATGTTTTTCACTGCTGTTTCTCTCACTCCTGGTAGATTTTCTTCTCACCTTTCCTGAAGGTTGTAGGAGCAGCTGGAATAGAAAAGGACGGAACATAACTAGAGCAGGAGGCAACATGTGGCATGCTAAAACACTGCCAGCTAACTTTATTCTAATAGCTAGTGATTTATTCACGTTGGCTATATGGGGAGAATTCTATAGTGTTTCACTGACAAAAAGTGACCTCACCATACTGGAATTTTTGATATCATGTCTATTTAAGTGTAGTTTTATATTTTAGTCACTTCAGATATTCTGTTAAACAGTTCTGAATACCATGTTTTAGTTTGAATATACTCAGTTAAGGTCAAGAATGTTCTTTGGCAATATTACACTATAATTGCTCTGTTAATACAACAAATATAGATAATTACCAATATTATTGATGGCTGAGAACAATGAAAAACAGATAAATGTAAAGCCTGCATCAGGTCACTAGTTGCCCCACCAGTGAATGCAACAAGATAAGCTGAAAGGTACTACCTAGACTGAACTTTGAAGAACTTTGTTTGCCTTCTTGACGTATCTTACTACTGTAGCATCACCAGATCTTATGGTATTGCTGCTTGATGTTTGTCTCTTTCCCAAGGAGGCTGGCAAAATAAATTTTTTAGATATTAATTGCAATTTTCTGATCATCATTTGCTTGCAGAAGGAGTGCTACCCTGTGTGCAGGTGTCGTGAATTGGTATTTGCTGTAAGAACATATTCACATGGCAATGTGTGTCTTGCAATATCTTTCTAAAGGCAGGTAATTTCTTCAGAACATAGAAGGGTGTTGCTTCCTATGAGGAAATGCTTAGCATTCTGGTTCGTGGAAATCTCCCCCCACCAATGTGTTTTGATATTTTTATCCTGCTACTTCTTTATATGGAATTTTGTCCTTAAAGCGTAAGGTTTATCCATAACGCCGGCATCCCCAGCAGTGAAAAATTGGGAGTGAGCTTTCAGTCAGCCATGGGCTCACTTCAGGTCCACCAAATCACCAGATTTTCCTATAGCTAATGACATTTTAAATGGTGATAAACTGCATGTTTTATATTCTCCTTACGAATTATATTTTTGGGACTTTCATTTTTAAAGAGTCATTAAGATCAGTGGCAACAGTTTTCCTGACTTTGGTAGTATCTCTGGTCTGTATTTTTTCAAGTATACAGCAAATGGAAAGTATAATACAGCATTTTTACTGCATAACATTGCATCCAGCTATGAAACAGCTTGACAGATTTTTTTTTTATCTGTTCAGTTCTGCTGGTGCTTTACATACTGAAATTTGTCTGGTTCAGCTTTAGTTTTCATTTCTCATGTCTTTTTAGTACTGAAAAGGTTTGGGTGCACTTCTGTGCAACTGAAGACATTAATACCCCTTGCAAAATAATACGTTGTGCTTTAAAGAGGCTAATTCTGTTGGTGAGGACTAGAAGTCTTGCCATGAACTACAATGGGATCAGGATTTCATTGACTGCATTACTTACCATATAATGCATAAGTAATTTTTATGTGTTGGAGAGATTTTGTGCTTCCAAATTTACTGCAGTACATTTTTCACTTTTAAATAGCACTTGTCTTTTGGCAGCACCTTTTACTTTGATATCTGTCCTTAGATCAGTAGAACAGTAATATGTCTCATTCTAATGACATTTTGATGATAATATAATTTTCTAACAGAAATTCCATATTTTTGCAAATATGAAATTATGAACCCTATAGAGTTATTAATTTATTTATTCCTTTCTGGGTCTAGAGTGTGTCTGTGTGACTCTCCCTTCATAGGCCATGTTGACTATGGAATACAACCATATGCAGTTTATAAACTATACACATTAAGTTTCTGCCTAATCTTCCAGTTTACTGCTGCTCTGGATTCTGTATCGCACTTGAGAAAGCAAATTACTAAGTGTGAGACTTTAAGGCCAGTGAGTTTGAGAGCTTCCGTAGCTAGACCAGCTGCACACTGTGCTTCAGACGTCAACCTAAAAGTAAAAGCAGAATTGCAGTCAATTAAAGAGCAACCACTGGGTTACCCAGAAAATGCAGCCCCTCTTCAGTGCCTCTTAAAATCTTCATTATTCACTCACAGATGTACTGTGTTTTGACATTTTTTTTTTTTTCCCCGTGTGCTCAGCTTTGATTACCTTGGTTTTTATGGTTTTTATTGGCTTCTATTCCAAGAAGTTTACAGTCTAAGATCAGATTTTGGCACCCTTCCTCATACTGAATAGCACTAGTCAGGAGTAAGTGGCTGCTCCATCAGGCCAGGTAGATGAGAACTGGTTATTAGTTAGGATGGTGGTATTTACAGAGAGCCACAACAGTGATTCAAACACCTTTCCGTAAATCGGTGATGCAAGTATTTTTCTGCTAGCATAGTATGTTCAATGGTCTTTCAGATGAGTAACACAGAAAAGCCTTTTTTTTTTTTTTTTTAATTAAAACAAAAAAAAAGAGTGCATTGAGAAGGAAACTAAATGAATGAAACCTTTTGGCACATGAGGGAGTAGGAGGAATTTTGTACTGAAAGGAGAGCACACAAGAAAGCCCCGTATCCGCAACACAGTCCTAAGAAACAAACCTGAGAGATCAGCAGGTTTTCACTAGACTGCCAAGAGATGAGCAGTGATTAGTTTGCCTGCCTAAAATGTTGTCTGCTGCCAGCCCCAAATCCCCTTCTCCCATTTCCAGCACAGCTTTCAGCCCGCAGGATAAGCGGATGATGAGGTATACAGTTGTGGTGTGGAAGGGATTCAAACAATGTGAACGAGATTTTGATCTTCTGGGATTTGTGTGATGCAGAGAGTAAAGAGGAGGAAAGACAAACTGTTCTTCATTTACAGAAAATGCTTTCATCTTTTTCTGTGCTGTATGGCTATGGCTGAGGAGAGAGTAGGGAAGCTGTCTTCCTGCTTATGTAAAATTGCCAGGCCTTTAATTTTGACCAGATGCACCATGCAATTATGGCATCTGATGGATAGTTATACATGAGTTAGTCTTTGGCAAACTGAACTTCATCTCAAGTAATATCAGCGTCACGGAAGACACAGAAAAGCAAATTCTGTGACAAGGTCAGTGCCTTTTTGTAAGGGCTCAGATTTCTTGGCAGAATAAAAGGAAGCCTTAGTGCAAAGAGGCAAAGTATCCTAATTTCTAAGCACATCTCTGGAACAGATGCCTTGCTGTTCTTCCCACAGAGCAAGCAGGGCTGGATACTAATGGGCACTCTGAACCATGGCTCTGTCTGCTGAACTCCCCTATTTTACTGTGGTTCCTATTGGGGTTATAGGTAGCATTCCTGCCACTGCCACCGCGCCCTGCACTCTAATTGTCATGAAGTACAGGAGGTTCAAGCACGCTCGGTTCCCAAGGCTGCTAATGAGCCCGAGCTCTCCTCACCCTTAATGAACCAAGACTTGTTTGGGGGGATTCTTGTCCGACCCTCTTTCTTCCTGGTCAGAGAAGGAGGCGAGGGTTCACACAGCAGAACAATGACTTTACAGTGCAGAGGCTGTGCAGCTGTGCCATCTGAAGCTGCCCTCAGTTATGAACAACAAAGCTTAAATAGATTGTACTGTGAAGAGGTATGGCTCCGTGAGTGTGAAGCATAGCTCTTGCTTCTGCTTCACTGACCTGTCCGCTTGCAGCAGCAGCGGGCCCCTGATGGGAGCTTCAGCAGGGAGAGCTGCGTGGGGCGACGCTTTTAAATTCTCTCTGTAACACTGAATGCAGAAAAGGGAGGAAAATGAAGTTTCAGTTGATCTCTGAGAGGAGTATGCAGCTGCCTTCTCTAGGAAATCCTATATATCCACCTAAAAGTCACAGATTCCTAAACCGCTTCAGATAACAAGACCACTAAAGCAAGCTGTAGTTCATGAGTTTCAGCAATAGAGAACATTTACACAAAAGCATGTGTGCACACATGCAAAACCCTAAGCAAACTACACTTTTTACTATCCTCATCACTAGAGGTTCTTCTTGTAGGTTAGAATAATCAGGAATTTGGGCTAAACTACTGTTTAGTAGACATTTCATTTGATTAATCTGTCTTTCCTTGGGTATTTCTGTGAAGACAATATGCAATCCTCCAGCTAGATTTACCTTACCATAAACGTGAATGTGTAATATTTTTACGCATATACATATCTCTAAATACAATACAAACTGTCTTGAAATACATAGGAGCAATGTATTAATATTTTATAATTAATATTATATAAATGTAAAATATTAAAAAATATCACATGCTTTCCTTGACACATTATTCCCAGTATATATTCTTGTACATATTTACACAGGTAAACATAGATGTGTACTCTGAATGCTGTGCTGTTGCTATAAGAAGAAATTATATTGCAATCTGAGAAAAGAACTCTGTGAATTGTAATGGCAATGAAAGACTTCAGACTGCCAGTTGTAATACTGTTGGCTAATCCTTGCACAATGCTATACAAAGGTGAAGTTTTATTGAAAAAAAAAAAAAAAGTTTTACTGCTAGATTAGTGAAGCGAAAAGCAGCATCTGCAGAAGAAATCTGATTTTGTTGCAACAGGCTGTTTGAACGGCATCATTTTGTTTTTTAGCAATGCACAGAAACATCTGCTGTTTTCCTCAATCGCATGAGAGAGAAAGGGAAAGCGAAAGAAATCATGGAGCTTTTGCTTTGCATTCTTAAACGAACAGGGAGAATAGGGGGGGAAAAACAACAGCCCAGTTTTAAATACCTTGATGTGTGCGTGTGCAGGTTCAAAACTTTAGGTTGCTCTTCTGCCCGGCATGGTGGATTGATAGCACTGGGAGCCGCAGCGAAGCTGACAACCCCCCACAGCTGACCCCTCATGTTGTCTCTCGCCTAATCGAATTTTACGTGTGTTTCCAGATAGCTGATCAGCTTCCCTGGATTTCGCTGACGCCACAGGAAAGCTTTGCCTGAAGATGGAAACACTGGAGTCGGAACTGACCTGCCCTATCTGTCTGGAGCTGTTTGAGGACCCGCTGCTGCTGCCCTGCGCTCACAGCCTCTGCTTCAACTGCGCACACCGCATCCTGGTCTCCCACTGCGCCTCCAACGAGCCGGTGGAGTCTATCACCGCCTTCCAGTGCCCCACCTGCCGCTATGTCATCACCCTCAGCCAGCGCGGTCTAGAGGGGCTCAAGCGCAACGTCACCCTTCAGAACATCATCGACCGCTTTCAGAAAGCCTCCGTGAGTGGGCCCAACTCCCCCAGCGAGACCCGCCGGGAGCGGGCATTTGACAGCAACAGCATGTCGTCCTGCGAGAAGGTCCTCTGCCAGTTCTGCGACCAGGACCCTGCCCAGGAGGCGGTGAAGACCTGCGTGACCTGCGAGGTCTCCTACTGCGAGGAGTGCCTGAAAGCCACGCACCCCAACAAGAAGCCCTTCACCGGCCACCGGCTGATTGAGCCCATCCCAGACTCTCACATCAGGGGATTAATGTGCTTGGAGCACGAGGACGAGAAGGTTAACATGTACTGCGTGACTGATGACCAGCTGATCTGCGCCCTGTGCAAACTGGTCGGGCGGCACCGTGACCATCAGGTGGCGGCTCTAAGCGAGCGCTACGACAAGCTAAAGGTGAGTGCTACCCTCGCGCCCCGCGGTGTGTGGTGGGGAGGGAAGATGTCATGCAGTTGGGTGTTGCGTTTCCTTGTTTGGGCAGCGGTTTGTGTCTGTCGATGAGATACATGTACAGACCTATGTGTGCTCATCAATATTGAAAAGGGGTCAGATTTTCCCTGAAAGAAAGATTCCTCAGTTGTGTTTTGATTTCTCTGTAGCAATCATAAGGAGCACGCAGCCTACACTATCGCTAAGGTGAATTAGCTTACTTGCCTGCCTCTTTGCTCATGGCAGCTGGCAGGGTTTTTGTGTTGGCTGCACATACACTGGCACTGATGGAAATGTCAGGTGTTCTTCACGTATGCTCTGCTGTTGATTAGTTTTCAGCGAGCTGCTTTCGTTGCAGAAAGCCTTTTGCATCACTGCTAACAGGAGATGCATTTACACGTGCTGGCTTCAGGGAATGCAGCTGGCTGACCAGCCAGGGGGACCGAATGCTGGCCCCACTCTTCCCACGCTACCTCGCAGGAAACGAAACTCAAAATCTCCCTCAGCTCCTCATGGCATTCCACGGCATCCTCTCTCACCGGGCACCCATGCAGCTCTGGCAGCCCCTGGCCCATGTGGGATGCCCTCACAGGGGGCAGTGGAAGGCGAGGGTGCAGATGCACTCGGGTTGCTCTGCAGACTCCTGCTGAGGCCAGGTTGAGCAGCCTTCAGCCCATCACATTGATTTAGATGCTGTGGCAGAGTAGAGGAATGAATTAGAAAACCCAGGCTGCCCTTCCCCATTCCCTCAGGCCAGTCTGTCTGCTTGTGTTTTGGGAGATTTTTTAGCTATGGACTGCAATTCAAAAGTCAAGTGTGGAGGGCAAAGATAATCTGCCACAATTTTGGAGGTGTGAAAAGAGACTGAATTAATAGATTTTACTGGAAGTGTTTTCTTAAATAGCTTCAAGATAAAAACATGAGGCAAAGTTATCTGTGACAAAACATGAGGTAAAGTTATCTGTGATAACTTTGTGCAAGTGTAGGAAAAAATATTATTTCTGCTTTCTATTTTTTGGAAGTTTTTTTTTTTTAATAATGAAGGATTTAGCTATTAATAAAATGAGACATGGATTCTAAACGTGAATAGAAGCTGCATGGACCTATAGTGCTCTTCAATAATCCAACAGGTTACATGCTTACTGTGTGCTACTATTCAGTAAGCTAATAGTGACTGGACACCTGTGTTATTTATCAATTTTATATGAGTCATAATGTGCTAGTTGATGTGAAATACCCTTGAAATTAAATATTGGCTAAGTATATTTTTGAGGATATCAATAAATGTTAAAAAAAAAAAAAAATTCTTAGCGCTTATATACTTAGACATGGCTAGTCTTGTATGAAGACTTTCAAAGGCATGTGACTTATTGTGTCCAGTTCTGGGCCCCTCAGTTCAAGAAGGACAGGGAACTGCTGGAGAGGGTCCAGCGCAGAGCCACCAAGATGATGAAGGGAGTGGAGCATCTCCCTGATGAGGAAAGGCTGAGGGAGCTGGGTCTCTTCAGCTTGGAGAAGAGGAGACTGAGGGGTGACCTCATTAATGTTTATAAATATGTAAAGGGTGGGTGTCAGGAGGATGGAGCCAGGCTCTTCGCTGTGACATCCAGTGACAGGACAAGGGGCATTGGGTGCAAGCTGGAACATAGGAGGTTCCGCTTAAATATGCGGAGAAATTTCTTCATGGTGAGGGTGACAGAGCACTGGAACAGGCTGCCCAGAGAGGTTGTGGAGTCTCCTTCTCTGGAGACATTCAAAACCCGCCTGGATGCGTTCCTGTGCGATCTGCTCTAGGTGTTCCTGCTTCGGCAGGGGGATTGGACTAGATGATCTTTCGAGGTCCCTTCCAATCTCTAGCATTCTGTGATTCTGTGATTCTCTTGAGATCTTTATCTTAATATTGTAGATGGTTAAGAAAAAATTAGGTTGTTTTTGCATAATCTATGGCTTTACTGTGCAAAGATGCCTGAGCAAACTGTGGATGGGTATCTCAGACAGGAAAGCAACATTCACATCAGATGTTTCTCAGTTTAGCTAACTTGGCAGACACCTAATATAGTTATTTCCACCAGCCTCATGAATGAGTAACTCAAGTACTACTTTAATGATTGGGATACGCCTGGATCAAGTACCTCTTTCTTACAAAGGCAGTTCCTATCCTTGTTTACAATATCTGTACAATTTTTTTTTTAGACCTGGACTTTCTTTGTACCCAAACTATCTAGAAGTAGTTTATACAGAAAATTATTAACCTACATGAAATCCTGTTACTCTCCTTTCTGTCATGAGGCAGCCTGCTTCACTTTGCTAATCCCAGCGATGATGCCAGTTATGCCAATTTTGCCACCGTTTACCACGTTTATACTCTGAGCCCAGAGATAGCAGACTAGGTGATTCCCATCCAGATCCAGAGTCCATTCTCTGTTCATAAGAAGGTAATCTGAAAACTGTCCTTCCTTTCTTCATTGCCTCTTTCATCTCAGTAATGTGAGCTGTTTGATATATCAAACTCTGAGATTGAGATTTTCAGTTCAGTAGATTGGATTAGTTCCTTAGGAGTAAAGGAATGATGCCTATTTACTTCACTATTTAGCAGCAGACAGGCAAGAGTATTTGTTCCCTTCTCATGTTCGAGCATCCTGCTTCATAAATGGTAATACCACCTCTTGAGTCGCCACTAGTGATGCTATTGTAAGTCTTTGGTTCAAGCTTGCAGTTAGTCCTTGATAACTTACAGATAATGTGCAGATGCCAGTGGCAAATGCAATGTGAATCAGAAAATCCCCATCTGAAAAACAGGTTGTTGCTTGCTATACTGCTGCCGAGGGTTTTTTAAATACACAGGGTTTATTTTCTAGATGGGTTACCCAAATCTTTAAAGAAAATTCTAAAAGAATTAGCATGTGCTAGTCAACATTTCATTCAAAAATTGGTGGTTAAATGTATCTTTTAATATGAAAACCAAAACCACTTTGTGTTGCATTTTCTTTTCTTGCAATTTTCTTTTTAAATCAACACAATGTTGATGCTAACAGCAGCAACTAGTGAAGCTCTGGGTGTCAAGCTATGCTAAGTACTCACATTCTCTTCCAGTGGTGTTGCTCATTATTTAAAGTATATCTCACCCTTCATTAAGCATAGGACAAAAGATGCCATTACAATCTAGCTCCTTTTGTGGCAAAAATGAAACCCTTTAATTAGGAGTTCTGTACACTTGTCCAGCAGAGATGTCTATGCTAAAGCATGTTTAACAGGCAGTATAATTGCAGTTGTGGACATCTGAAAATGAGAAAGTGTTTTCCTTTGGCAGCTGTTGATCCAGCCCTGAGAGGTGCTTTTCTTAATGAACTTCTACTGCAGATGGAAGGGGCTGAGGACACTTACTCCAGAAGCACTTCTTTCTTGGTTGCCAGGACCACATGGTGTAACTACATGCTTATAGTCGTTCTAGTCCTTTTAGTGTTTATATACTTTTTTTT
>VXAV01000071.1:26532-44733 GCA_013399715.1 Alectura lathami
ATTATTATCTTCATTCTCATTATTCTGTTTTCCCAGGAAGCCAGAGTAATCTTTAAGTAAAAGTGTAATTTCGTGCTTTTTCATGGATCTGACTCAAATTGTTCAGCTAATGAACTTCTAAATCCCTACTCTAGCTCTTAATTCACTTATTGTAATAACCTCCTGACTGTCCCTTTGTTGCTTATGCATTTTTAGATAATACGATGATTGAGAGGTAGTGGTGGAATATAATGAATGACAAGCGCTTCTTCAGAATGAGAATTTGTGTTTAAACAACGAACAGTAAAGCAATAAAAATGGAAATGAAGCAAATAAATGAGGTTAAGGGCAAATAACTAACTCTTTTAGAACATTTAGAGTCGGGCACAGGCTGACCCTCTGTGAAGGAAATGTAGTGCCTGCCTCACGAAGTAACAAATGTAGGGTAGGTAATAGGAAAAGTTATAAGCAAGGTGACCTTGCAAAGGCAGAACATTTGCGCTTTTTTAGAAAAAACAGTACATTTAAAAAAAATTGATACACAGAATGAGTAAAACAAGTTCTTTTAGTGCTTTATTGGAGAATTATAAAGCTGTCTGAGGGAGTGTGGCTAAGAGCACTTGCCATAGTCAGTAGGCTAAAGCTTACATTGATGGCATTGAGAGGTGTGTGAAAGTGTATGAATATGTATGTCAATACGTTGGGTATGTATATTATTATTTTAAGGTATAACCTTATTTTAATGCAAATATTTTTTTGAAAAGGATGTGACAGCAAATGCATTTTCAAACAAAGGTGAAAGTGATTGATATTGTGCTTTAAATAGGGAGGGGGAAAAAACAAAAAAAACAGAACACCTGGATGTAAATATCTCCCAAACAAGCAGTACAGAATGTGCTGTATTCAGTTTTCTCTCAAGCTTTAATTTAGTGTTTTAAATTACTCTATGAAAAGAAATCCAAATTACGTTAATTCTTCCCTGTAATGACATACAATCATAGGAGCATGATTAAAGCATTTCACATCTTCATTTTATGTTAAACAATTTTCATTACCTATTATATTTTCTGTGTACTCTCTGATCTTAAAACACAAATCCAGCAATCATCCCCGTACACTGCTTTCCATTTCAGACTTTACAAACATACATCTGTCACAATTTTCTTTGGTCCTCTCTTTTCAGCAAAATGTGTGCTTCCTAGCAAAATGATAGTACCTGTGTGTCGCCAGCACTGTTAACATATACATAGTGATTCGTAACAGTCAGGTACGGTGCCTAATTCAGAAATCCCCCTGAATAGTCCAGGGACAGAGAAGGTCACCAACTGCAAAGCAGTGGTGGGTTGCTAAAACATGCTTTGGCCTCAGAGGCTGATATGGATGGTATGACTTTGTATTCCCTTTCTCTCCTACCTGTATTTACCTCTCCCCATAAGCAGCCATCCAACCTCTTGCACTTAACTGCAAGCACATTGTCCTCATACCTGTCAGTAAAATGCTTGGAACATGTTAAATAGCTAATAAGAAAGTAGTATATCTAGTCTATATATCATTGACTTTCTTGGTGTGCCTTATGGTGCCAGCAGGATTACCTTTTATGACAGGCTTTTCTTTTTTAATTTCTGTGGGCTGAAGTAGGAGTATCGTTTGTTTTATGAATTTCTTCTTTGTTGGAGAACAGGTGTTGGCCCTGTGCAATATCCCAGTTATGAGTGTGGATACATGTGGAGGGCTTTTTTAATACCTCAGACAATTTTCTCTAGGGATTGGAGCTCTGCATTGACTCTGTATCATACAGGCCCCCTCCATAAGAGTTTATAGATCTGCTTTCAGCTGCCCTAGTTGCCGAGATGGGAGACTGTCATAGCTAGAATTCGTTGCCACCTGCTAACACCTGTATATTTTCACATATGTCTTGCTTCCTCTGAAAGACCTCCTTGAGGTTCTGCAAGCTGAAAACTGGAAAGGAAAGAAAAAAGAACAAAAAATACCCAGAGTCAGGAGTGTGGTTCTGTAGAAATATTTCACTATCCATTCTCAGAGAATGACACTACTACACTTCCAACATTTTAGTGTAATTTGTGTGTTCTTATGGATGTATGTTCAAAGTTGCACAAATTTAACTGAAAGCAAGGTGTGGGCTTGTTTGTTTGTTTGTTTGTTTTCATGCTCACAATATTTACATTTTGGATAAATGAAAATTTCCTACCAAAATTTTTTACTCTACTGTCTTGAAATTTGGTGATTTTAACTTACTTTACAGTCTGTTTGTCAGAGTAGAATAAAGTAGCAATATGATCCTTTACTTCTATTTTACAGTGTGAGAGGATCGAATGTGTCAAATATTTTTAGTGGAATAATATAAACTGTGTAACTTCATGTCTATACAGAAGCTGAGAATGCTGTTCCTGCTTATTTATTTATTTATTTATTTTAAAGAAAAGTGAAAGGAAATTTCTATGGGCATTTGTGACTTTAGAATAGACAGTATTCCACTGTACTAACATCTCTGCCATCCATGCCTGTAAAGTATAAAAATAATTTTATCTATTTTCCATGGCAATTCACAAAGGCTCCATTAAAAGTTAACTCCACAATATAAGATCTTGTTCAAATACATAAGGAGATGTAATCCCTGCTTGAAGGAGCAGTCATTCAAGTAAGCTTAAAACAAAATACAAAGCAAGCATAAAAGGTACTTTATGTGGTTACAGTAATATTCAGTCTACCTCTTGGCATCATATATATATATATATAAAGATAAGATAAGAAATAAGATAAGAACAATTTTTTTTTGACTGAAAATTGACTAGTTTCACTAGTCAAAGGAGGCACTACACTTTGATTACTTGTAATGATTCTGGTGTGAAATATACTGTGCCAAAAGATCTGGATCCTCATGCATGTCATCTATGAAAAGAGTTCCCAGTGCAGCTGTATGTCTCCCTTCTGTGTCAGCCTAGATACATCCCCATTACTCAACAGTGATGTACAAACTGATGCTAGCACACTCTTATAACAGTACAAAATATTACTCTGTATTGACTGAAAATATACACTGCCTAAATTTGAGAAGAAAACTGAAATTTGAGACATTCAAAAATAATTAAATTCTAGGTTTGGTCTGTAGTATTTTCTCTTTTATGTCATAATCTTTTCAGCTTTTATTTCTTAAAGAGGTTATGATACTGATATCACATTCATTTTTCAAAAAAAAAGTCTAAATAAAATGAAAATAAAAAACTAGTACAACAAAAAAAAACGTTTTATGTAGCATATATATCAGCTTATATAAATTGAAATAAATAGGAATAAAATGTATAGTCTCTTCTTAAAAAGCTAACAAGTACAAAGGGGCCTTTTCCACACAATTACTTCCCAGTGCTGTACTGCATTAATCATTTCTTACTCTGTTACTTACTGTATCTCATCAACTGTGGGTGATAAATCATCATTGTTAACATGAGGACAGATGAAGCTGGGAGCAGCAATTCTACTCAGTATGACTGAGTTAGGAGATGGGAGTGAGGATGGGCTGCAGCTCTTGGATCCCATCAGGATGGCGTTGTCAATATATTGTTCTATTTTCCTTAAAATTATTCTCAAACATATTTGGAAACAAAGCTTTTTTTTTTTTTTTTTTTTTTTTTTTTTTTTTTTTTTTATTTTTTTTTTGCCAAAGTCTCCTGTTTTACCCGTGCAGTTGATAGTGAGATTTCACTCTGCCCGTAACAATGTCAGTTCAAGCTCATAATGAATTTGAATGTCAGATAAGTTTTCCATCTCTAGCTAGTAGCTAAAATGTGTAAGAAAAAACAACATAATATTTCATTAACTGCTAGGGAAATGGAAACATCCTTTGGCAAAGTAAAAGAGAATACAGCATGGCTGTATTAGTTACATGGATGAATGTTCTTTTGCTCTGGGGAGTGGTGCTGTACCCTGGTAGGAGAGCTGCTGCTTTGCTGTACAGCAGGCTGGCAGGTGCTGGGGGCTCCTGCATGTTGCAGCAGCCTGCTTGCTGAAATTCATCTCTGAGCTTCAGGAGACACACTGGCGACGCTGAAGTCTGAGGCTGTACAGCCATGTTCTCTTATTTACTGTGGCACAGTCAAACTTTGCAAGAGATTAAAGACAGGCAGCTGTTGCAACAGATGTGCCTCATGGTAGAGGCATTAAGCACACTTGGTGGGCTATGGCTAATCACAGTGTGTACAAACTTTATCTCCAGATTAAGCCAGCAACATATGGAGAATATACGTCTCTTCAAACTGAATCCAAGTAATATTTATCTTATTAATAAGTTACTAAAAGATAAGAAAAGATATTGGTCAGTGTATGGATGTCAGTTCAACTGAATAGATATTTAAAATATATTTTTATAAATACTATAATTTTTATTTTTAATATATATAATAATAATATATTTATTTTTAATGTACATGCATGTACATGCAAGAAATCCCTTCAAAGGAATAATAAAAGGAACTATTAAAACCATGCAAATAATGTTTGACTGACCTCATCAATTAAAAAAATAAAATAAAATTGGTCAAGCCAAAAACATGTTCAATGCCTTTCCAATACACAAAACTTAACCATCTTCTGTAAACTATTAAATGGGAAAAATGTCTGTGCAAATGTACATGAGACTGGCAGAGGTGAATGCTTGGGAGAGAAAGCCGCTGTATTTCTTCAGTAGCTACGGTCCTCCTGGTTGCTGTGTCGTCTTTCCTTTGATTCCTGCTTCCCTGGAGTTCAGGGATGCTGGGGTAGGGGAACTCCCGGACGGCCCTAATGGTGCTGGGGCTCTCCGACCCCACGGGGTGACCTTCAGCTCAGCTGGATGGAGCTGCATTTGCCTTTCTCTGATGCAGTGCTGTTGCTGGAAGACTAGCACTGAGGGTTAATCTAGGAATTGAAAACTCTGCCATGTGAGGGAGCTCCTGCACTGAGGCGCTTTTTCATCCCAAGGAGCTGTAGGTGTCCTCTGAGCAGAAGGACCCACTCAAGATGCTTGGAGAGGTTATGCAAACTTTGGGTGAACTATGGTGATGCAATCTTTTCTTTCATGTGCATAAGTAAGGGCAGACGTTGTTCCCTCCCCTGCATTTGATTATATCTTTCAACTTTAAAAATATGCTGCAGCTTTAGGGAGAAGGGGTATTATATTAGAAGTACAATAATGTTTTCACCCTCTTTTGAGCATTTCTTCTGATTGCTCTTGAGCAAAAAGTGACCTTTCCACTCAAATCCACCAATTAGAGCAGTAAACATGATGCTTTTGTGTGTGTTTTTTTTTGTTGTTGTTGTTGTTGTTTGTTTGTTTTTTAATACCGTCTTTCATTGTGCTGAATTAGCCATCTTTTCAGAAGAACTTGATAGATGTGGTCTGGCTCTCCTGAAATTCTTATGCACTGAAATTCTTATGCAGACAAAATGTTATGAATTATTTTAATTTTATTTGAACAAGAAGTATTATCAGAGGAGCATTTTTCTTTAATTTACTTGTTTACATTCAGCTTTGTTAGTATTTACAAGAAGAGAAGAAATGTATGTCTGAAAATAGAGTGAATTACTCTAAGTAATATTACCTCATTGGATTAATAATTTTCTTTTAATGTCTTTTGTTGAAAGAGACTTTGTAAAAGAGAAAGAAGTGTATAGTTATGATAAGGTAACAAAACATTTTTGAATGCCTGAAAAAAATTTGAATGAAGTCTGAATTTTCAGCAGTTTTAAATGGGTTCTTGCACTGTTTAAATCAATTTGCACAATCTCATTTGAAAGTAGTGTAATTTTTCTTTCTAATACATCACTAGTACCCTGTAGGAAAAAGACAAACAGATATAAGTAAACAGTTCTGCTTCTAAATCTCATAGTGCTTAATTTCAGCACTGCTGAAGTCATTGAAGATTTTAGATTTTAACATGCACAATATCAAAACATGTTTTAGTGACTTAGGAAACTTCCAGTCTAATTGTTACTTCTATTGTTCGCAAAGCGGAATGTATGCAGTGTAGGGGTACAAGTAAATTGTTGGGTTGCAGGTAAATGATTGTCACAAGTTACAGATTCAGATGGGGGAGAGCTTATTTTTTAATGACTGTTTTCATAGTTAGGAATGAAACTGTCACTCTAAGGAAGAAAACAAAGGTAAAGGGAAGATGCTTACTTTTTGCATTTTTGCTTTTTTTTTTTCTGACGTCCTGTAAGCATGGTAAGAACCCCAATTTGCCCTGAAGTTCAAGACAGGAGTTTCTTGTTGAATGACTTGTGTTTGCCGATCAGGCTGCGAATCTGCTATCATGTGTTTTCCTTGGAGGAACTCGTTTCCTTCCTGAGGAGGTCTGCAAGGTCAGGTAAATATCCGATCTTGGAAGCTGCCTCTGTCAGAGCTGTTCTCTCTGAGTCATAATTTCTCTGAAAAAATTCATGGAGAAAGTGTGTCAGAATGTCAGAAACCCTACAGTGTAGCGAAGCACTTAGGCAGGGGGAGCCATTTTAAACAGTGCGTGCCAGGGAAAAAAAGAGCGCTGTTTTTTTGTTTTCTTATGTATTACATATGTAATTTCAATATTCTTGCTTAAGAGTCAGAATTTGTGTAATGGCTTCTAGTGCTATGGATCAGTAAGAACTCAGTAGTGTGAGTCCTTTAGACCTCTTGTTCACTCCTAAATGCTCGGTCCTGTTACTACTTTTGCTTTATATTATGTTTACAGTGTAGACCAAATTCTGGCCTCAGACACACCTGCAGAATCCCAAATTGCTCCAGTAAGCAGCCCTGGCCATGCTGTGGTGCAGGCATACCTAAGGTGGGACCACTCAGTCTACTCCATCTTCTCCCTCCTTAGGCACTCAGCCATCTTCTCTGACCACACGTGTTCTCTAGGAAGACTGCTGCACTACATGCTGATAGCACAGGCACAAGTCAAATGCCTAAAATACAATTTCCAAGCAGCCAGATCAGTTAGTGGCTGGTTTCTGTGGGTTCCCCCTTGTGTCCCTTCTGTCTTGGTGCATCCTTGCCTCCTCTTTGGCATCAGTGCCATGCCTATCTGATTAGCCCTTAGCCAAGTCAGCTCTCAAGGTTGGTACAAACCCACTCCACATAGTGCATAATTTTCTGGAGGTTTTGCAAGTTGAAATGACTCAGTCAGACTAACTGGTTCTGGCACAAAGTAAAGTTGAGGATCTTCCAGAGAAAGAAAGGGAAGAAATTAATTGAATGGACTTGAAATTAAGGAGGAGCAATTCCACCTATAGCCCTTAACTGTGTATGAAAATGGAGTACAGCAACTTCTGTGTCCAGCTCTGCTAAGGGTTGTTCTCCTTATTACCATAGACTGCTGTTAAGATGTACAGATATGATTCTCAGGCTTGGATTAAACTTTCAGAATTTGAGTAAAGCTGAAAAGACAAAGCTTTCTTTTTCCTTGTGAGATTAAGTGACCAATAAGTATTTTTGCCAATAAAAGCAAATGTATTGATAAACAAAGTAAAATAAACTGCAGCTATGTAAAACTGGTGTTATAACTAGGTCTGTACAAACACTTTTTTCAGTACAACAATTCCCTGCAGAAGTTGTGCCCCTCATATGATGTTAGTGCTCTGGCAAAAGCTTCTAATGCAGTTGTGAAGCTGTGGCTTTTGTCAGGAGTAGTGGAACAAGGACATATTTTGTCTTGGGATCTTTTACCCCCATGCTGTGAATTTTGCCCTATGATTAGTTTTCTTGTCACCCACTGGTATGTGCGTAGAACTCGCTGTAAGTCCTCCAGAAAGTGTCAAAAAATTGAAAAAATATTTTACAAATTAGCTCAACGTTTGGGTTTGGAAGCAGTCACAGAGGTCGCTTGTTTTAGACTTCCTTGAGAAACACTACTAAATTTTACTAGGGATATACTCTGTTCTATTTTGGGATAACCTCGTCTGTGAAAAATATGGAGAAAGCTGCAATATGTTATATATGTATTTATTTTGATTTATATACATGACTTTTGAAATAGTCCTTAAAATATAGTGAAATGGATCTCCCTGGTAATTCCCTTTCAACCACAGATGATCAGGACCTCAATAGCTGAGCTGCAACAGGTGTAGATGGGTCTGATTTTTAAAAACTCCTGTCAGATCCTTCCCACTTCCTTATAGGCTGTGAGATCAAATGGGCTTGGGAATCATGCTCACTAAACCAAGGCTGTTCTAAACTAAATAAAGAGCAAATTCCAAAACACATCAGAGCTAATTTGCCATTGGTTTCACCATAAACCATAACGAACCCTCATCAAATGAATGCAGCTGCTATGGTGCTGTATCCAAAATAATGTAATTAAATTGCGGCTTGGGGAATTTTGGAATATAAATTTGGCAGGGGCTTGTTATTGGCAATTCAACAGTGAAGCATTAATATAATCTTATCCAGAGAGGTGATCCTGTGTTCTGTCATTCTAAGAAAAGAGAGAGAAGAAACAAGATCAGAATGACAAATGAGCAGACCGAAATGTGAAACAAGAAACCATGAGAACTTAAGGCTAATCCAAGCCATGCTGGAAAGGCTATTGGGAAGGAAAGGGAAGGACAGGAGGAGAAACCTTGGATGGGTTATGTTAGAAAAGTTCTCCACAATGCTCTGAAGTCAATAACGAAACAGAGTCCACCAAAGTGAGCCTGCAGGACATACAGCCTGGCCACCAGCAGGGGAAGGGGAGTCACAGACTTGAAGCAGTTGAGGGTAGCTCCGGGCATCATGTGCAGAGCCTGCTCATCCTTCTTACTTGCCCCTCTACAAAAAATCCCCTCTGATGTTGTCAGAGAATGTGTGGTTGCTTGATGGTGACTTAAATTACATACATCAAGGGGAAAGCAGTAGTGTTGGGCAGCTTGGCCTCTTGCACTATGAATTCCCTTGGAGCTTTCAGGATCCAGACTGGCACGTGGAGATATACCATGCAACTGAAACATCTGTAAAAACTTCCAAGAGGAATGTGTGCTGAACACACCAACATTGTCTTTGCGTGGGATGTTGAAAATCAAACACGCGGATGTTGAAGTGCCAAGAATTATGATGAAGTGACTACTACAATCATTTTCTTGGTTATGAAACAGTAAAACTGAAACAAGTGTCATCTTGTCTCATCAGAAAGCAGGTTTTACTTCTAATTTTCGTTAAAAGCAACCTCAAATTAAATTCTAGACTCAGGAGAGAGGAATTTGCACTGGGGCCAAATCTGAGCCTTTAAATGTTTATGTTTAATAAGCCTTAGTATGCCCATTCTAATTAAGTGTATATGAAATAGTGCAGCTTAAAGCATACTTTAGTTTAACAGCTATATTTCTGTTCCTTTCTGTGGTAAGAATAGCTCCTGGGATTGTGCTTCCAATATGAATATTCAGTATGATATATTCAGAATTGGATAGCCATGAATATTTAACATTACACATTCCCAGAGGTGTTACCTAACACTTCAGCTCAGGGACAGATGATCAGATGAAGCCAATAAAGTCCTTCAGATTATCTTCAAACAAAGTTCTTCACATTTATTTATCTTCTCATTTATTTATTTATTTATTTACTCCTTGGTGCATAGCAGTTAACTGCTAAAGTTGCTGGAACAGCAGCTGACAGCGGTGTCAGCAGAACTAATTGAAAGGAGAGAAAACTGGGGCAAATTTTAAGGTTTTTGTTGAAGAACATTAGCTGCTAAAGAAAGAAATGTTTGGAGGTCAAATGTTGAGATTAGAGACTGTCATGTTCAACAGCAAAGTTCACAGAACATGTTTGATATGGAAAGAACGTTTTAAAAGTTCAGAGGTAGGAGTGAATCCCTCTTATACTTCTGCAGAGAAAAAGATTATTTTGAGGTTTGATGTTCTTTCTACCCTAAGGTTTAAAACAAGAAGGGAAAATGAGCCTGCTCTATCCTTCTGTTGCTCAGCATTGGCCAGTAAATGTTCTTTTGGTTGGGAATAAAAAATGGTTATTAGAGCTAATGTTTGGCCTCAGGGTAAATATTCTAGCCACATAAATCTGCTCTACCAACAGACTGATGTCTCCTGAATTTGAACTGCCAGAAGGGGAAATGAAAAGAGAAATAGGCAGGGTGGGATTTGTAGGTCAGTCGTGGATTTCATGTAATTCATTTGTTTATGTAGCATTGCAAACCCAAAGCTGCCTGAGATTTAGAAAAACAAATATTCATGTCTTCTCAGAGGTTTGCCAAATGACAGAGCTCTGGCAGTCTTACTAGAGGCTGTATTCATTTGCTGCCATGTTGTTTTAGCTCACAATAGGCTTTGCAGTTATCCTGATTTTTCACAGGTAATACCTTCTGCATTGCTGAAGGCAATAGAATGTCTCTGTCCCATACCATAGCGAAAAAATGGTGAAGCAGTTGCTTAACAGCTCTGCTGGGATTTTTTAGCATTAGTGGATGATGACTTTGGCTTTGACTTGTCTGATCAGGTTAATTGGCAGATGTAAAGTTCTGCAGCACTGAAAAAATCCTGGCATAATCTGGAGATTATTGGAAGGATAAAACAGGATTTATCCTACAATTTAACAATAGAGTTGGGTAACATTTCTAGTGACTGCAAGTTCACCACAAATGGGGTTTTTACCCTAAACCTGCGCCACTTTTGCATAAAACTGTTGAACAGGCTTCAGGAAAAAATAGCCTGAAGATAACTTCTAGTCATGTCAACCCTTGTTTAATCTAATGACTCAAGGATTAGAGCATCTGATTGTTATGCCAGCATAAGCATCTTTGAAACCACACCTCCTTGTGCAAAAGAGCAGTATCTCTCAGGAGAAAGTTTGAGGGCATTTGGAGCGGGATCTTCTCTTTCTTCACTGTAGTTTGTGTCATTCACTTGGGATAGTAGAGAACAATTCTTCCTCTGTCCCTTTTCTCAGTAAACCACAGTAGTTTGTCCTTGGTTCTGTGAATGAAGTCTCTTCTCTCCAACCAACCAAAGGCACTGGGTTCTGCCATCCTCTGGATCTGCAGCCTGATGTCCCAGCTGCTTAGATCCATGGGCTATCCTGCAGCACACAGCCTCGACACTCACGCCAGTAGTGAAAGACTTTTAACAGGAGAGAAGGCTTTGGCCATATTTGTCCTCCTACATGGCTGTCCTAGAGCCTGAATGTTTGGTCTGTCTTTAGAATAGCGGGAGCTCCAGGTCAAGTTTGTTCTTTTCCCAGCTCTGGGTAGGAATAGGACCAAAGAAACACAGTGACGTTTTTGCTTCCAGTATTTCAGTTTGGCTGCTGACCCAGAAAATCAGTTACAGTCACAGCCCTACACAGGGCAGAATAAGGTAATACTCAGTAGGACAATGGTTATGTTTGACCTGTGTGGAGCTAAGACACTCACAGAGGCTTCTTTCCATGTGCTGTCTTATCTACTCCTTCGCATTCTCCAAAGGAATTGTACATAAAGAGAACACCATTTTTTTGGCACAACAGATCTAAAGACTGGTCTTAGATGAAGTTCAGCTAATTTATACACTAACAATAGTGAGCTGATATTTCCTTTAATATTGTGATTTGGCAGCGAGGACCAGAAGGAAGTGATTCAATCCAATATATAAGAGAAAGGCAAAAGGGAAAAAAGAAATTTCCTCTTTATTACGTGAAGAGAATAATATATTACAAATAATTTCCACCCATTAAAATGCCCTTTTGTTCTTACAGCCTGGTTTGGGATTTGCAGTCACTCCACTTTTGATCATTATAATATCTTTGCAAGATCCCATCTTTTTCTCCTTGTGTCTTTAGCTTATCTTTGCATACATTCCATCTGAAAAGGTTTCCTTTTGTTTTCTTGCTATTATGGGTGCAATTTCACCAATTATAGAAAATACCCCACCAGTTAGATTAGTTACCACTCAGAAACAGTAACTGAGAACAAACATCTGGATGTCCTGATCTGCTCCAGAGGAGGGCTGGCGCTGCAGGAGGCAGGACTGCCGTCCGCGTTTTGCCTGGCTGCACAGCCCTGCCACTTTGCCCGTGTGTCAGCCTCAAAAAGCTCACGGCCACCTCCGGCCAAGGGCCTGGGAGCAGGGCTGCTCTCTGGCAGCAGCCCAGGGCTGGGTCAGGCAGAGCACAGCAAGAGACGGTGCATCTGNTTATCTTTGCATACATTCCGTCTGATGTCAGCTGCTTACCTTCAGAGCTCATTAAGCAGGACACTTACTACTAAAAAGTAGTGGTCAAAGTCTGGGCTATTCTGACTCAGCTACTGCTGATGGATTTTTGTGGTACTCAAATCTAGTCATTTCTGTATATCTTCATCTTCAATCAAATGACCAGCTGTAACTTAGTGAGACCACTAATGGACTAAAGCTGAAGTTCAGCAGCATTTGGCGAGGTATATATTATCAATATAAGTTTTTCACATTCTTGTCCCTGTCAAGTTTATAATATAAAAGTTTCATACACATAGGTTTTCTGGGGCAAGTACTCTCCTTCCGGCTAGAAATGTTGTCCAAGGAAATTTTAAAGACTATGAAAGAGTGTCCAGAATTTCCAGATGGTAACTCTAATGGATCATATACTTCTAATTTGGCTGCTCTTCATCTGGACTCCTAAGCATCTTAGGGATTTCCAGCTATCACCACCCGGGCATGTGCATGCTTCTCTTTACCCATGCACAGAATTCTGATGCTATCAGGACATCCCAGCCTTCCTGAACATGCACTATATTATTTGTTTATTGTCAACTGCATAATAAGCCTTCAGTAGGTCCATGGGATCACACACTGCTCATGTGGCCCCTGCAAGTCAAACGATTCCTTTGTGCCCTGAATTGAATATACAGCAAATGTTCACAGCCTTTAGATCTGGAAATTCTGCCTAGAAGTAACAGAGCCATCTCCTACTTTATACAAGCTTCTTGTCTCCCTGGATTTTCCAAATCACAGCAGACATAGGTGGAAATGAAAACATCAGCTTTCTACCCACAAAGAGCTTTTTTGCATAGTGAGAATAGTCCATTTTACTTTTACTGACCCAATCAAAAATACTACATGTTGATGTTTCACAGAAGAACCATCCCTGTTGAGGAGATATCTCAAATGAGTATGTAAGTTTTATTCAAATACCCTGCAAGCATATTGGTTATATTGGTTTTGAAGGAAGAAGAATGACTGAGGTGCAAAAAAATCTGTCACCAAGTTATGGTTGTACATCTGTTCTTTATTTCATTCATTTGAACTAGTAGTGTCTCAGGTTATGGTGACAAGAGTTGGAAAAATCTAGTCTTTCTACTAATGATTCGAATTCACAAAACATGGTTTCAGTAGGAATCTGAATTTATGGAATGACTTTTCTCTATCTACTTATTTCTAGTCACAGAGTCATAATAGACATGAAATAAGGAGTGTCTGCTTTAAAAAGCAGAAATTATGTCTCATGAATACTCTTTCCTTTGAATATTCTAATGCATTTTTTGTTTTAAAACTTTATATGAAAAGGAGATATTTGGTATGTGTCTGAAATTTGTGATTCTAATAGGTTTCAAGGTATCTCTGAGGCAGATATTTGGTGGGCCTATTAGATGTTAATTAACTTTTTATTCTGGAGCACATGAAGGTTCTATGGTCTCAGTATAATTATTGATCTCACTGAAAATTCTAACCCGCTATTTGGATTCTTATTTTGGCTACGTATAAACTAATTAGTCAAAAGTCTGGCTTTAATGTTTTAATGCTACATAAGTATTTCAAGAAAGATTTTTATTTTACTCAGTCAATTTGTAAAAATTTAGAAAAGAGAGATGGAAAGAATAGAAATCAGCATTGCAAACATTTAAGCAAAGGTAGTAAACAAAAGGTCTGTTAAAGGCTCCAATCCTGCACAAGATAATTTTGCTGTTGATTGAAATGGGAGCAGGAACTTGCCCTTTAGCAGTATGAGTGCTTATGAGGTACAGGACTGTCGTTATGTAAAATGGTATTATGTATTTGCTATTTTTTTTTCATATCACGGAAAAGACCCAAGAAACAAAGACCCCCAGGCTAGCATTTAATGTCTAAAATAAGTTTAGTAAACCTCTTATTTTTATTGGCAGCCTGCAGTCTGTTGCAGCTGTCATTCTGCTGACAAAAAAAAAAAAAAGAGTCTGCAGTGAGGTAAAACACCAGCTTTTTGTGTCTGGGGACTTGGCATAGAATGAACACAGGAGTCTCAGTTAAGCACCTGATGTACAATAGGTGATTTCAGAAAGCACCTTTGCAATTTGGCTGCTTTGTTTGCAAGAGGCATTGGGATTAAATGAGCCCACAGTGAATTAGTTAACATTACCCTATAGAAGCCTGCCTCTGTAGGTCAAATCTGAAGTTAATTCAGTATAAGTATTGCAGTTTCTTTTGTGCTGTTCTCAGAGTACAGCAGGAGATGTCTATTTCAACTCAATAGCTACTTCAGTCTGTAAGTATTGCTGTGAAATATATTTGCAGCTCTGAAATACGCTGAAGAACTCAATGAATAAAGATTTGACACTCCTTGAGAGACATTTTAAATTCAATTCACCTGCAAAAAAATCTCTGGCAGCAGAATTACCAAATTGAATATAACTAAAAACTGTGAGTTGCGTTTAGGCAGTTAGAAATAATATTACCCTAGTCCTTTCTACTCTGATTATAATTCCTTAAAAGTATAACCCATTTTTTTATCATACATTTTTAGTGAGGTGCTTCAGGTTCTGTACCCTGTTCTTTAAAAGTTCATAGTAATCTCATTCTGTGATGATAGACCTGGTTCAAAGCTTGTTGGCATCAGTGGAAAAGGCCCAAGATGACTTCAGTGGCTATGGAACAAGTACTGCAGGGAATCAATTATTTATGCATAAAAAAAAATTGACAGGGATTAATTTGGGTGTTTTGTCTGCATCTTGAGTAGTAAAGTCCTAAGTGAGGTCCAGGGAGTCAAGCTGTGTATAAACCAGTTAAGAACACTGCAACAAAACCTATGTGCTTAGACTGAACACTTAATTGAGCAATTAAATGCCGACATACCATGTGTGCCTGTGAATTAGGTATCTGACTGTTATTTATTTATTAACTCCTCTGCAAGCCCTAATATTACCATTGTATAGTGCTTTTCTCACATATCTTTTGCCTCATTCCATACAAAGAATGTTTTGACTAGTTGACTTTGAAACCTTTAAATACTGGGCTTTTCTAATCTGTATTTTTAAATGTTTGGTTTAGAGAACAAATATGGATCGACACACTATTCCAGATTACTCTTTGTTCTATATTTTTTCACCTGTTTTATTTAAATTTTACAGGGCAGACTTCATGTCTGCTCTGGTTTTGTAAAGACTCTTGGGTACATTTACATACATGGGTGATTGAGGGCCTGATTCTAAAGATTAGGTCTTCATATGTGCATTTCCACAGCGGGCCATGAAACAATCAGAATTATTTAACTCAGGTGTGTCATTGCCTGCAGGATCAGGCTCTCATGTATGAATAGTTAGTTCAGCCATGTTTGATGCAAACGTTGCACTATTTTTTAATGCAGTTCTACATTACTAAACTATCCATGCAGTCTGACTAAGACATACGGAGGTCAATGGACTTTTGCAAGGTTCATGATATTCCTTGGCTGAATTCCTCCACATCCACATTGAGTGCCTTCCTCATTTAATGCTCATGTGTGTCACAGATTATAGAAGACCTCTGCTTTCAGCTGCTTACAGAGGGATGTTTACTAGCAATATTTTTTTGATTGGTTCATAATTATTTCTTATATTTTATACTGCACTTGTACAATGCAGAAACCCACAGGATTAAAGTTAGTTCAAGACATAATGAAAAAATTAGCTGTGTTTTCAAATAAAGTCAGCATCCACGTGACACATCTGGGTCTGCATAGTCAGTTATATCTCATTCCTTATTTGAAATCTGTATAACATAGGGCTGCTTTAAATGCAGATAATCCTGTGTAATGTGGCCTATTTTCTTTACATGAGCAGATTTGTATCAGTCTAGTTTTCCACTTTCAATGCAAGAATCTTAAGTTAACCTCAATCCTTTGTAGGCATTATTGTTTCATGTAACTTTATCCAGTCTATAGATAAAACACAGCAAATTCATCCTCAGTGGACCTTTGCTGAAGTATTTGGAAAATCACTTCATCCAAAAGATACTGCAATTTAAATACTGTTTTGAACGTATAGCCAACCTTTTAATCGTAAGTGTTCTGTAACTGACATCTAGTAAGTTTTATAAAAAGTTTGTTTGGTCTCTTTTAAGTATTGGCATAAGGTACTATGGCTAACAGGAAACCACATCTTCAGAGACAAAATAATTTCAAATACATACATAAATAAATAAGAAAAACCTGCTACTAATTTTGTGTTTTCAGGTAGCTCCCTTGCCAGAATGATTAGATATGAGAAGGCATCAGTTATGCTTTGGAGAACCTACCCAATGCAGTCTTGCAGTGCTTGTCTCTTACTGGTCACAGTCAAATAATCAAAGGTAGTTTATTGCTGTGATGCAAATACAAAAATTCCAGAACTAGAGTTATTTTTCTTAAAAGTACATTTTTTTGAGGACTGATGTTAAAACAAAAATATGTTCTGGTTTTTAGAGTCTTAGAAACTTACTTGCATCTTTCCTTAAACAAACAAACAAACAAACAGTCCTGGCTTTGAAGTCTTCAGTCTGTCTCCACTCAGCTTTTCTAAATACAGTCATTCTATAAATTATGGCCTTTACTTGTTGGCCTAGCCTAGGGATTATGTAAGTTCTTTATTCTGCCATTTTGAGTACCCAGTCCCTGGCAGGGTAAGTGGAATCACCACCTGGAAGAGGTCACAGCAGTCCGATGCATGTAGCATGCACATAAAAATTATCCCGCACTTTGCGGTAACATTTGAAGCGCAGCATTTAAACACTCCACATATTATCTAAATGTAAAATACATCAGCTTTTTAGGAAGTGAGAGACATGAATGGTAAAATATAATACAAATATAATAACAGCCCCATGTAATGAATATATATGGCACACGGTGATCTGTTGCTGTTTCTGATGGTACTACTTGCAAGAGTAAGGGTGACTTACGTGAGGGCTCATGGGACAGAGGCCAGGGCTGCTGCTTCAGAACACTAAGCAGAACTGATTAATAATACTATTTATAACATATTTGTGTATATAATTATATATTTATAGGATATTTTGAAAACATAATGAAGCCACATAGACATGTTCTCTTGAAGCACTTCAAAATCGTATCTACTCTTGCACTTTCTGTGAGTATACACTTAGATTAAAGTGAGAATTGAAAACATTCTGTTTCTCACACCCACAGTCACTGCCAAGCCTTGAGATGGAACCCAGTTTTTTTTCTTTGTCAATAGGCAAGTAAAAGTATCGTGTTCATAGTTTAACTTGTAAACAATTCTCCTTCAAGTAACTGGAAAAAAAGATCTAAATTCCTGTCTAGGTTTCATATTTGGATTACCTATTTTATTTCAAATGTATCAAGTACAAATGCAAGCAAAGAGTCTGAACAAATGTTTTGGTTTTAACTATGCCAGATAGAAGTACCTTAAAAGTCTGACAAAGCATTATATCATACTGCAACAAACAGAGCAACCTGAAACTTCACGAGTAGTGAATGCTGCAATGTAACTTTCAAAAGAAAATCTCAGTGTAGAGCACAAGCAAATCAGATCAGATTTATTTTTGATTAAGAGCCAAAAGCATCAGGAAATCACAGAATCATAGAATGGCTTGGGTTGGAAGGGACCTCAGAGATCATCTAGTCCCACCCCCCCTGCCGTGGACAGGGCTGCCAGCCACTAGCTCACAAGATCCAACTGCCCAGGAACCCATCCAGCCTGGCCTTGAACACAGCCAGGGATGGGGCATCCGCAGCTTCTCTGGGCAGCCTGTGCCAGCGCCTCACCACTCTCTCAGGGAAGAATTTCTTCCTGATGTCCAACCTAAACCTCCCCTCTTTCAGTTTTAGCCCATTCCCCCTTGTCCTACCATTATCCACCCGTGTAAAAAGTCGGTCCCCCTCCTGCCTGTAAGCTCCTTTCAAGTACTGGAAGGCCACAATGAGGTCTCCCCAGAGCCTTCTCTTTTCCAAGCTAAACAATCCCAACTCCCTCAACCCTTCCTCACAGGAGAGGTGCTCCAGCCCTCTGATCATTTTGGTGGCCCTCCTCTGGACCCGCTCCAACAGCTCCACATCCC
>VXAV01000071.1:45153-58773 GCA_013399715.1 Alectura lathami
ACCCCTGGGGGACACCGCTCGTGACCGGCCTCCACCTGGACGTAGAGCCATTGACTACAACCCTTTGGCTGCGACCCTCCAGCCAGTTCTTTATCCAGCGAACAGTCCACCCATCAAACCCACATCTCTCCGATTTAGAGACGAGGATATGGTGCGGGACCGTGTCAAAGGCCATGCACAAGTCCAGGTAGATGACATTTGTCACCCACCTTTGGTCCACTGATGCTGTCACTCCATGTTAGAAGGCCACCAGATGGGTCAGGCATGACCTGCCCTTGGTGAAGCCGTGCTGGCTGTCTCGGATCACCTCCTAAGTCTAAGTTATCTTCTATCATCTGCTGTCTAATATTCTATTCCTTTCTTCAATCTGCAAGAAAAAAAAAAAAAAAAAACACCTTTAAATTAAATAAAGTCTAATGCCTGGGCACAGAGCTGCTTTTAAGGCTATACCTGAACTAGTAACTGCATCTCCTGTCACTTACATACATTATTAGGTCACAGAGATTTGATTTTCATTCTGGTAAAAATTTCAAACAGAGAAACTTGTTTCCTTTTTCTCTTAGTTAGGGCATTCCAGTCTGTGTTGCAAAACAAAGAATTAGTCCAAAGGTGAACACTAGATATCTTTACAGAACTGTTATTACAGAGATCTTTGTATATTGGGGTGACAGGACTGTGTATGGGATTGAGAGCAGGGACAGTTAGGAGTATGGGAATGATCATCACAGAATCATAGAATGGTTTGAGTTGGAAGGAACCTTTAAAGGCCATCTAGTCCAACTCCGCTGCAGTGCACAGGGACACCTACAGCTGGATCAGGATGCTCAGAGTCCTGTCCAGCCTGAAGGTCTCCAGGGACAGGGTATCCACCACCTCTCTGGGCAACCTGTGCCAGTGCTTCACCATCATTATCGTAAAAACCTTTTTCCTTCTAACCAGGCTAAATCTCCCCTGTCTCAGTTTGAAACCATTTCCCCATGTCCTATCACAACAGACCCTGCTGAAGAGTCTGTCCCCTTCTTTCCTGTAGCCCCCCTTTAGATACTGAAAGGCCGCTATCAGGTCTCCCTGGAGCCTTCTCTTCTCCAGGCTGAACAGCCCCAGCTCTCTCAGCCTGTCCTCACAGGGGTGGTGTTCCATCCCTTGGATCCTTTTTGTGGCCCTCCTCTGGACGCACTCCAACAGGTCCATGTCCCTCCTGCACTGAGCACTCCCCATGTGGATGCAGCGCTCCAGGTGGGGTCCCACCAGCACAGAGCAGAGGGGCAGGATCACCTCCCTTGCCCTGCTGGCCATGCTGCTTTGGATGCAGCCCAGGATGTGGTTGGCCTTCTGGGCTGCGAGGGCACACTGCTGGCTCATGTCCAGCTTGTCATCCACCAGTACCCCCAAGTTTTGTTAGAATTCTGTTACAGGAGACAAAAGAAAAGACCACTGTATATCTGTTCAGTTGCTTATAAATTTATTGCTTTATTGTTTATAGTTAATTTCACAGCTACTGACTAATTCACTATTAACCTTGGATCTGCAATATGCTAAGTATTAGAAAAATACAGAGAAAAAATTGTTATTTTTATATTTTTTTTTACTTACAAAAAATTAGCATACTCCTCCAATTATAAACGATTGTGGTTTTTTTTTTAATGCTCTATAATATTTACATATAGAGCTCATAAATTAGTTTAATTTTGATCAACAATCACTCATCAGTAATCAATTGGTCATGTACAAGTTACAGCTAATAATCATTATTCATGTTTTAGCCTAAATCCTGTAACATTTAAACAAAGTAGTGTTTGACTAAGTGTCCCTGGAGAAAACTTGTATTTATTGGCTCTGCCTTAAATTACTGCAAAATTCTTTTAACTTCACAATTATTCACTAGTGACATTTTATTTACAGTTAAATGCCTTATGCACTAAAGAAGGAAGAGAAGGATTTTCTAGCAGCCTTGTAATTCAGTGTTTGGCTTTTCCAAAGTGATTCTCATAATACTGATTTTTTTTTTTTTTTCTGTATGTGTGCTTATTTTTGTATAGTTTCACAATGGTCACATTGTAGAAGTGGCATAGTTCAGATGGATTCTGAGTGTAGGGTAACTGTCTGTATAACTACAACATTGATGCCCTGTGCCTGTCAGTGTTCAAGGGATATTTGGACATTGTCCTCAATAACATGCTTTAACTTTTGGTTAGTCCTGAAGTGGCCAGGCAGTTGGACTCGATGATCTTTGAAAGTCACTTCCAACAGAACTATCCTATCCTATCCTATCCTATCCTATCCTATCCTATCCTATCCTATCCTATCCTATCCTATCCGAGCTTAGGAATGAGCACATGCATATGTAGCGTGATGAATTATAGCCTACATCCTCAGCCATTCCAGGAAGTGAGAAAAAAGCTCTTCCTGCTCACTTCCTGCTCAGCAGATGTAGAAATGGGGCATTATCATTGTAAATTATTAAACAGTTGAATGCTTGGCATTATTCTTTGTATGAAATTTGCTAAAGGACAGCTCTTTAGGACAGATCTCTTCAGGAACCTTTTTAAAAACTGCTTAGAGGAAATAAGCCCATCCATGTGCCTAACAGCATTATTTTGATAATTTACATCTTTTTTTTTGAATTTAGCCAGTTTTCCAAAATTGGAGAGGCATATCAATATTGCAAACATGTATGTGAAGCCTTGATAATACAACAAATGTGCTAAAAATGCAAAGCTGTATTCATTGCAGTACTTTACTATCATTCTTTCCAGACTGTGGGCTCACATTGTTGTATCTGGTGATACTGCAGGGGTGTATTGCAGCATTGCAATATAGTATAACATGCAATAATATATAGTATATAGTATCACAGATATTGTAGTGTACTATAGAATAGTGGTACACTGCAGTAGTGCTGGTGATACAGCCAGCATAATTTTAGCACTTTCCAGCTGAGGTTGGTACTATACTTTCTGCTTTGACAGTGGTAGATGCTCAAGAATTTTGTTAAGAATGTATTATTTTCTTTTACTTTTCTTATGGCTGGAGGTTAGCTCTTTTTCTGGTGCGTGTAAGCCAGCCCCACCCCAGACCAGAGGCTCTGAAATTGTCCCAAGTGCAATACAAAGTTGCTGTATGGGCAGCACCACTAACAAAGCTACAAGTAATGCTCCCTGTGCCTTGGTGGCCTCTCCAAATTAAGCCCATTTTCCTCCCCATATTCTGTGAATTCAGTTTCCTCTGCTTGCAATACTTTCTTGAAATCTCTCAGGCCTCATCCCATCCTCGTGCTATAGGCTGGGTAGGAGGCAGCACGGCACAGTGAGAGATTCCAAGGTGTGCTCCTGGCAGACCAGAGGCCCCTCTGTTCACAACACAGCCCTCCTCTCCAGCACGGGGAAGAACTGAGGTCTCGCTCCACTACTCAGCAGTCAATTTTAATGAACTTTGTAGGACTTCAGCATGTCCAAGACTTATCTCTGATTCTTTGAAGCTAGCCACTTAGTTTAGAAGCTGCAGTGGATAGCAGCAGGCAGCCAGGTCAAAGACAGAGAGAAAGATGAATTTAAATGAAAACTTGTTGGAAACAAAGCTGAATATTGGGAGATACTGGTAGGTGTGACTGCAGGATGGATACCTGATGAAGTCCTGCTTTTCAGTTCGGAAATCATATCTTTGTTTAGCAGTGCCTGTGACTTCTTAGAATGAAGCTGTCAGTTTTGCTGTGTTTCAGTATCAGTCTTTTTAGTTTTGTAAGCCAGGGTTTGAGTCGTCATTAAAGCAACCACAATTTCTAACCTAAAAATATCTTCTCTCTCTACAATATTAAAAAGCCACTTTTTCACTCCCTGCTCTTCCCTACTTCCAAGCATAACCCTACACAGTTGTTTGACCAAATTTTTGCAGAGATTAGCTATTGTATTTTGCTGTACATATCAGTGGCACTAGCGCTTCTAGAGAAACATGTTCTGAGCATATTCACCATTCTACAGGTGCAATTTGTTTGCCTAGAAATGTAAGCAAGATATAACAACATACAAATATAATACTTCTGACTAGCTGAAATCTTACTGACCCCTTGCACATAGGGCTAGCACCAAGATGCTTTGTGCAGCAAAGCATATGGATGCTACAGTGGGGAATGTAGACCAGTTATCCTGAGCTTATGCAAGCTTTTGAAAAGTTGTTCAGGAGTTGGGGTGCCCGAAGTGTAATGCTTCACGGGGATCTCATTTTTCTGGTATCTTTTAAAATCTATGCCTTGTAAAAGTGTCCTTCAAATCCAAGGCATCTAGAAAAGAAATCAGTAAAGTCTCTATCTTAATTTCCAGAAGGACTGAAATATTTTCAACAGTCATTAGCCTAAAGAAAGCAGTGTGGGTTTAAACAGGGTCCTTCACCTACTCTGAGAAACAGTGTGGGATTTTGTATGAGGGAATCTTTTTCTGGAGTTTCGTTTTAGAATGAGTCTCTGAGTCACATACCACATACTGTGCTATCTAATTCTGTCTCTAAAATTGCATCTACCATAAATAAAAGGTGGCAAGGATGCTGTAAACTCTGTCTATGTCAATTCCTTTCTTTCTCACTAAGGAACTAACCACATACTGGAGTCCAGACCTTGCTGAGAATTCAGGAGCTGTGAAAATATCACTCTGTAGTGCAGTGGTAGGCCAGGTAAGGACACCTGTATTCATAATTCAGTTTGCTGAACACAAGCATATAAACATCCAGTAATGAGTACCCTTTCAGTGGCCACATCAAATAAATGCTGTTGGATAAAGGAAATAAATGAGGGCATTGGTTATTGTACTTTAAATCCAAACAAGTCTTTTGGTCGTATATGGAAATCTTAAATAGATATTAGTAGGGATGTGAGACATAATCATAGAACAGATCTTTATGCCAAGGGTTTTAATATGTTGAAAACAAGCAAATAGAACATCATTACATTATCAGGTTTAAGGAGTAGATAACACATCAGCTTGCAGTTGGAGTTGACTGGCAGTTTTGAAGATGGAATAATTACTGATCAAGGAGAGAAAGTCATACACCTCAGCTTATGACTTTATGAGAACTGGCACCAGTTTTACAGTTATCATATTCCTTCCCTTCCTCCCTTATCATCATGCATAATATCCAATGATGACTTTGTATTTTTTTCTAGTGAATTCCTCCCCCCTTTTAGATATCACAACATTGATGAACAATGGTGATCTGTATAATTATGTTTTATAGAGCTTAAAGGGACTTAGTCAGTCAGGATCACTTCTCAGTGAATCCATGAGGTGCTGGCTGTGCCGTGAAGGCTGCCTGGCAGATTTTGTCCCTTCAGCACCTTGTTCTTCCTGCTCTGCCACAGCACATTACCTCCTCAGTTTTTGCTCTACAACTGTCAGTGGAGTTGCATTGCGAACTGCATCTCTTATACTGGTTTAAAGCTTATTCTTCCTCACTCGTCCTTGCTCTTAGAGGTTTGTTTTTTTGGCCACACAGAGTGGTGCCAGCAAGGAAGGGCAGTGGGGAGGGCAGGCAGAGCCCTTGAGGAGACCCATACTTCTTAAACTAGCCTTATCAGCACAGTCAATATCATCCTGAAATAATTGGCCCGATCAGGCTGCAGTACAGTTGACCGGTGCATGTGTAGAATTAACTTCTACCCCTGCACAAGCTGACAGAATATTTACTTAAAAAAAAAAAAAAAAAAAAAAAAAAAAAAAACTCTCCTAGTTCCACTGTTCTCTCCTGCTTTTCAAACTAGCTCTTTCCTTTCTCTCCTCTGATAAGTCCATAACGCCATTGGTGTGTAAGCAGGCTGCATGTTTGTAAAGGACCTAACAATGAGGAGGCACTGCCATCCTGCGAGGTGCGGCAAGTGGCAACGTCACAGGTGGCAGCTGTGGAAGCCCCTGGGCACAATTCTCAGACCAGTTTGGCCTTGCCTTGTGAAATACAGTGAGGCTAGTATTTCTTTTTATTGTTTATAGATGAAGGAACAGAAACATGCCGTGATATGAAGTGGCAAAGGCCAGGGAATAAACATCACTCCTGGCAATAAAAGTCAAGACAAAATCTGTGAAAACTTGTTCTGTGGTTTGTTTCCTACCAACCTGTGCTCACAATAACAGAGCTCTCAGAAGAAATTTTTTTATTTACCAGATGATATCGGTCAGGAATGCATTTTCCTGAGACAGATGCTCAGGAATGTTAACATAGCAACCTGATACTTCGAAAAGTGTGCTTCTGTGCCCTAAAGCTGTGTGTTATTTCCAGAATATCTGATAAAAATGGAAAATTTTGTTTTAAGTGTTTCGTTTGGTTTTTGTTTGTTTGTTTTTAATAAGGGAATTGGGATTTGCTGGAATATGTCTGCGTGGGTTAAGTCAAACATACACATTTCATATTAAAAAAAAAAATCACGTTTTCTTGCAGACAGTGACTTATCCCTTGAATAAATATAAATACCTAGCAATATGAGAGAAATAGTGAGCATTGGATAGAAGCACTGGGGAAGTACATCTCACCTTTGGTATATGGCAGGCACTGAAACCCAAGTGAACCCCACACATTTATAATAACATTTTAACATGCTTTGATAGGCAAGCCTTTGCTTCATTTTTTGATTTATTTTTATTTTATTTTATTTTATTTTATTTTATTTTATTTTATTTTATTTTATTTTATTTTATGTATTTATTTGCATGAGACAAGGTGTTGCCAGATGTCTGGACACAAGTTTTGAAAGCCTGTGGTTGCAGGGCCACACAACATTTGGGTGACAGAGGGCAGGGTGTCTCAGGGCAGTGCAGGCTGGGAGAGTGGCCAGGCAATAGGGCTGATTTGGAGATGAGTCCCTGCAAAGTAGTATGTGGCTTGGTGTTAGGGCAGAGCCAGGTCTCTCCCACTGTGTCCCCAGGTGCTGGAGGTGGCTGCAGCCTAGCCCATCTTAAACCCATCTGTTGCATGCCTGCTGAGTAGCACACTATAAAATGCCTCCTGTTGTCTTCTGACCTGTTGTCCCATTCCTATGTATGTTATGCCACATTTTGCTAATTCTACACTTCATATCTTTCATTATATTTGTACTGTAAAGGTATTTTACTGTCCTATATTAGCCTGAAATCTCCATGCTCTTATTGCTTTTACTGTAAGCTTCTGAATTACTCATGTAGAGCCTTAGGCTTGTATGCCTGATTAAGTACCGCAACCTCAAAGATATGATGTCTGCGGGAGATTTGTTATGATAACTCCATTGAAGTGCCATATCTGTTTTTCAATGTTAGTATCAGTGGCACAGTTAGCAGGGACATACCTCAGCTGACATAACTTTATTAGAGCTTAAATAAAAATTTTTTTTTTATTTATTTGTACATCAACCAATGATCTGTTCCTTAAAAACAGATGCTTAAAATTCTAGGTACTTTCCAAGGCAACACATTGCTATAGGCCAGAACTGTCATACATTTTGTGAGAAGATGCATTTTGTGAAATAATTTTAATATGGAAAACTAAACCACACTAATTTCTGCTTTGACTGGCACTGTCCAAAAGATGGAAAAAAAAAAAAAAAAAAGAATAAAAAAAGAAAAGGAGAGGAAAAGGAAGAAAAGGAAAAACTACAAATTCTACACAGTCCTTTATTTGTAGACCATATTAATAAGAAAAGTGAACATGCAAACTAATTACAGCTGATGCATTGTATTACACGTTATACTTGGTAACAGGTAGCAGGAAATAATATTTTCTTCTAACACCCTGCTAACTTGCAGAGAGCAAAGAGCTGATGAGTACAATGAAATATCCTTAGTGAAAATAGAAACCAAAAAATGCTTTTAACATTGCAACCTTTGTCTAATTAAAAGCTGAATTGGGAAAACAAGTGCTTCATTTAAATTTCCTTTTCAAAGAAAGATGTGGTGAAATGCAAAATTCATAGAACTGAAAATCATAGATAGGTAATTTAGAAGAGTGAAGGATCCTTTGATATTTCTGGTTGTTTTCTGTGTGTGTGTGTGTGTGTTGTGTGTGTGGGGTTTTTTTTTTTTTTTTTTTTTTTTTTTTTCATAAAAGAACTTTTTTACAACANACTCAAGAGCAGCATTTCCACAGACAATTATTGAACTGCTTTCTTTTTTTATTTTTTTTTTTTGCGTATAAGCAGAATTTCCAAGTTTGCAAAAAAGAGTTGTCAGAGACAGTTAAAAACAGAATGTTACCTATACTGGTTTCATTCATATGATTGTGTTGTAATATATGATTGTGTTTCTGCTGGTAGATGCAAATAATTTTGCTAAATGGTAAAATATAGCTGATATAATAGGTATCACTTGAGAATTGTGAAAATACTGCTTGGAGCTGAGTTTTTTTGTCTGTCAATACAAGTCCACATAAGGGCCGTTATTAAGCTTGCAATATTATTCATCTAGAGACCTTCCCATCTGAGGGAGACTTAATCTGTAACTCCCATCTTCTGATAAACTCAGTCTTCCCCTTTCCTGACACCCATTCTCAGTCTCCTTGCCTACTCTGGTAGTTTTACAGTTGCATATCCTCAGCATTCGTGTCCCAAGAGTACCATCCACATCCATATGGTTCCTCATCCACATATATTCCGAACCTTTTCCTTTGGTTCCCATTCTGCTTAGACCTCTATGAATGCCCATCTGTTTTCAGTTGGACCCCTCTCCCACACTGCTGTTCTGCTCAGGGCTCTGCTCCCCACCCCTGCCTCTTGCCCCAGCAGCTCTGTCTCCCTGGCTTTACCTTCCCAGTCCCAGCTATTGCCCAACCAGAGCAATTCCCATTTGCAGCTTCTCCTCTAACCAGTGCCAGCCTTCCTCTGGTCCATCTTTAGCTATACTTATATCTCCTCTCACCTTAATGTTCAGTCACTTCTAGCCCTTTCTCATTCTTGAGGGTAGCATTTCTAGTATCTCCTGTGCTATTTTACCCTCTCTCTCCTTCTGGTTGTACTTCCAGAGGGGCTTCCAGCTCACCTGGCTCCCAGTCACAATATGCTTTTTCAAATAGTTTCTCTCTTTTCTCACTCTTCTTTTCAAGCTCTCCATCCCCTCCTAGCACCTGCTTCCAACCTAGCCTCACCAGGAGCACTTCTTACCCATTGCAAGCCTACGAGATCCTATCCCTTTGCTGAACTTTCTATCTCCGATCAACTATGGCACTTGCTTCATTTTAACTAGTTCCCTTTTCTGCACAAGCAAGTGAGCACTCGTGGGGAGGGGAATTGAGGATGCCAGAGAAGCACAGCAAACTCTCTGCTAGTAGATGGGGAATATGACCCAGCCATGAGTCATCAGGTGGGAGAAATCATTACCAGGACATTATAATTTGGTTTTAGTAGCCCTATGCTGTTCTGTGATAATACACATGCCATCTATGGTACACGTACCATTCAACTGGTGGCTGAATTTAGATCTTTATGTACAGCAAAACTACCTTTTTAAGATTGCTGCAGGCAAACATAAATTCACAGGTTTCTGAGGCCAGACACGATCAATGTGATTGCAGAATCTGACCTTTTGTGTAACAGATAGAAAACTTTTACATACTAATTCTTCTATTTCACCTAAAACCCACCGTTGAACAAGCAGTTGTCCGTTTATGTATCTGCACAACCCATCAGTATGCCTGTCTTCAGGGGGGTGGGTGTTCCCTGGGCTGTATTCCAGAGAAGTTGAGCCTAGTGGTCATGATGACATGACTGTATCTTAATGGGAACACCACTAGCAAAATATTCCAATTAACAGGGGATGTACTGAGCCGAAATAAATGGTTTTAAGTGATGATCAGCCTGGTGTGAAATTATAAACTCCATTGTTGGTATCAAAATGTCTAATTACAGCTTGGATCCAATTTTAAAATCTGTGGGACTAAACTGAAAATGCTTTCAGCTTTTTGCAAGACCTCCAGGGAAAAAATGAAGCGCACACAATTTTTAGCTTGCATTTTTATTTAATTGGTGCATTATTTTGGTACAAAGTATTATATAGTATTTCTTTTCTGTTTCTCTAGTGATTTCTTTGAGTTTTCACAGGATCTTCTAATTAGAAGACTTTTACAGTACACCCTCAAAAGAGTTAAGGATTTAACTTAGCTAGGTGGCATTTTTGACAGTGGGAAAAATAAAAACAAAACTCAACAATTTAATGAAAAAGAGAAGAACAGACAATCTATTCAGGGAAAATTGAGAAACAGGAACAAGACTTACATAAGGGTTTGTAATTGGTTTAGATTATGCTCTTTTGTTTACTCACTTCTAACACTGAGTACTAAGTTGTCTTAATTTTTACTTCTATTTAAAGTAATCTGCACATAATTTAGGGCTTTTCTTCCTTTTGCCCTACAGCTTTCATATCAAGAAAGCAAATGTTAAAAGCATGGTTGAATCTGTTCTCTCCATTGGTGGGTTTTAAAATTAAAGCTTTTTGAAAGTTTTGTGCCCATCATTGCCACCCAGGAGCACTAAACAACAACTGTCTGGTTCCACATACTTGAAAAAAGGGTGACAATTTTTCCACCCTTGCTTAGAATGCCCAACGGATGCTGAGTGGAGAGGAAAAGAAAACAACTGATTTTTCATTTTAGTATCACAGAATCACAGAATCATAGAATGGCTTGGGTTGGAAGAGACCTTACAGATTATCCAATTCCTGCCTCCTGCCATGGGCAGGGTTACCTCCTACTAGGATACGTAGAGTACATGGTATTCAGTAAAGACTGAAGATGCCTTTGATTTTCGGTTCTATGTTATTTACCATTTCTCAATATTGTTCCAGACGCTGAAATCAACTCTTAATAAATTACAATTTATTTATTTTATTTGTGAAAGATGCAAAGTGAAGTAGTAAAAGTGAGATGCTTCTGTAATGGTGCACTATTTCACTGATACTTGATAACCATTTTAAGATATGAATTCAAAGGACAGATAAATTGAACTTAATAGAACAAGCCATGTAGCCATTTTACACATTCATGTTTTACAGTGAATGTTAAATAATGTAATCAAATGTATAAAAAAATTAGTACCTATGTACTATAATGATGGACATATTAGCCACATCTAATAAAGCTCACAAGCTTATTGAAGTGCTAAAAGCTGATTTTCCTGTTTCTTTCAGCTGAATTCATGTGGTTACTATGGAAAAAAATACATATTGCATGGTTTGAGTTGCTGTTAGTTTTGAGAACAAGTATATTATTATAAAAACAAATCTCCATTGAGATATTGAAATATAAAGACTAAGATTCTTATTAATTAACAAAGCCTGAGTAAAAGCTAATTTTAAATTGTAAGTATGTGGAATAGGAAGCACTCTGACAGAAACAAATGTGAAAAAAAAAAAAAAAAAAAGCAAGGTAATGGAGCTGTCATTTCAATATTCAGTAATATTTTCTAGAATATGCAATTTTCCCAAATGTTATTCCCATATCTTACATGAAAACCTACATCAAAGTGAAAGGCTTACCAACACCAACTTGCTTTCCTGTCACCATGTAACAGTAAAATGTATACACTAATAGAAACAGTGGAGCAATTAGGAAAATAGAGCTGCTCTTGACATCAGCAATGTATGGCATAGTCCTCCTGGCACCTCCTCGGCTATTTGCACAATTGTTTTCTTGGCCATCTCACAGCATTGCATGTTTGTGCATTGGGTAAACAGGCATTTGTGCAGAAAAGAGGAATCAAAGCCTCTCAGTCTGAGAGAGCCTGATGGCTGAGGTTTGACAAGTGTTGCCAGAGTTTGCTTTCCAAACTCCTGGAGAAAAAGGAAAGAGTGGACCAGGGCAGTAGGAAGTGGATAGGTGTTGGTTTTCCTTTCTCTTGTATAGCTCACTTTTGATTGTTACATGACCCAATAGTGTTCCAAAAGGGGAATGAGTTGCGTGGTTGAAATCAGCTCAAACTGTGAAAATCGGACCAAGATACAGGCACAGAGTCCAGCATACTAGAATAATACACTACAGGCTAACCTGTAGCTTGATTTCTCTCTGGTGTTCTCTCTGGTGTTGAGATATCTGTGTGCACACATGCACACACAGAGCCATATGTACAGTAATGCTTTGTGAATAGATAGATACTGCTCTTTAACTAATAAAAATACTCAACACATAGTGAAGGAAATGAAAGAGTTGTTTTCAGGGGGTGTTTTACAAACTGTTAAGTGTACAAAATCAGGCTCAGCCCTAAATTAGTGTTGTGAGACCTCAAAATGCTATTGCTAATCATGCATAGATACACCGGAGGAGACTTTATTCACCTTCTACATTTGTGCATTGCACATAACATTTTTTTGCACGTCACCAGGCATGTAAGAATGCCTATGTAAGTGCGTGCTAGTTTGTGCATGTTTTATATGGCTAAAGAGAAAATGCTTCTCACAAGGACTGTATTCCTGACTCTCTTCATCACTACAAACATGAAGCAATGTACTAAATGAATCAAGTCCATGTCTTTTCTCCCAAGAAAACTTTGTCTGAGATCGAAATCTAAATTAGTTAATTTAAGACCAGAAATAAGTACTTCCATAAGCTTTACAGCTTTTATACCTTCCCAAAGTACTGTGAAAATCATACTTCTATAATCAACCTTGGCTTATGTTTTTAGTGGAAAAAGTTTGTCAGCCTAGATAGTGGGGAAAACTTCAAAGGCTGTGATAAATCAAATGAATAATTTGTCTGGAGGGAGTCTGTATAAATTGGTCACATTATCTAAATGTGTCAAATGAAATGTGAAGATCTCTACCTCTCTTTCTCCAGGAATAATTGGATTTGCATATCTCTCTAAATTGCTAGTCTTTTCAACAAAATGCAGGGACATGTTTTTCACTGCCTGAATGCCTGTCGTGATAAATGGTTACGGAAGAGTGACCAAAGCTACATGGGAGGATTCAGGCAGGCTGATTCTCCATTTTGAAAATTGTTAGCCCAGCTGATGTGAAGGTGACGAGCAGGCCATGTAAGACCAGCTCAGTTCTGCATCCCTAATTTAGATATGGTGGACTGAGCAAGATGAAAGAGTCTAAGATTTCTTTGTAAATTGTTCAAAGCTGAAGTTAAAGGCTTCCTTAGTCACATGAAATGTCCTCTACGTTTGTGAGTTTGGCATTTTGGAGGAAGAAGAGGTAACAGAAAAATGTTTCTTTACAACTATCTTGATTTTTCAACGTTTGTTCTCAATTGAGCAATATAGGATATATGGGATATTTATTGCTTTGGTTTTCTACGCATAATTCGCTTATTCAGCGTTCTACACAAAAGGTTCAAATTCTCTAGCTATGTAGATTTCTTATTAATTCTTATAATTCTCTTATGAAGGGAACATGTTGATCTTTCCTGTGGGTTCTAGCTTTCAGCTGAGAATCTGAAATGTGAGGAAAACAAAACAAAGGAAAACTGCAACTCAGAAACTGCAGTGCAAAATAACATTACAAGTAGAAACAGTGGTAGATGAGCCTGTGCTTGCACAGTATGAGTGTGAATTCTTACAGGTGCGTGATACGGGTTTCTAGTCACACCCTTTTAGTAAAAACATCCTTTGGTTTCATATTATGTGATCTAGCTTCTTGACAAACTGCAGCAGAATTTTTGTTTTTAATGCTAAGTTTTAGATGT
>VXAV01000071.1:93431-115840 GCA_013399715.1 Alectura lathami
ACTCATTTTTTCCTGAGCATGTATCTAGCTAGATACCAATGCCTATGACTTGCAAATACTCTGCACAGTACTCTTGACGTAAGAACATTTTTATCCTTTGTGAATCAGAAATGCTTCTCTTAAGTTGTAATACTGTGAAATCAGTTGCAGCGATATCTATTCTTTGATATTGCAGTTTTTCCTGCTTTACAAATCCCATCTGAAACAATGACACATTTTCTTCATCCATCACTTTAGCTAAGACTGTGCTAACAAATATGCATTGTCTGATGTATGCCAGGATTTTTTTCACATGAAAACAGCTTCATTCTGGAAACCCTGCACAACTTGTCTTTCCCCCTAACTTACTTTCACAATTTTAATTGTGATCAAAGCCATTCTACAACCAGCCCAGACTTGTGCTTTGGTTATAATCTCTTTCCATTCAATTGTTCTTGAAGACCTCTTGTCTACCCAAAGACTACATATATGTGGTTGTATGACTGAGTTCTTGATGTCAGCTCATGCATGGCATGTCAGTAACACATTTAATGTGTACCCCGTATGTAATGTGCTTGTGCCTTCAAGTTACTTCAGTCTGGTATCATGATACAACAAGGAGCCAGTAATTAACAGTTGAGAGGTTCAGAGCAGCTTCCTCAACTCCCTCATGCTCATAGGCAGCAATATTAATATTTCTATTATCAGAACAACCTGATCTAGTGGAAGTTGTCCCTGCTTGTGGCAGGGGACTTGAAACTAGATGATCTTTAAGGTCCCTAAACCATTCTATACTCTATAACTATTCCATTATTTGTAGCAGTAAATTCAAAGATCTAAAGAGCAGTAGTAGTAAAAGTGATGGTGAAGATGATTGATGAAGGTCGATCTCTTTAACTGATTATGGACTTTCACTCTCCAGTGGAGTATGTCCTGCAGGATGTTGAATTTTGCAGTCAGATTTCTACATTATTTCAAAAGTCTAAACCAGCTGTTTGCATGCAAACTTCCCTGTCAGTCTGCAGGAGCAGCAGGTATATTTTGTTTTATTCTGAGTGGTTTATGAAATGAGTGTTGGTGGAGAGCTGAGTTTCATTCAGTGTGGTCTCAGATGTGTGGGAGTTAATCACAAGAGCAAGGGAAAAAATATCTTCCTCAGGTCAAGTCTCTTTTTTATCTGTCATTCTCGTTGTGAAGGCCTGTAAATTTCCAGTCTTCAGTATGGCCAGCCAGGTGAGCATATAAAGTGAGCATCAGGGCTGTCATTTTCAGAGAAGTAAAGAATTGAAATGCAGCTTACAGTTCATTAAGCACTTGGTAACTGTTGCTTTCCATTAAGTTAATATTTATTATCTATGTTGTAGTAATAATATTTACATTCTCAAATAAAGCATTTTGCTCTGTTAGTTGCAGGAGAAGATTGAAGAAGACTTTAGTCGAATACGAACACTTGCCTTTCAAAGAAAGGGTTTTTTTCCTCCTTTTGTTTACATCCCCCTCCTGAGGTGACTGTTCTTATTTTAGTTCATTTCTTTCTCTTCCTTTATTAATACCCATCTGTCCCAAGGGTTTCTCTGCTTAGGAAAGAAAAGTCACTGGTAAGCTTCAGTGCTATAATATTTAGAGCATCACAAATCATGCTCGTATCGTGAAACACATTTGAACATTTCCTTATGCCCCTTGGTTGAAAGAGGCTGCTTGGAAATGAATCTTCACTTTAATTCTTGGAAACATAGATCAGTAAACCAGGAATATGAACTATAAAAATTGTTAATGGAAAGTAAAATAGATGTCTCATAAAAATATGTTGCTACAAAAGAAAAGGTGGAATTCCTTCAGACTGACTTTTTTTTTGAGGCCATTATTTGCAGTTAACAAGTATTGAAGAACTGACAGCACAAATACCATCCAGAGTTCCCTTCCTTTTCCTTTAATTTAGGCATATTGAGATTGTTTCAGCTTGAGTGCCCTCCTTGCTCACTCTGTGACAGCTGGGAGGAATGCTATTAAGCACAAGAATTATTTTTTTTGCATGATGGTGGCATGTAGGGAAGATGATTAAGAATTAGGCTCCCACTGAGACAAGCAAGCAGGAAGGCCCAAAGAAAAACTCATTTATTTCTTATTTAGGTGTTTGGCTTTATAGAAAATGCAAAAAAGGAAAAATTTGACCTAAGAATTTTGCTTCAAGTGTTATTTTTTTAAATAGACCTTTATATCAAACCTGTGCATTAATGTGGGAGAAGACTGCATAGCTCACTGCACAGATAAGCTGTAGTGATATTGTTTGTTCATTTAAAAAGAAGAAACAGAGAGAAAACTTATTAAAATATTAGAGTTGTTTTCTATAATTATTTAATTAGCAATTATATTGAATTTAAGTTGTAATAGTCATACAACCATGGTGTTATGAGATGTTATGATGTTATGATAAGAACTTTCTATATTAAACTGGAAAAAAAGAGAATTATATAGCCAACAGAAATTATATGCATCCATATTAAAAGGGATAGTTATGAAATAAATAAAAATAGACTTGGAGAGAGGAGAAGATTAAACATGAAAGAGTGGGTGTTTGGAGTCTTCCCCAAAGTTATACATCTTAAATACCACTTATGCTAATGTCCGTTAAGATAAGCCAAGCAAACACTGCTTTTGAGTCAACAGTGTTGAGTGTTGACTCTCCCTATTGATATATGCATCAATGAAAATTTGATAGTCTTGTGTCCAGAAACAAACTTAGCAAAACTAACGTATTGCTTGTATCCACTCAATCACAGTTTAATGTGACCACCAACATATAATTTTTGCTGGGGCATCTTAAACCAAAGTAAATTTAATACAAAATGCTGTCAATAATAAGAGTTCCTTAGCAACATTAGCAATCTAAGTCACCACTGTAATTACTAAAACGTTTGAAAAACGAATTGGATAGTATAGCTACAAACTCATACATCAGATGCATGCCTAATCTCAGATGAGAATGGAAATGCTTTGCTGATTGTGTTGGTAAGCCTCCCCTGTTGTATTTCACAGCTCCCAACCCTCCCACCATTCGAGAAGAGCTCTGTACAGCTTCTTATGATACTATTACTGTCCACTGGACATCGGATGATGAGTTCAGCGTGGTCTCTTACGAGCTGCAATACACCATCTTCACTGGACAAGCTAACGTTGTTAGTAAGTGAAAACCTTCTCATTTCTCATTCTGTTTCCTTATTGTTTCTCTGCACGCTAAGTTCTTTTAAATACAAAAGTACTCATATGTCAAGAACAAACCAAAACTGTATTTTGTAGGAAGATTTAAAGCCAGAATTTTAAATCCAAAGCAATAGTTAGCACATATTCCCAATGTCACAAGTATAGTCCATGTTAACAGGATTTGTCTCTTCAATCATTGAGCCCCTGTTGCAGATGTAGCCTCAGGGATGAAGACTTCAGTTCCTTTGTCCAGGCTACTCAGACACTTGAGAGCTTATGTTGAACTGGCTGTTAGTTAGCACTGCAGCCTCACTGATTTTCGTGACATGTCCCTTGACAACAAGGCCTTTGTCTGAACTACATATTATGTCTTCCCTCTGACTTTTACTGTCTGCAAAGCTGCAGAGCATAGGTCTCAGAATAGGGAAGACTAAGGCAGCAAACGGCAGTGGAACAACAGTTAATACAGTAACTTAGTTTGACTTATAATGACATCAGCTATTTGTTTGATATTTTCTATTATAGCACATTTTTATTAAATACATGCTCTGTTTTGGATCTGTGACTTGCCTGAATTAAGAAATGTACTGATTGTTGCTTGGATTGTTTTGTCATTACATAGCTATTTTTCTGAGAAAATATTCTAAGATTGCCTAATCTTTGGCTAGGAAGTCAGCACTTCTGGGTTCAGTGGATAGAAATCTTTGACTATCTGTAATTTTGGAGAAGTCATTTAACTTCTTGTATGTTTCATGGGAATACTTCCAGCTGATGTATGGTTACTTTATGAAGCTGAAGGAGTCTGAAATGGACCAAATCAATCAAAAGATTGAGTTGGTTCAGTCAACACATATTTGAATAGAGAAAATCATTGTGACAAAGGATTGTTGATTCAAATTTTGTTTGAGTTCAAGAGATGACTGAACAGATCATGCAAGAAAAATCCACTGAAAACAATGAAGTGCAGAGACTTGTTCCTGGCTCAGGAAGTCCCAGCTGGAGCCTGGGAGAGTGTGGTGAGAAATGATCACTGTGTGCTTTCCCTGCTACTTAACATCTTCCTAGGCACTTGCTTTTGCCCACCATCAGATACTCCAGCAACACACTGGACTAGATATGCTTAGCTCTAGATAAGCTTCCACTTCAGTGTGGAAGTGATTTTGTTGTTGCAAAATTTGTACAGATGCTTTGATGAAAGTCAGTGCTATGGACATGTTTACATACCTCATATCAGTGGAAAAAATTGTGTGAACTCTGCAAAGTGTCAGGACTGAGCCAAACTCTTGTACTAACTCCACTGCTGCTGCTGTGAGCACGTAATTTTCTGTATCACTAAACTGGAGTTAGTTTTCCAAGCCATCTGAAAGCATGTCTGGGGATTCATGTGCTGGTATTATAGCAGCATTTTTAAGTAGCAGAGCATGAATGGTATTTAGGATTGATTGAAAAATGTAGTGGACCATTGAAAATTTGATTAATGTTTTGTTGAAACTTTCATTTGATATTTCACTAAGCAACCTAATTCAGGGCAACAAATGGTAAAATATAAGAATGCTGGAAAGACCAAGTAAACTTCAATACATGCTCCTACATCTGAGCAAGCTAGATATCAAAAGTCTAATAGTAATTCGGAACAAATTGGAGCCAGATAGCTAAGGAAATAAAAGCTTCCCTGTTAATCTGTTAAGCAGACAAGACTCAATGACTTATTTCAGTATATCATAGAATCATAGAATCATAGAATGGCTTGGGTTGGAAGGGACCTCAGAGATCATCTAGTTCCAGCCCCACTGCCGTGGACAGGGCTGCCAGCCACTAGCTCACTAGATCAAACTGCCCAGGAACCCATCCAGCCTGGCCTTGAACACAGCCAGGGATGGGGCAGCCACAGCTTCTCTGGGCAGCCTGTGCCAGCGCCTCACCACTCTCTCAGAGAAGAATTTCTTCCTGACGACCAACCTAAACCTCCCCTCTTGCAGTTTTAGCCCATTCCCCCTTGTCCTACCATTATCCACCTGTGTAAAAAGTCGGCCCCCCTCCTGCCTGTAAGCTCCTTTCAGGTATTGGAATGTCGCAATGAGGTCTCCCCGGAGCCTTCTCTTTTCCAAGCTGAACAATCCCAACTCCCTCAACCTTTCCTCACAGGAGAGGTGCTCCAGCCCTCTGACCATTTTGGTGGCCCTCCTCTGGACCCGCTCCAACAGCTCCACATCCCCTCTGTACTGGGGGCCCCAGGCCTGGACACAGTGCTCCAGGTGAGGCCTCACAAGGGCAGAGTAGAGGGGGACGATCACCTCCTTCTCCCTGCTGGCCACCCCTCTCTTGATGCAGCGTAGGATACCATATTGCTTGTTTTCTGACCCATTTTTGTCTATGACTTTATGCTAGAAGGCTCTGTAGAAGTCAATTGTTGCTGCTATGTATCAATATGGTAGCATATTGGTAATAATAATATGTAATATTATTGGTATACCAATATTACCATACTATTATTATTACTATTATTACTATTATACTAGTATACTATTACCATACCATATTATTGGTATACCAATAGTACCATAATATGGTAGTAATAATATGGTAGCATATGGTAGCAGAAATGTGCCATTTCCACACCTTTATGATGGGAGGTTTTACTCTTTGCTTACTAGTGAATAAATAACACTGCATTTCATTTTGAGACTGAATTGTAAGTTTCCCATGTGGAGGTGAAGACTTTGATCTGCAAAGCAATCAATTAGTTTTCTTTCAGAGATGCAATATGATAATTTCGGGTTATAGCATGAACTGCTTAGTGTGCAATCTGAACTTTCATTCTATCACTTTACAAAAATTGTGCCATTAAAAGTTTGAAGAGGAAAGAAACTTTGTTTATAAAATTCTCTTAGGAACTGAAGCAGAGGAAGAAAGAAATGAAGGAATAGGCTCAAATACTTGTTTATTTGTTTGTTTGTTTAACTAGCTCTTACACAAATATCCTGGCTATTAGTTTGAATTTCTTTGAAAGCTATAATGTAACCCAAATTCAATCCAAGCATGCACAAATGGAAGGCTTTTCAAAGTGCTGTCAGGCTTTCTTTATCATTATTTAATGTGTAGTTGTACACTTCCAATGAAAGAGTTATACTCCTCCAAATATAATAGAGCTGCTGCACCTCTACCCAAATTTCTGATACACATGACACTCTCCCAGTTCACTCCACGTTCCACTGGTACTAGAGCTTTGCCTACTAACATCATGATTTTACTCATAAAACTGCTTGGATGTCACTTCACTTCACTAGATCACATTCTTTGTCCTATACGAGGGTCTAAGATTGTCCCTAGAATACTGGAGTGTACTTTAATAGTGTGGAATAACACAGAGTTGTTGTCACTGTGAGTGGAGTTAACATGCTCTCTGCACTGCAATCTTGATGTTTCGATGAGCTGAAGCTAGGTAATTAAAAAAAAAAAAATCCTGTTTAAATGGAATAGAGTTTGGATTAGCACAGGTTTCTTTCTATTTATGACATTTGCATGCTGTTGCACATATATATATATATATTTTTTTTCCTGTCATATCCCCAAAAGTTTCCAATGCATTATGTGATTGCATTGGATCACATAATCAGATCCAAATCAGATCCAATTCCATTGCATTATGTGTTACCTGTAGCAGGTAATGTAAACAGGTTCATAGGTAATCTTCAGTTCTATATTGCTATTGCTATGAATTAGTCACAAGGGAGTAGATATGGTGCTGTATTGAGCTAACTAACTTTTTTCCCTTGAGACAGTAAGAATCACTTTGCATACAAACCCACCTACCGTGCTAATGGAAGTTGTTATTTTGGAATCCGTTTCTTAAAACCACATAGCCAGACTGACTGCATTTTCCACTCTTCAGTACATTTCCCCCACCAGAGGCATATATCATTCAGAGATTGCTAAGAATTCAGTAACAAAACAAGCAATGCTATGTTTTTCTAATGCATTTTCTATCCAACATAATCAACTATATTCTTTTTTATTAACTGAAAAATTGGAGAGTTAACATTTGATGGAAAAGGTCCAACCAGAGTATTTCATTTTGAATGCTATTTCATACAGGAAAGATCATTTCCAAATGTGACCACATTGCTTGGCTATTAAATGCTTGGCAGCACTATTCTGTGCATTAGAGCAATACAGAACTTCAAATTAAGCAGCCTTTTACTAGAGCAGTCGTTCCTAGAGCTATACCATTAGCACATTTGCATTTCTGACAGACAGCTAATCACCTGCAATCTGAATGTAGTAAAGGCTTTAGAAATGACTTTGTCACTAGCTGGCTAATGTGCATTATGATTTCATTATCTCAATTCAGTACATTTTCAAGTATTTTTTGAACTGACTTCTAAATTATGGATTTTTTTTAGTGTTCTTTAGGAAGTTTAAAATTTAAACACCCATGTTTTTACTATCCGTACAAGATGTCTGCATGAAAAGCACATAAGAGTCTTCACAACACAAAAGAGTAAATAGTTCTCTTTTCTGTTAAATGGAATTTATGTTAGTTAGTTGCATCAGCAAAAAAATAAAATTCACTGTATTAAGGATACAGCGTGTGCCAAGACTTTCCCTGTGTTTTATTGTTACTTTTCCTATAGATAGGATAAAATTACATAGGCAAAACTGTCCTAAGATAATTAGGAGCTCATGCTTGTCTAAAAAACTAGTTTTATGATTCACCAAAGAGTTTTTGAATAATCTAGCTTTTGTCTCTTTCTGGAAGCTTTAGTTTATTAAGAACACATTCCTTAAAATTTTCAGAATGAGGTTTTCAGTGAGTACAACACAAAATGACACAAAGTCAAGGCAGAAAACTGCCTCTTAAAAAGTGTAAAAAGAGTATTTATCTAGGTGGGAAAATAAAAAAAAAAAAAAAAAAAAAAAAAAAAAGAAGAAGAAGAAATTTAAAAAAGCTATGTGTCTTGCAGAAGTACTGCATTTTTTTTTTGGTCATTCGCATGGGAATGTAAGGTGGAGGTGGAGAGCTATCAGTTAGTTTCATGTACTGTATGTGTTCTAGCAATTTGAATTGGTAATAATTTATTTACTTAAAGCATTTAAAAATAATTAAGATACTCAAGAGACTAAATAACCTTCCTGTGACTTTTGTGCTCCTAGTTTTCAGGAAGATAAATTTTATTAAAATTTACCAGTGCAAATTTTGGGAGGATTTACAGCTCAGGATTTTTCCCATCTGTTCTTAGAAGTGCATCAACAGCCAACACCAGGGAAAAAGCTTTGCAAATTATTACCTCCAGGTTCTGAGAAACTTGTTTCGAAAACTCACACATCCTGTAAGGGACATCACTGTGCTCAGTGCACCATTCCAGGATGTAATTTAAATTCTCTACATTTTTGCAGGCTACAGTTTTAAAATAAATCGTTTTACCACCTGCATAACCCTGTAGAAAGCCCAGAGATTTTGAAACAAGAAATCTGAATTTAGCCTGGGTTAGGAGTGGGTACAATAGTAGACCCTTTGCTCTTGCTGCTGCACCAGTGAGATGTGTGCTTCACTTAACCTACTGCCACCAGCAAGAAACTGAGAGGGCAAATATTACCACCAGACACCCATGTTATCAGGCTGTGTGCTTATCTTCCTGATCATGATTAGTCATCTTCTTTTGTATTCAGAGAAGAGAGGCTGTTCTGACAGGGCAGAACTAGAGACAGGACCTTTTGATGTAGTGACAAAATATTTTTTCATACCTAAAATCTTAACTTGGCTTTCACTAGCTACTCTTCCCCGTTCTGAAACATTTTGGACTTATAGTTTGATACCATCAGAACTTCATTCCCGACATTTCTAAATCAAAGTTCAGTTTGAAACCCATTATCAAATGGCTCACAGTCAGGAAGAATCTAGACCCACTGGTGTGGAGAAATGTGTAGAGCTTGTTGGAACAATAAGGTTTATCAAGTAAAGTAACCAAGTTAGTCAGTGTACATCTGGCATTTATTGTACACCAGTAGCCTGGGAAGGCTTAGACAGGAAGGACAAAGAAGAGAAACCCAAGGTGTTTTGCACATCAGAGAAGATAGAGCCTTCCACTAGAAGATGAGTCAGGTCAAACAGAGGGTTCCCGTCTCTCTCTTCTGACTGTGTAGGGAGTTTAGGGTGGGTAAGATCCTAACTCATGAACTCTGCTCATTGTTGAAGGCCAAGTGGTATGAATCCAGGCCTATGAGCATTTTGCCATTAATCCCCAACAGCAAGATGTAGCAATAGCTAAAAATGATTGAGATTATGCATGTACACAGGAATCCAAACTAGCTATTGGCTAGAATTTTTAATAATATAAGAATTTATTGTAGATGAGTACATACAAGGATTGGGTATTGACTATGTGCAAGTCCACATATCTGGAATGACAGGAGAGAATGGAGAAAGTACTTAGAGCAATGCATCTGTACAGTCCTTCATATAAGTATTTAAATCCAAGTTGCGTGATTTGTTAAGGAGTGACAAGCCTCAGGAGGGTAATCAAAAGTGTAATACAAGCCTAAAAGATGTGCCCTTTAGAGAGTTATAGTGATTCATAGAATTTTAGTTGCTAGATAATCTTGTAGAAATCTGAGTATTTCTGAGTCTGCATAAGGGTTTGTCCATGTATGCCATAGACCACTGCTTTCAAAGTGTGGACATGTCAGGAGAAGACACTTCCAGGACTACTGCCTGGATCCATCCCATTTACAACTTGCAGATGTTATTCAATACCCCATCAGAGGCATCTAAGTTAGGGATTCCTTGGTCATCCTGTTCTCTTTCTGAATACAGTGCTGCATTTCACTTTATTTTAATTTAACATTTATTGTGCAGTAGCACCACTGAGCCAGGTAAATGACTTTAACGCAAAATCAATGTGGTAGTTCAGCTACTGAAAGAGTGAACATTTGCTCTAATATCTGTGCCAAATTGTTACTGGGAAAAGTAGTTGTTGAAATATTTTATTCCAGGATGCTGCTGTTTTTATATCCTTTCTTCCTCTTAGAAAACCCATTCACACCCAACTGTTTGAAGCTGTTTCAATCCCTTGTATTTAATATTTAGGGATACTACATATGGTCAGGATATTGACTGGCTAGAGCATAAGTGATATAGTATAATCCTTTTTTTTTTTTTTTTTTTCACTTTAAACCAGGAAACTGCAGCAAATAAATATTTTTGTTCCATAAATCATTGTTGCAGTTAATCTGAATACTAGTTAACACAAAAAAAGTGATGTTCTTGATGAGACAGAACAGGCTAGAGGAAAGTTGTTTGCTGTTCATGCTTCCAGGTCTGATCTTCACCAATTAGAAACTAAAGGATAAGGCTCACTTGTCCACGAGCCAGCAGTGTGTCTCATGGCCAAGAAGGCCAATGGTGTCCTGGGGTTCATTAAAAAGAGTGTGGCCAGCAGCGTGAGGGAAGTGGTCTTCCCCTTCTACTCTGGCCTGGTGGGGCCACAGCTGGAGGGCTGTGTCCAGCTCTGGACTCCCCAGTTAATGAAAGACAGGGAACTGTTAGAGAGAGTCCAGCAGAGGGCTACAAAGATGATTAGGGGCTTGGAGCATCTCCCGAATGAGGAAAGGCTGGGAGAGCCAGGACTGTTTAGCCTGGAGAAGACCAAGAGGGGATCTTATCAATGCTTGTGAATATCTAAAGGGCAGATGACAAGACGGTAGGGCCAGGCACATTTTGGTGGTGCCCAGTGACAGGACAAGGGGCAATCAGCACAAACTGGAATGCAGGAGGCTCCATATGAACATAAGGATGTGAATTGTCTGTGAGTCTATAAACCAGTATCAGAGGTCATTTTCTTTTAAGTTTTATGTCCAGTAGCCTTTTAATTTTTTCTTTACGCAAAGATTTTATATTGCCTAAAATATAAGCTAAAAGTACTACTACCTTCTAAAAGATTCTCTCGACTAGTTCTTATTGGTTTGCTGATAAAACATGATTTACAAGCTGAACATTAGTTTAATAACACATTAGTATTCACAACATTTTCTATGCCCAGTCAAGGAAAAGATCAGGAAGTTTGTAAGTTGCTCATCCAGTCAAGGGTTTTTCCTTTGGGTTTTCCAGCCTTACATATGTACACACATGCATACAATTTCATTTGCATATCTTTTTCTAGCTCTGTAGCTGGAAAAAAGGTTGTGAACATATATGTATTTCATGAATATAAGCTTTGTTATTTACATAAACGTAAAACAAAAGAGTTATCAGACTGAGGATCCACTCGACTAGGAGCTGTGTTCAAAATGTACAGTGAATAATATGGGTGATTCACTGACACTGAAGTTACATCACAGTAGGAAAGATTTATGCAGTTGAATAAATTCATCTTCATGGACTATCCTCCTGTTTTGCAGATCGTATTGCAGTTTTTATGTTTTACTTATTTCCTACATACTATACTTCTGTGGTAGGCATCAAATATACCCAAAAAGTTTGTAATTAGAAAATTATCTAGCTCTTTCCCAACTGACATCTAACCATGAGGACACAGATCAAAAAGTTGCATCTGTAAAACGTACTTGTTAAGTTATATCCTGGCAAAGTCTGGAGTGTAGAAGTTGAAGCTTGCTCTGGAGCTCACTTTTTACCCAGTTTGGCCTCCAGTAATTTGCTTCAGGTCCTGAAGAATGTGTGCCTGTCAGCAAAGGTTCCACATGGGGCTTACACTGAGTTCATTAATCCAAAAGGTAGATTGATGAGATCTCCGTGATACTCTAGTCCCTTAGCAAAAAAGAATTCCTTGTGTTGGAATATGAAAATTCCCAGACTGCTCATGCCTCCACTGAGTCATTTCTTAAATGTCCATTTTTTATGGTCGACTTCATACAGCAAGAAGTTAAATGGTACCTTAGCTGAGGGCTGGTGAAATGCCTTAGTGGAATTCAGTGGCAACCCACTGGATGTCACAGCACTTTAAAAGGTATAGAAGCAAATTTCTTATCAGTGATTGGGTGCTCAGGAGTGCTCTAAATGTTCCCCTGTTACAAAGTGTTTACTATGTTACACTAATGTGCTTGGTTTGAAATTGCAGGTTTATGTAACTCAGCCGACAGCTGGATGATTGTTCCCAATATCAAACAAAACCACTACACGGTGCATGGGTTACAGAGTGGCACTAAGTACATCTTCATTGTTAAGGCCATTAATCAGGCTGGCAGCAGAAACAGCGAGCCGGGCAAGCTCAAGACAAACAGTGAGTAATGTGAAATCCAGCACACACACACTCTTCTCCTTTCGTGCCTTCCTTTTTAGGATTGGTCTTTGAAAGACACATGAGTGCAGAGCAGACTAACTTTCTTACAGTGCTTCCCACAGTGAAAACCGCTTACTTAATTCAAGATTGCCAGTCTTCAGAAGTGCAGAAATTACTTTTTATTGAGAGAAGCATCTGTACTTTAGTCACTGGAAATATCATATAGGAACACAGCCATCACATATGAAATGACTGAAAATACTGTTTTGTGATTTGTTTTAATGTCCTATCTGTTCTTTTTCCTCTACAAAGTAAAAACTTTTATTATGGTTGCAGTAAAATATTTTATTTTTGTATAGTGTTCATAAAATAAATTGCTAGTTTAATTTTGTTCTCCAAAATGATCTCTTTCTTAGGACACTGGAAAACTTCTTTAGCTCCATCCCACTCATTTTTACTGAGTTCAACAAGTTGGTAGAGTAGTTAGAGAGCCCACAAAAATAAAAAATAATAATAAAAAAAAAAAAGGTTGTACAAATTGTTAGCAGATGTAGTATGGAAATTTTAAGACTGGTTTTCAGCCTTGTTGTTGCGTCCAGGCCAACCTCTCAGTGCTGTAGTCATCATAAGGGACTTTGATCACTGGAAGTGCAACACTGGGGTTTGTGCATTCTCTGAAACCTGTTTATGGAGGGAGAGGGTGCTCAAAGAGGGATGATACTGAATGGTGCAAGCAGGCTGGAGGGAATGGCGTGTACCAGTCTGGAGGCCTCTGCTATTTACCTGGCTTGCACTCCTGTGTAAAAACTGCTCGTACAAGCCATATATCTGCTACCAAGCATTTGGTAACCTACAGGGAAGTTCTGTACCAAAGAACCCACTTGGAAATGACAATCCTTCATCCTTTTGTCTTTTTGTGATGCATGGTGGCACAAAAGTAACCTCTCAGGTAACTGTGAGAAATGGTGTAAGCAGATACAATTCAGTACAGAGAAAGATATCCTTCAGATATGACTTCGGCAACACAAAGGCTACTAACCAGTTAAGGAGGCAGGCTGCAGCTGTTTTACTGCTACCCAGCAGTAAGGAAGAGCTTGCAAAACAAATCTCAAAATACTTTCCGATGTGTTTATACTTAATCGTAATGCATAGCTAAATGCACATTATGAAAGCAGATTATAACTCTAAAAGTACTTCTTGTCTAATTCCTGACCTACCTATAATAACATTAACTGAGAATTAATATTGCATCAATCATCTTCCATTTTAAATTTCTATATTTTTAGGTTTCCTAGAGATCTGTACCAACTGTCCCTATTCAGAGCAATTTTGTTTCTTCTCATCCTCACATTAATGCTTTCAGTTTTAGTGCATGAGAAGTACTTAACTGTTCCATCATAAACTCTGAGCAATTTACATCTTATTTGAAGTTAGCTTGTCAGTGCCAGAGGGTCACAGACCTCATGGGAGTGCTCATTTCTATTTTCTATGCATGCAAACAAATCTTCCGCTTTTTTTTTCCCTTGATATGAAAGACAGTAAGAAGGGAAAAGGCTTTGATGGAGCACTCATAGAGTCATAGTTCCCTAGTTGTCTCTTTGTGGAGTTAAGTGATCATTCTTCTTTTTAACACAAGGAGCACGCTGGTCAGAATTGTGGCAGTTTTTATATATCTTCAGGGTTCGGTTTACCAAAAAGCTTCCTGTTATTGTCTGCAAGTCTTGTGCTACAGCTGACGATACTTGCCAAGATCAACAGCCCCAGTAATGTTTTTACACCGTATTATTTGGACCAAGTTATAGTGCACTTCCTTCTTTTTAATGCCCAATATCCAGCACTACAGTACCACATGGGCATCCTTCCAAATGATTCCGAATTGTTGACTGTTCTTGTTATAAATAAAGCTGTGAGTGAATGAACAGAAAAGGCCAGTGCTTTTTCTTATTTTCAAACTGAATTAAAATCATACTTTTTTTTTCTAGCATCGATGAAGATGTTAATATGGAGCTTTATCCCTAGAGAATTAATAGACTGTAACATTCTAAATCTAATATTCTGTGAAAAAAGCAACCCTCAGACCTTTATTAGCATGTATATTGGTTTCAATTACATGCAAGAATTAGAGTGTTCAGGTTACCTGTAGGTCAGAGATAATGGGCATGATGATTATGCAGGGCTCTTTTCAGGGATTATCAACACAGGGAAGTTAGTGCACAATGGGATTTACAGTCAACTGACAATGCAAACCAGCTAGTGAAGGGAGCAGAATCCCTGAGTCTATCTTGAGAACACTTTAGGGAAGGAGATTCATATGATTCTGTAATCTTGTAGACTTCTTTCTTATGCTTTCTATCAACTCTCCTTTATAATATTACAGACAAACTGTTCTTCTGCTACTTTTGTCTCTGCATATCTAGGTCAGCCATTTAAACTGGATCCCAAATCTGCTCATAGAAAGCTGAAAGTGTCTCATGACAACTTGACAGTGGAACGTGACGAAACTTCCTCCAAAAAGAGTCATACACCAGAGCGGTTCACGAGCCAAGGGAGCTACGGAGTAGCTGGCAATGTGTTCATTGACAGCGGACGGCATTACTGGGAAGTGGTTATAAGCGGGAGTACGTGGTATGTATATAAAAATATGTATGAGAAGAATCATTGGTTCACACAAAAGGTCTATGCAGAATGGTTCCTTTGATGGAGACCAATAACAGACACTTGGGGAACAGTACAAGAGCAGAACAAGCATATATTTTTATTGTGTTTGTCAGTCTATTTTCTCAACCTGCAGCACTTTGAGATTCCAGAACTTATTCTGCCAGATAGAGCATCTTTATATTTAGCAACCCCACATGGGAGTTTTCCTTTGTTATCGAGGCTGATTGTTTTCTGAACCTACAGAAAACACATTTTAAGATTTCAGTGAAATGGAGAGCTAAGCAAATTTCATCTTGTTTCTATAACAGGGCAAACTTTGTAAGTGTGATTGTTTCTTTACTAAATATGACAGATCTTACTGTCCTTCAGTAAGAAAACAAAGTAAAACAAGACAAAAACTGAATATGAGGACAATTTGATGATCCAGCTTCACAGGGCTGGAATCCAGATATGGTTCTGGGGAAGGAGTGGGGAGCAGTAGTGCTGGGTTTGTGCCCCAGGGTTTGAAGCCAGGGGCAGCAAATGAAGGAGTGCATTCTATTTCTGAATGATCCTCTGTGCCATGCAGGAGTGGATTTCAGGGGCCCTTTAGTCAGTAGAAGAAATGTCATCCTTTGAGATTCAAAGGCAGCAGTCATGATGGAAGTTAATGGTGTAGAAAACCAGTGAGGTCTTCTGTTATATCCACTGTCTCAAACAAGAAAAATGTTTGCTTGTGCCAGCTCCAAGGAAGGAAAATAGAGTAACTTATGGCATATTAATCTCTGTTGGTTGAAAGCTCAACAAATACTGCAGTGTCTCTGGAACATGAGGAACTTTTACATTTCTTTAATATATGGGAAATCAAGTACTTGCTCTGATTCCTCCATTAATGAGAACATGTTCACCATCATTTTACCCTGCACATCTAGCCATAAATTATGGTTTGCAGAGCAAATATCTTCACCTACAAATGCTTCAGTTGGCCTAATACTCAGTCCACTAAATGCTTATTTGAATCTAAAAACCACACCAACATCTGGCGAAACATATTTGGGAATGGCAAAAATGTGTTTGTTTTTGTTTTTTTTTTCAAATGTGTCGTTTGATGCCCACGCCGGCATTCCTCCTTCTGGGCCACATATTATATAAGCAATCATCAGATAGGATGACAGAAAGTAATGTGTGTTCAAATCAGTAAATTCCTCTGTATTAATCTGTTTAGAAGTGGAAATGTGAGGTTCAGTGATTTAAAACCTTAGTGCCTGAGTACTCAACAACTTTCCTTTTGAATACCAGAGACACATGCTCCAAAAAATTACCTTAGCAGCCAAACTAAAAACAATGTAAGGAACAATAAAGTTTCCCTGACCCATCAGAACCAAAAGAAAGATGGTAAAAACAGTGATTAACCCAATGCTGATATTACGGTGCAACTTCACTTAATTAGAACTTAATCAGCAGAACTAAGAGACTCAGGCCTCAGTGGCTTCTCAGGGCTGGCACACTGACCCACAAGCATGACAAGAGGCACTTGCTTTCCAGAGTTGTATTTGTTTTGCAGGTATGCCATTGGCATTTCATACAAGTCAGCACCAAAGCATGAGTGGATCGGGAAGAACTCTGCCTCCTGGGTGCTGTGCCGCTGCAACAACACGTGGGTGGTGCGGCACAACAGCAAAGAAATCCCCATAGAGCCTGCACCTCACCTCCGCCGGGTCGGCATTTTGCTGGACTACGACAACGGTTCCCTCGCTTTTTACGATGCCTTGAACTCCCTGCACCTTTACACCTTTGACATTACATTTGGGCAGCCTGTATGCCCCACGTTCACTGTGTGGAACAAGTGTTTGACCATTATAACTGGCTTGCCCATCCCTGACCACTTGGACTCCTCTGAGCAGCTGGCATGACTGATGAAAGCCAAAAGGTAGGAGGATGCGTTTGCCAAGGCAGCTGCCTGCTGGAGCTTGCCTGGAGCTGGTGGACTGCATGGCATCCTGGTCATGCTGCCAAACCCGTCCGGAACGGAAAAGGGGAGAATCTCTCTTTTCTGAGTACTTCATGCAGAAGGACAAAAAGTGGCTTTAATAGTACCTTAGAACTCTTTTTGCAGTTGCTTTTGTTTTGTTTTGTATTTAGTCCGTTACAGGAAGATTTATAAGTTATTTATAAAAAAAAAAAAAAAAAANGGAGAGAGAGAGAGAAGGGAAAGCCTGGTTCGGATACTTGGAAAATGACTTACTTGTTTTGCACATTGGTGGTCCTATTCATTCAAGTTTCATCAGCCCTTTACATCATTTTATTTTACAGTGGATAAAAGCAGGAAATTGGAAGGATGAAAACTGTGCAGTGGACAAGTCAGTATACTGCTGATTTTATTCATGCCAATATTAGTGATCACTACCAACCTTACTGAATGCAAGATCTCTTAATTTCTACTTTGCACATGGGAATGTGCAGACCAAAAAGAATGAAAATAAACAAGTAAGGAAGTAAAGCTAGCCAACACAGCAAAAGAAGAAAGTTTAATTTACTTCTGTTCATGGGGCAGTATGTTCTTTGTTCATAAAACATGCGGAATATCTCCTCGAAATGTGAGCATATAAATCAACTGGTGATTTATTTTATTGATGGCAACATTCCCATGTGCCAGTGTTTCGCTTTTGTCTTGGGGAAACATTGTAGAATCACTAAGGATGTGAAAGACTGATACCATCTCTGAAAAGGCAACACTGGAGGAGAGGAGCCAACCCAAGGTCTGACTGTAGACTAATTTGACAAAGCACTGCATGCTTTAAGGTTTGATTGTAATGGAAGACGTCATGGTTCTGATGGTAGACATGTGAATGCTTATTGCTGATTTTACAAGGTTCAACACAGCAAGCCCAGCCAATAACTCGAAAGTGAGACATGAGCCTCCTTACCATTGATTTTAAATTAAATACAAATGTTTCATTGTCATACACTATATAGTTATAACAAAGCAAAGAAATCTGTTTTGCATGTGCTGTATGGAGAAACACTGCAGCTGGAGTTTGTTATAATTATCATTGTCTTGTGTTGTTTGGGGAAGCACAGTTCTCTTTGTGAGTGAGGAGTAAATAACAGATTTTCAGGAGCAGTAGGAATTCATGTTGGTGTTGTTGGATGAACTTCAGTGAAGTCAACAGAGGTTGTACCTATTTTATCTCAAAGCTGAATCAGGTGCATTTTTAACTTTTCCTTCTACAGAGTAGAAGCCCTTTGTAATTACTACAGTACTTACGTATGAATAATCGTTTGGGGAGATGCTTGAGACATATGACAACTTTAAAAGTATGGTCGTCTTACAGCGTCTTGTTGTTACTATGCAAGGGGTGAAAATCTGCCTGTGTAGAAAGAGGATAAATTGACTACCAGCTTGAAGAACAGATTACTTCAGTAGTTTATAACCATGCTTTAGGTGTCCTTTGAAAAGGATGCCTTAATGCACCTTGTTCACTAATGGGTCCAAAATAAAACGGTCCCACAGTCAGCTTCAGATTTTTTAAATACTGATTCTGCAGGTACAAAACTGTACTACAGTTTGCCTTATGATGATGTAGAAAACTTATGAGCGAGGTAATGAATACATACATGCATACAGGGTTGGGTTTTTCCCATTTTTTAATAGGAAATAAATGTCTGTCTGTGTTCCTTTGATTCCCCTTTACATGCCTTGCTAACTGATTAATTAAATTGAGAAAAGTGTGACAGTGCTTTCCTGGTAACATGGCTTTCTGCTGCAGCAGCATCCCATAGTTCACAGGCAAGAGTCACCAATTTTGCCAGAGTTGACATAAATACAGGAAAACATGTACATACAGTGTACTGCAGTGTTTATCATTGTGTCTTTAGCAACAAACAAAAGAATATGCTCAAAAATGAAACAGTAAATATTGCATTTTATATCTGAGTACATTGGTGCCAGTACAACCTGATGTACATTGCCCAGATGATCTGGCCTGGGATGTTTGGAAGATAACTGAGGTGGCATTAAAATTATTTTGATGAGTTGACAGGAGATGACTGATGAGAAGCAATGGTAAAAATGTATGGGATGAAGGGAGTCTTAATGTAGGATTTTTGCCAAGTTTCTGACCAACAGGAAGTGTATATTACCACAGTACAAGCGGCAAGGCTGTGTGCCTCCTCTTTTGGTAAAAATATTAAATCTGGAGGCTGATTTCAGTAGTGGACAAACTGGAAACACTGTTCAGTGTTTGGCTATACAATGTTAGCAGAGATTGAGCTGGATGGAATTAATACCATGAATTTGGAAAGATCCTCAATGATCTCACATATTTTCATTTTAAAGGTTAACAGTGAGTTCAAAAGCAGATCATGCTTTTGGTCAAAGGAAAAATGAATGGTCTGTTGTCTATATGCCTTGCTGTATCATTTGTATCTTAACACAGAATACTTTGGAGCTAAGCCACGTTGCTCCACTGGACAATCAATTCAGTCAGCACACTATGTGTGTATACGCTTGCGTATGTGTGTACGTATGTATGTGCATATAAATGTGTACAAATGGGTATGCACACACCAGCACATGCACAGATATAGTGCAATGTGTGCATATACATACATACATATTTACACAGAATGACAGTAATTAGTCAGGTGCTCCTTTTTTGCTTGTTTCTTGAATTATTTCATATTCTGTATGACTATGAGGAAACAAGTTTGCTATGAATAGTATTCACCTGGACATTTTTTTACAAACAAAATCTGTTCATGCTTGATTAATCAATAAAAGCATCCATTCAAAACTGTAGCTTCTGTGGTCTGTGGCATTTTGCATGGTCCATAGGAATCCATTGAAATCTGGGGGAGTGGTCATCTTTGTGTAAAAATAAAGCATGTTACTTTAATAGAGAGTGCAATCTTAGATGAAGGTTTTTCCCTGAGTTTTGAAAGTTTTGTAACTAGGAATGAGGTACCATTTTATAATGCCATGTTCAACAAAGGCAGATTTTTAAGGAATACTCTGCTGAGATGCAAGCAATGAATGCAACAGATAATAATTATACCAGCATAGGTTTTGTTTCGAGGATGTATTTCAAAGCCAAGCTGTGATTCAGCAGGGTTACAGCAAACTACAGAACAACTTCTTTAGAAGATGGTAGCATCTCAGAGTAGTCTAAACTCTGGTCTAACTTGAGGCAATAGAGTGAAGGAACACTTTCTTTCTGAGACCAGATAAGATTTTCCATGTCTTAGGCTCCCACATGTTAATGCACATCTAGTAGGGAAAAAATGTTTTAGGAATGGGCTGTATGTCATAAATTATTTAGTAGACTGTCTTCACCCATTGTTGTTTCCCACTGTTGGCTTTTAGAGAGCAAGCAGAGAGCTGAAGTTACTGCATTTTCTGCCATGTGTTTATTCTTTGTCTGTCTTGGGTATCCTATTTCTCAGCTGCCTAGAGGAGAGACCCCCACTAAGCAGTGGGTCCTAAGTGTAAGAAGCATAAAAATCCCTCAGATGTGGATATGTTGTGAAAAGCTGGAACCTGGCAAAATACAGATGAAAACACATATGCATTCTTCATTATATTAGCAATGGTAGGTCACTGAACAGCAGTGTGCATCGTTTACTTTAACCCTGACTCTCAGGTGGGAAGGCTATATTCTCTCTGTTAGAAAACACAACAGAACACTATTGACAGTGCAAATTCAAGTGTCAGCTCTTTAACTAGTTCATTGTGAGAGGCCAGCATTTATTGCACTGTGAAGAAATACTGGCAATTATTTCACATCGGACACGAAGTTAGTATTTCTTTTGTAATTACTCTGATAAAGCAGATGTCTAGTAGTTCCCAGATTCTGCTGTTACTTACAACAGCACGAATTTCAGATCAGCCCACCCACCAGTACAAAGTGAGAATTGTTAGTGGCTCATATCTGTTGTTGGTTTTAACTGAAAAATGTCTTCATATCTGGTTTAGGAGTGAGAAAGTGTGACCTAGCTCTTTTCCCAAAAGGTATGTTCCCCTGAAATGGAGCTCCCAAAACTGAAAGTCAAGACATTACTGGTATTCCCACATCTGATAAGAGTAATTATTTATTTATTCCATCTTTGCAATTTATGTTATTCAGTGTTGAAATCTTTCATCCCTATACTTTCCTCCCAAATCTATGTGTTTCTTTAAAATCAGGCACAGATTTGCAGCCTTACTATTGATTCTATCTCCTTGACCTTATATACTCTTGCAGAAGCACACCCACAGCGGAGAAGTGTATCCATATATAGGAATGTAAAAGACAATATTGTTCTGTACCTTTGGGCTGATTGCCCATTTAGAAATTATGATCTTCAGCACAGTGTTCTGGACTTCAGTCTTAATCTTCATGTTTTCTACAGGGAGGAAAGCCCTGGTCGCTCCGAAGCACTGGTGGTGGATCTTCCAGATTATACTGAGCTATTTGCATTTATTGTACTTCCTAAAGTGGAAGACACTCTTTATACTTTAGCGTTTGACTTAGCAGTGGGTTTTCGTATGAGAAAGGATAAGAAATTAAAGAGCAGTAGTATTAACAATGCTACAGTGTGGGTGAGATGCTTGATTTCGGCCATGAGGCTGAAGGCATCCATGTACTTAAACTTTTGTACTGAGAGGTATGGGCTTCAACACCTTCAGTGTTGAGGAAGCTGTGATTTAGAAGCACAGCAAAGTATTAGGAAGGCATGAAGTCTTCTGTATTTTTTAGCCTTATCCTCCCACGATGTGATTGACAGCATCATTATTGCTGCTACCTGAGAGAGGCACAGAGGCAGAAAAAGAGGGAGTTCTGGAGAAGTGCTCAGAGAGATCACTCAGAATGGCAGGGCTGCTGGAAACCTGCCATCTTTCCCTGCCCTTGCACCGTTCTGCAGCACTGCAAAGCAAGTCTTTACCTATTTCTGCCTTTTGTTACAGCTCAGCCCCAATCTACATTCCCCAATGACAGAAAAAAATCCTTGCAATTATATGTTTGTAATCCTAACCTGAATAAATGCAGCAGGGCGGTGCTGACAGCCCCAGGCCTTGATTCCCCTTTTTTTCTCCTTTTGCCCAGATTTTTGCTTATGCTGACTTCAAAGGAGATTTACATAGAGGTGGGTACAAACCCATGAATCTTCAGTTTCCAAGGGGTCAACAACTGGGTAAACCAGAAGCCTCTGTGCTACAGCCTCAGCATTCCTATTAAATCATATATTTTCAGAAAGCACATTAGCTGCTAGCAAAACTACAGTTTCTTATGAGCTGTTTCCCAAGGCCAGCACAGGTGTGCTTTAAAATGTGTTGTTCAATAACATTCTTTGTGGGTGAATTGTTCAGGTAGTGCT
>VXAV01000071.1:120528-131061 GCA_013399715.1 Alectura lathami
ACAACAGTAAATATCTACGGATATGACAGACTGGGTACAAGTATTAACACACACTGCCTGTGCCATATATTTGTGGGACTTTTTTTTCTAAATGGAATCAAGAGCTCCCCAGCACAATTCTCTTCTAATGCAAAAGCAGCCAATAACTATAAATTAAAAGGAATCTATAAGAGATATCTGAGAAGAGCTCATTCTTTAACACGTAAGTCTGATGCTGAGGTCGAAAGTGCTTGTTCTACTATGTTATTTGTTTGTATCTTCTGTGAAGGAAATAGGCCTGGTTTTCTGAAGGAAAANAGACTCACCTCTCCACACTGTATAGGTTACTGTGAGAGATTTCTTTTCATCTGTCTCTAAGCAGCATGAGTATTTATCTAATGATGCTGTGGTGAGGAATGATTCGTCCTCCAGGTTAATGGAGTGCATAGTTGAAAAAGCCCTTCACACGCAAGTATTGCTGACTGCTTGTTCTTCATAAAAGGGAAGGAAATGACTCAGGAGATATGTGAAGAACAGTGAAGACTGTTGACACTTTTAAGGCTGATAGAAAAAAAGAAGAAATTGCTCTAATAAAAGGTGAGAGTTTCTGTAGGAAGTACTTTCTGATGAGAAAAAGATTAGTGCTCCAGAACTAACTAAGAGAAACTGCCAGAAAATTGCCTGAACAAGGTAGAGATTTTGGAAAAAGCTTGGCAAACAGGGATTTAATGGGATTCGATTCATAGTGAAAGTGGAACATGGACAGGGGTGTATTGGAAGAATGAGTCTGTGGATTGCTATTTGCAGAGAGTATCAGAATGTCTTGTGAAACTGCAGTGGAAAGGCATGCTGGACCTGTCCTGCCTAGGGTCCCAGAGTCAGAAACAGCAGCAGAAAATAGTGGAACTGAAATACAAATGAAGTTAAAAGGAATTGGGAATAGTTTATTTTCCTTTTCTACTCTATGAAAACAAATTTGAAATATTCAACAGCAGGAAACAACACAGCATGAAAAACTTTTGTAAAATGGCAGTCTTCATTTTCTTCGTGACTTGTACCATCAAAGATTATTGAAATGGTGAAAACTTTTAAACTGTAATATTCTTCCACTGGTTGTGGCAACATGCTTCATTACCTTTGTAACTTTTTACCATTTGAACAAAATGTTTCTTCATGTCCCCTGCTTAAAACTCACTCAACCTTATGATCCTAATTCACATGCAGGCAGGACCTTACCTCAGTAAATGTTTCCCAAACCACAAGTGTGGAATTAACCTTAACTCCCAACAGCATGGCAGGAACACAAAGCAACTTTTTTTCTGGCTCTAATTGACCCAGCCAAGGTTTCTGGTAAACAGTGTCTCTAGGCGGGTACCATGTCCCTTTGAGGTCCCTAGGTGTAGGATCCTGGTGGGTTGGTATAACAGAAGTAGGACAGATTTGCCTTTTATGCAGCAGCAAGCACTGACTGGGTGGTTAAGAGCAATGCTGGATGGTTTTGTGCTAAGCTGTTGGAATGGAATGTGTCTGAAGGGTGGTGAGGATGTTTGATAACGGATGATGAGGAAGTTTTGCCAAGGTATCATGAAGTCTCGCTGTTGAGGATGTTAATAAAGTGTAACCACAGCCACTGTAATCCAGAAGGATTTTGAGAAAATCTGTGTAAGCTTATCGTGCTCTGAATAATGTTAAAATATGGAATTTATGTAAATGAACTGATGTTTAGCTATTGGAATAAGATACTGCAGATGTATTGTGGGATATGTATAAATGAATGTGTAACCTAGATGATTTGGGTTATAAAAGATGGTTCTTTTTCCATCTGTCAGTGGTTTTGTTTTACCCAGCTAAGCAAATCGTGGATATGAAAAGAAATAACGGTTTATTAGCAAGTTTTTGGATTGTAAGAATGTGTTTTGATTTTTGTAATAAAGAATCTTAACTCTACCTCCTAATTTCTGCTTAAGTAAACCTTTGATTTTCAGTAATGATTTTAGTTTGGGCAGGACTGATCTTAGCAAAAGAGTGTCTAAACCTTATCTAATCTATATTTAAGATAATGGTCAGCATATACTAGAAATTTGTCCATGAATCACTACCTAAGAAATTTCCATTGAAAGGAAATCACGGGGCATATGCAACTGGAAGCTGCTTTCCAGAAATTGATCTCAATAATAGCCACCGCAAAAACCATGGAAATTTCAATGAAAAAAAAAAAAAAAATCAGGTCAACAAATGGGTGAGTTTGTCTATTTTTTTGTTTGTTTGTTTTTATGTCCCGGGATAGCAGCCTTCATGCCAAGAGGAAGGGAAAGGCTTCCAGCCCTATACCCTCATGTTAGATCAAGGTGAATCCCTGAAACCCAGCCACTTGCTCACACAAGCTTTCTCTCCCATGTAACTTCATAGGAAATAAAACAGTTCTGGAGCAAAATTGTTTTGTGGTGCAGAATTATTACAGAGTAATAGCAGCAAAGCTAAATTTGGAGATGTCCACAAGTTAAGGGGAGAATAGAAAGAGGGTTATCCAGGAGTAATGAGGTGTGTGTAAGATGAGTAAAGCAAAGTTCTGAGGATTTTTCCTCTCTCTGTGAGTTGACATCATTTTGGGATTATATCTGAGTCAGAAATTCCAGTCAGCAGTATAAGACCATGTTTAGTTTCATTTTTGGCTGGAAGACAGCTTTCCATTACATTCCTGCAACCTTACCCCAGAGATACCTTATCTAAACTTGCTCAGAACAACTCATTGAGCTCCTGCTGGAAGAATTGCACCTATTTAGTCACCATTTTTTTTTACCTAAAAATGAAAATAATATAAAGTTTATGAGCCAACTACAATACAAGATTTATAAACTGTACACTTTCCTCCTAGCAGAGGCATGACAAGACACATCGTTAGTAGTTTATTGAATTAACATGCTTTATAATCACTTCAGCCATGGGAAACTCTTGGTGAATTCAGTGTGCTTGCAACTACCCCACTCTTGTGCTGGTCTCTCATCAGCTCTCCGAAGCAGGGTTAGGCTAGGCCCAAATGCCAATGCTGAACATAACATTCTTTGCCTTCTCAGAGCATATGTTGAACACCTTGAGTGTATTGTGACATATCAACACAAGCGAAGTGGGTTAGCTGGATCACTCATAGACCTTAGTTGAGGCTAATTCTGACATCAAGAGCCATAAACATCCAAATACAATAATGGTTCACTTTTCACTTGCTGTACTTGAAGACCAACATCACATTGCCTGAAATTTTTTTTTCTCTATTTTGTTGTTGTTATCGTTGTTTGCTTGCTTGTTTGTTTCTTTTGTTTGTTTGTTTTTTAGGTTAGAAATCCTTCACTCATTCTATCTCACTCAATAGATCATGGTTTTCAACATTTGTTGTCATTCATATTGCCTCCTTGTGGAGTTTTTTCAACTGATATATGCTGCTTTTATTACAAATGGAGGTGCTCAAAACTGGATAGAATATTCACTGTAAGACTTTAGCAGAAGGATAAAAGCGATCGTCTTTCAAAGACACCATCAGTTTTCAAATCCCAATACAGTGCTTGCATTTCTCATGACCCCATGGCAACGTTGAATAACATAGCCACGACAATCAGTACAACCCCTGCAGACTCTACAGGAGAGCTACCTCTTGTCTGTCCTCACCGTGTCAGGACCATGTCTGTTTTAATCTCACCTTATCAGGATCACGTTTGTTTTTAATCTTGTGCTGCGAGGAATGTGCAGTCCATCTCTGTGACAGCCGCGAATGTAATAAATATGTCCTCTGTTCTCTTTTTTGGGTTGACTGGGAACTGACCAAGTAGTATTCAGCCTGAGACAGGCCCTCTCTTCCTCTAAGTGCTACTATCTATCAGTGCCACTCTTGTGACAATGAGCTTAATGATAAGTACTCTCTGAGCAAAGATTTTCAAACTGCTCTTAATACCTACTTGTGGTAGTTTCAGTATGATAACATCTCCCTTCTAAGATTGTCATTTGAGATAGTGCCAAAAGCTGCACTGAGTGCTAACTATGTGACAAATACTGCCTCTTGTCTCTTCCCAGATCTGGTTACCCTACTGTAGAAGGAAATAGGATTTGTCAGATATGTTTGTTCTTGACAAATAGGTGTTAGCTTTTATTCAGATTAAGTCATTTTTGAGGTGTTTACCAATTTATTCTAAGAGAACAGGCGAGTAAAGAACTGACAATGATGGTTGTTGTTACGGTTGTTATGCTACCACAAAAAAAAAAAAAAATCTTTCTAAAAACATCTATATTTCTTCTTCAGTTAAATTTGTGCACAATATAAAACAAAAGAAAATATCAGAGCAAGTGAAAGCAGAAACAGATACCCTGTGAAATGTTTGGTTCAAAACTAAGACATCTAAATGACAACAGACAAGCGACTAGTGTCTGAGCATAGGCACCCAGTGCTGCTTGAGAAGCCCCAAGACATGGGAATCATGTACAAGAGCTGGCAGATGTTCCTCAGGATCTAGGGGAGACACCGTGGACTCCAAAGCAGCAAACAAGTTATTCTGATCACCTTAAATGGTGCATAGTTAACAACTGGACATTCCTTACTTGACCTAAATCAACTGACCTTAATTCTGTCATTTTAAATCTCCAATCGATTATCTGCTCATTCAGTTTTATGTTACTACTGAACTTTGGTACCCTGCTTTTGGTGGGCACTCTTGGGCATGTCATCTTGAGGCTCAGGCTAAAAGGTAAAAAACAAACATCTTTGTGTAACTCCTGCCCTTTTAGAATACAGTTATGTTTATGTAGGATGGGAAGGAGGTGTGGAATCTTTTCCCTTTGCTACATCCTCCTCACAGCAGAATTATCAGTAACTCTATTTAACTGCCTTTGTGGCAGTAATTACAGTGAGCCAGAACCTATTCCCAGCACTGCTACTTGCATTTGAATTACTGGTGTTCTCCCAAGTTTTGCAAGAAGTCTGGAGGTGAAGAAAGGAGATTAATATACTGATCTGAGTTCAGAAATGTTCTTAGTGGATACAATAAATCGCTAGCTTAATCCACACAGAAAAGAGATCATATGAAAAAAAAATCTTACACCACTGGGAATCAGAATAGTGGTGTGGTGCAAATAGGGAATCTTAGAACCAGAAAGGAATATGTATAAGGAAAAAGAGTCAACTAAAGTTATTTTTGCTCTTACAAAAGAGCTGACAGGTACCCTCATATATTCAGTATAATTAGCAGAAGGCACAAATTCCTCCACCTACATCATATGATTTATTCATTCAGGCACAATTCTCGTTGCTCTCAGAAATACACTTACTGCAGTGGCTGGAGGTGCACATGGGTTTGGGGCTAGTTCTGCACTGCTCTCCTCCACGTGTGTTGCAGAGGGGTAGATGGATCACATCTGCCTGGGAAAAGGAGAATATTCCTTCTGCAGCTCTAACAGAGGCCACGTAAGTGTTCAGGATGCAGCTGCCAGAACCCTGTCTGCCTGGCTGTCTCATCTGCCTACTGCCTGGAGAACCTGGGGGAAACTCATCTTCTGCAGCAGCCCCCTTTGCTCTACAGCAGCAGCACTACTGGGTTGTGAGCTTGAGTCTCGGCTCCAGCTGACATCCTGATGTGTTTTGTGGTTCATGACTTGCCATACGCATGTGGGGATCAATATTAATGGTGGCAGCATGCTTCCTTCAGTGTTAGCCCGGAGACCATCTGTATGGCAAGAACCCATTACACACACATATTCTCTTTTAAGTACGTCCACTTTGGCAAATGCCCAGTTTTTAAGCTGGCCATATACAAGCCTGTTGTGGTCTGGAAGCTGTAGACCTGTGTTAACATCAGACTTTCCCAAGCTGACATAGGTAAAGTGAGAGTGGGTTGCTTTGCAGTGATGTAAATCCCATGCCAGCAGAGCTGTAAGCTTTCCAGCTGAGGCAGGCTCACAGATGGTGTTCTCAGAGAGTGAGCCTTCCCTGTCTGTGTGTGCATCCGCGCCTCAACCAATTAACATCTCATCCATCTACGGAAGTGAAATGCAGGTTAAGTCTTCACAAAATGAATCTGAAATAAAATTGTTTTTTAAGTGTCCTGGCAATCAGAGTTAACAACTTTTTCCCAATATGCTTCTTTAAAAAAAAAAAAAACACAGATTTGTGGCCTCACATTTTTTCCAGAGATATATCAGTGAATTTAATCCACCTTTCTGTGCAATAATCTGCCTTGGAGATGTCTTCTCTCTGCTTAAAAAAAAAAAAAAAAAAAATCAGAATAGAAAAACTTAAAGAAAAATGTATTCACAAAGTTAAAAAAAATGATTGTTTGCTTTGGGATCAATTTTAATTCAGTACTAAAAACTGAAAAGGCCTGTGAATGCTGTGGTTCCTGAACAGTGGACAGCTGTGAAGTGACAAGCTGTCTGAAATGTGTTCCAGTTACTAAGAACCTCATCCTTTCCCTGGGAAGTAATTTGAGTTGCAGAAGGCTCCTCCTCTCCATGTCCCCAGACAGGCCTCTGCCAGCCTTCCTGAGGGGAACACTTAGCATCCTACCAAGTGCTTGGCAGCAAGCCTCAGCTTCCTGTGGAGCAGTCACAGTGGCATCATTTATGTCTCTCAAGAGCAGCAGGTACTTTCAGGATCCTGATGGGGGTCTTAAGATGTTTAGGGAATAGTTTTATCCCAATCTGCTTGTATATCAGTGTGTAGCTTTAGTAAATAAATGTATTGGCTTATATATTACCTGTCATTAATATTTTGCATAGATAATAAAAAGCTTTGTGCAGGTAGGTATCTAGACAGCTGTATTGCCAGGTTTAAGCCCATAGAGGAAGGCTGGCTGCCACTCTTTTATTTTTTTTCTTTGGAGTGTGACCCTGGGCTGATCACAGGGGAGGGCTGGAGCCTACTATGTCACACAGGAGCCTGCTATGAAAGTAACAATAAAAGGGAGCATGAGCATGCCCTGGGAAGGGCACCAGGTCCTGCATGTGAGCTTGCCAGGGGACAGAAGGCAGCTGGTAGCGAGGGGCATGCGGGCCATGCAGAGCCTGCTCTGGATCCAGCTCTCCCAGAGAACATTGGCATAGCTGTGACCTCCTCTGCAGGGAGCTGTTAACTAGGCGTCTTTCACCACCCGCAAAGACTTGAGGGAGAACTACATGCAAAATGAGAATATACAGCAAATATTTCCTGGCTAGTTAGTACTAATATGCTCGTCAGTCATGGACAAGGATCTGCTGGTCCTGTGTGGTCTGTGGCTGAACCATTATCTTGCCATCTTCTGCCTCTCTGCTTTCCACCATGCAGGTTTTACAGCCTTCATGTCACCATTTCCCTCTGAAGTCCTGGACTAACCATTATAGGTTCTTGTCTTTCACTTTTTTTTCCACTGCTATGCTGCAGAAGTAGCACTGAGCCATACAGCAGAGCTGGCTCCATGGTCACAGTGCTGCCCTGGCACAAAAACTCCGCTTCCCTCAGTGATCTACACCAGCACCTTCCAATGAGCATGTGTCTCCTCAGTGTGCATTCAATGCAGACTTGAAGGTTTCAGCTGTTGGAGAATTCTCGCATTGAAATAGTTCTGGTGATTAATGTAAGAGAATTATGATTTATTTAAAAAAAATCTTAATTACATTTTTAAAAAATCTAATTTCATCTGCACATGCAAATATACATTTTAAGATTTTTTAACAGATCAAAAATCCCTTTTTGTGTAACAGCTATGACTGAAATAATGGAGGTAGAAGATTTCCCAGAAGAATAATTAATTACCATTTAACATTTGATTGTTTGGGGAAAAAAAAAAAGACACAACTTGGGGGTATGTTTTTCCCCCTCCTGTTTAAGTCATCAGATAATTCAATAAACAGAAGAGCACCTCTCTCTGCTTGTCATAGTCTCAACTTTTATCTCAGCTATAAAAATCTAGTCCATTGTTAAGACTTAAAAACCTCTACTGTGAAAGGGAAATATAATAACCTCTGCTGCATACACATCAGGTGTTGTTCCCTAACAAGCACTGCTGATAGAGTGACATTTCATCTTTGTCAGTAATATCTAACATGTATTGAATCACAATAAAAACACTTTCCAGACACAGTATCTTCCAGGATTATAAATTTTATGGACAAGCCATATGATTCTATACAATGGTATTAAATAGTGAATAGTATTGCCAGGGAACTTTGGGTAATGTTATAAGTTTGATCTCTTACATGGGAAAAATCCAGAGGGTTTAATAGCTTTATTGAGTGGCAAGATTTTGTTCCTGCGTATCAAGTCAGCAATAAATTCTTACATTACTACTGTTATAAAACTCAGTAAGAGAAACCTGAGTCTGTGTTATATGACTCTCCCCAAGGAAGGGTCAGTGATTCACTTCTCTCAATGCTGCACAGAGGCTGAAGAAAACACCAGATTTATAGAGACTCGGGAAGAATTGTGATCCAAGCTGAGTACTACACCATTGCAATTTAATGTACTGCTATTGCAAAATGCGCCTAATTATAGTAATCAAAGTGGATTGTTACAGAAGGCAAATTTTGAGAGGCAAACAAAATGTTATTAAAATACTCTGATAGGTCTGCACAAGGTGAAAGTGAAAGGGAAGAGTGGGAGGAAGAAAAGGCTGGAGGTGGAGTGACTGGCATCCATTCTGACAGTTATTGATCATACATTATTGATCAGGCGTATGACCTGATCACTATTTTAAAAATCCTGTCTCTACATAGCACCATTTCCAATCCTTATCCTGCAAGATTTGTCATGGACTTAAATGTGGGTGGTTCAGCCTTACGCTGTGAAAAAGAGCTGTAAAACTACCACTCTTCTCAACATGAAACCCTTAAACAGCAGAACTCTAGGAAAAAAAAGTCTCACAGCTCTTAGCGTCTTTTCTTAGGGTATCTTTTCCTTTTTTTAAAACTCAGCTCATTGTGACCACTGAAAAGTAAAACTCAGGTTTCAAACCAGCAATAGCTGTGAACTAGAAGCCAAGGGAAAGTTGAGAGAAATGGTTAATGTGGCTCCAGTAGCTTAGCACAAGGAAGAAGTCTGCCTCTTTGTGCCAGAGCTTGAAGCAGCCTCATTTCCACTTCTAGGCAATAGTAATGTATGTTAGAGAATTCACAGGAAGGCATTAAGTTCAACATAGCCACGGAAGTTTTAAAGTGAACTGGGATTAATCTTGCCCATCAATTAAATGCCAATCACTTAGCCTAAACTAGCACTTAGCTTCCTGCTATAGCCAGGGGAGAAGGATAGATGCCTCTGAAGAGTGATTATTCCACGCTCTGCTGAATACCCAGGGTGGGGTGAATCACCTTTCATAAATATCTGTAAGTCTCTCCAGCATACGGAGCCTAAATGATTAGCTAAACTCACAACTTTATTTTGAAACATCTTAAACCAGATGAGATGAATTACAGTGCTGGTGATCAATTGCCCTGACAATCGTCAAACGAGACCACTTCTACTCAGTCTCATAGAGAAAGAAAATGTGGAAATGGGGCTGCCATTTCAGCCAGTTGATTCTTTTCTTCCATGTAGCATTAAGACTAGAATGGAAAGTCTGAGGCAGATTTTCCTCTGGGTGTTGATTTACCTTAGACAGAAAAGAAATTTTACAATATGGCTGGCTACACCAGAGCATCAGCAGCCTTCTTTGGGGCTGGCATCACATAGTGTTCCACCACAACTTCAAATATAATATTTGTATTTCAAAAAGATGAAAAACTTGGGGGTGGAGGAGGGAGAAAGAACATTTGGAATAGAAAGACTGTTGCCTAGCATGAGAAAATTACTGAGGAGGAATAATCGAAACCATGGTGATGGAAATTACTCCAGGCGTAGTGACGCTGCAGCTTGTGATCTTCAGTTCTGAAGCTGCAAAGAGCCAACAATCAGAGCTTCAGGATGTGATGACTGCTCATTGCCCTGACTAATACTGTAGGAGCTTGAGGACTACTGCAGCCCAGTTATGAGCACGTTGGCAGATGTGACGTGCTTTTCATTCTCTGCCCCTCAGTAATTTTCCCAGGCTGGAAACAGGGAAACAGGTGAAGTGTCTTTTCTAACTTCCTCATTCTTTTTGAAACTATGGCTGGTTTCAGGGAACTTGACAAGCTAGTTTCTTTGAAGAAGGTGTTGATAATTTCCATTAACAGCAGACAGTAGTTTTTCCACTGGCTTTCACCAGCCAGGGAGAGTGCAAAGCTGTTTTGTAGGAGGCTCTCACATAATCCTAGGGGCTTCTAGGGTTTCATTACGGTAGATGGAGTTTCATTATGCTGGGGCAATGAGGTGGTTAATACTAACCAGACAAAATGAAAGTTTTCTGCGCTAGTGAGTTCCTGTCGCATTTAGTTTATTTCTTCTGCAAGGTAAGACAAGAGTTCTTTGCAACAGGCTGGTCTCACATTTAATGCAAAGACATTTGGTCTTCGAATGTCAGCTGTAACTGTCCTTTATTGATTACTGACCACACTGTACAGAAGCAGGGATGAAAATACAGGTAATAGATAAAGGCAGATAAAGAGAGAGAGAGAAAGAGAGAGAGA
>VXAV01000071.1:131472-159392 GCA_013399715.1 Alectura lathami
AAAAGAAAAAGAAAAAGAAAAAGAAAAAGAAAAAGAAAAAGAAAAAGAAAAAGAAAAAGAAAAAGAAAAAGAAAAAGAAAAAGAAAAAGAAAAAGAAAAAGAAAAAGAAAAAGAAAAAGAAAAAGAAAAAGAAAAAGAAAAAGAAAAAGAAAAAGAAAAAGAAAAAGAAAAAGAAAAAGAAAAAGAAAAAGAAAAAGAAAAAGAAAAAGAAAAAGAAAAAGAAAAAGAAAAAGAAAAAGAAAAAGAAAAAGAAAAAGAAAAAGAAAAAGAAAAAGAAAAAGAAAAAGAAAAAGAAAAAGAAAAAGAAAAAGAAAAAGAAAAAGAAAAAGAAAAAGAAAAAGAAAAAGAAAAAGAAAAAGAAAAAGAAAAAGAAAAAGAAAAAGAAAAAGAAAAAGAAAAAGAAAAAGAAAAAGAAAAAGAAAAAGAAAAAGAAAAAGAAAAAGAAAAAGAAAAAGAAAAAGAAAAAGAAAAAGAAAAAGAAAAAGAAAAAGAAAAAGAAAAAGAAAAAGAAAAAGAAAAAGAAAAAGAAAAAGAAAAAGAAAAAGAAAAAGAAAAAGAAAAAGAAAAAGAAAAAGAAAAAGAAAAAGAAAAAGAAAAAGAAAAAGAAAAAGAAAAAGAAAAAGAAAAAGAAAAAGAAAAAGAAAAAGAAAAAGAAAAAGAAAAAGAAAAAGAAAACAAAGCCTCTCTAGCAGCCTCTTGGTAAATCTGTGCCAGTTATTGTGGGTGGCTGGGACCAGGAAAATTAATTATGGCACAGAAATTTGTTGACCTCTGCTCAGCTTTTCTGGGTGTCCCACCAAAAGTAGCACAAAACAAACTTGTGAATGACCATAGCCCAGATCGATCATTTTTATATGTATACCTAAAAACAAATCAAAAACAAATTAGGCTGTCACATTGTTGGGAAATCAGCAGAAATGACAGGACTGCTAAAGAAAACGCCAGGATTTTGCCATATGCAAATGGATGCCTTTGTGTGACTTGAGGATACAATTATCCTTCTAGATAATTTTATCTTACTATCATTTATCTTTATTACTGTATCAGTTGTAATTACAGAGCAAATTATTGACGCTGGGAAGAATTAAAACTACTCATTTAACTCCATTGCTTTGTTAAGATTTCCTTGATCTTTTATGTCTTTTCACCAATTTGAAAGGACATTCTTAGGAAATTTGAGACCTCGATTGAAGTGCCTGTGAAACAACTTACATTCTTTCAGTGAGACACGTCATAAGGTAAAAAGTCTACCTTGTGCTCAGGACTGAGAGGCATTTCTCTCCACAGAGCATCAAATCTGAATCTAGGTACTGTCAGCAATGGCTGCCTTTCATTGTTACCCCATGGCTCTTTGCAGCTTTGGTTGCGATTTCTAATAACTGTTGTAAATCTGTCATCATTTTTCCTTCTAATTCTGAGCTACTTTTCATATTTTTCATCATGACAACATGCCTAGGAGTATATCACAGAGCTTTTTCCATACCAGATGAAAGGCAGATGGGACTAGTTCTCTTTGTTAGTCCCCACTCCACCCACATCTCTTTCTCCTCAAAATGTGTCCCCACAGGCAACCCTGATGCCCACAGATCTTTTTCTTCATTTTTCTGCTTTTTCCCACGATCATCTAGGGCTCTCTTTTCCATGGATTCTTGAATTCCTCACTTTTCTTTCAGCCCCAAATGGCCATACAATAGCATTTTACAGTGGTGCTCCTTGTACTGGAGCTTCCCACACACAGCTGCTGTCTCTGCATCACACAGAGACTGTAGGCAGAGAGCTGGGGTAGGTATCAGTTTTATGGATCATCTCTGCCACAGCAGAAAGAGGGATTTTGAAAATGTAATCAAAAAGCTGGAAATGATGCATCAGAGATGGAGAGGATCCAGACAAAAATCAGAAGTGTAGCAGAAACCTAGCTTTAAAAGCAAGTTGATACGATGGGAAGAAGGGAGAAATAAAAAATAAAATAGATCTTGCAACATATGAGAAGAAAATAAATAAAGCTGAGCTGGAAGCATAATTGTAAACACTGTCAAAGAAGTATTAACTGCAAATAAACTGCAAATGGAATAGAGAAACAGAAGAAAATAGTGGTCTTTTCTTCCCTATCCTTGGTACTGCAGTAAGTGCTCAGGGAACCCTGTACCTGCTCTGAGCCCAGCTCTTTAAAAAAGCTTTTACAGATGCAAGTGCTGGAAAACAGATTCTTTGACAGTTTCTGCATTCCTTCTGGTAATTGTCAAAGGCTGAAGTAACTCACTGCCTGGTGAATTCCACTTAAATATTTAAAGCCCCTGGCTGCAGACAGGGTGTTCACTGCTAACTCAAAAATGGATACTTTCTTAGCTGTGGGAAAAATCCCTGCCAAGTGAGCTTGAACTGCTTGGAATTCTTCTAAAACTGCAGGAGAGCATGTTTTTTGCTCACTTGCATATGGAGTATTAACTGGAAACTCTCACTGACTGAACCAGAATGGTGTCACCAAAAGACAGAATATGCAGAAATGTAGCTTTTATGATAACTCTCAATTCCAGCAAAAAGTCTGCTGCATCATTGCCATCAAGAAGCATATTTTGTCTGAAAACTATAAGTAATTTGTAAATGTCTGTTGTTGCCTGGGTCATCACTATATTTAATTCTTATTTTTATTTAGCATTAGATGTAGAGACCCAAAACAAGGTTTGAGCTCCATTATTTTAGGTACTGCACAAGTTCAGAGTAAGAAATTATCTAATAAGATGTATCCTCTTTTAATGAAATGTGTGTGTGTACTTTCACATTAGCTGTGAGCATATCAGTCTTTTCCTTTCTCTGAAATATCTGCACGAGTGTTTTTGTGTGTGCAAAGTCACATGCACAGGTGTGATAAGGGCAAAATTAACATCATGAGGCATACAGTTTTATTACAAGAATATTTTGAATGACCAGATTTATAACAAATTATCTTCTTTTGACTAATAAATTATACTTTAGCATTCAGCATAGAAACATAGGATGAAAGAGAACCGGAGGTTGAAAATGACCTCTGGAGGCCACCTGTTCCAACTCCTCTTCTCAGGCAGGGTCACTCAGAGCATGTTGTCCAGGGCCATTGCTTCTCATCCTGTCACTAGGAGCAATCAAGCAGAGTCTGGCTCTGTTTTCTTTACTCCTCCCATCAGATATTTATAAACGTTTAAGATCCCATTGAGCCTTCCCTTTTCCAGGCTGAGCAGCCCCTGCTCTCTCAGCCTCTCCTTCTATGAGAGATGCTTCAGTGTCTCAATCATCTTTGCAGCCCTACGCTGGACCCTCTCCAATAGCTCCATGTCTCTCTTGTCCTAGGGAGCCCAGAACTGGACACAGGTGTGGCCTTACCAGTGCCGAGAAGAGGAGATGGATCAGCTCTCTCATCCTGCTGGCAAAACTTTGTCTAATTCAGCCCAAGATGCTTTTAGCCTTCATAGTGGCAAGGCCGATGGCTGTTGCTCCAGTAGGTGCTGGGGTCTGTGCCCTGTGGCATGTCACCACCATTGCCAAGTATGTATATAAACTTTCTGTTCCCTTCTTGTGCACCTTTCTGCATGAACTGCTGCACCAAGTGCTGTGCCTGTTGGCCACCTCTGCTAGCTGTGCATGTTTCCCGTGTTTTGCCCAGTTCCCATTTAGGTCATCTGACAACACCCTCTCTGCAAAAATTTCCAAGTCTTTATAGCACACCATCACATATTTTATGCATGTTTACAGAGAAATGGACTCAAGCAAACCTGTTGCTTCTAACCTTGTCCTTGCTCTTTTGTACATATATAATATATCAAGAACATTAATCATGTAGTTACATTGAAGATACCTTTGCCTACAAATAAATGATTAAATAAGTGCAAACACATGCACACAGATGTGTGCCTGTGCATGTGTGCACACTGTGAGTGAGGCAGCATTAACCATAGGCAGGCATTACGCGCAGGGCCCTTGGCAACATGACAGACAGTGCTGCAATGCCCAAAAGCCCAGAAGCCAAATTTGCCAAGTTCCTTTAGGGGCCTGAAGATCTCTACATCCTGCATGGGCATACATCAGACTTTCAAACTGGGATTTGCTGCTGCCAGCACTGTGGTGCCTGAAACAGGCCAGAGCTTCATGCCTGCTCATCCTAGCATCAGTGTCTGTATTTGCTGAGGGAGCTACTTCTGTAGTAGGCATCTGGGAATGTGGGATCTAGTGGCTTGCACAGCAAAGAGAGGACTCTGAAATTATGGATGTCCCTCAGTGGAGCAGCTTGTGAGCTGAACATGCCAGGAGAGTGCTCACTGGGTCCTGTGAGAGCATGGGAGCCCTCATCACCTTTTCTGTTGAAGATGGACTGGCATGCAGCCAGGAAAGCCAAACTGTAGGACTCACTTGTTGATTTGGATGAGAAAACAAAATAATGAAAGAGAGCTTCCACACAAGATAAGACTGAAAAAAAACAACTTCAATCAAAATATATCACGATGGGAAATAACTTCCAGTGCTATGAGAGCTACCATTTTCACAGATAGAGAAGAACAAGTGCTTAAAGACTAGGAGGGAAAAAATGCAACAAGAGATGACCTGCTCTACCAATAAGGGCACTAGACTTCTGCAAATGGGACTAGGCTAGAAGTTTACCAGGATCAATTGTTTCTTGCTATGTGTTATAAAATTATACATATATAATATGTTATTTCTGTGAGTTTTTTAGGAAAAAAAAAATATTAAGAGACCAAAGGAAACAGATGCACAAAACTCTTACCTACAAAGTCTATCTGTGAAAAATACATGTTGCAAATCAAATACTGAATTGACAGTTGTCTTGTTTTCCAAAAGAGGATGGGTGTTAATTACTAAATAACAGATCCAAGGACATTATGTGCTGATTTTTTTTTCTATTTTGGGATTTTGAGAATTCCAGACGTGTCTGTATCCTTTCAGGGAGATGGAAGTTTTCTTTCTGAAGAAATTTTTTTATAGCACTTATGTATGCTCAAAAGCCATTCAGAGGAAACAGCATCTCAGAGATATCTCTGAACTGAAGTTACAGTCCAATCCAATTAGTTATTTCCTTGTCTGTGAATGGGTGTTCACTATACACCCTCTTTTAAACTGCATAGCTCAGCTTAGTTTTCAAATGACCTCAGAGCATTTAAAAAATGTTAATGACAGAGCTACACAATGCAGTAATAAAGTCTCAACAGAAAAAAAAAAAAAAAAAGTTTATTGACCTTTTGAATATTCAAGAATGCAATATAAAAATGCATGGTTAAAATACATGAATTGTTACATATTATTAAACATACTTCAAGTCTTTCTATTGGGATTCTACATCAGAGTTCGAACCAAAATTAGTATGTCAAGATATCAATTGTCTGTCAGTAATATAATATATACTTTGGTCAGGCAAGGGGATTAACAGCTAGGGAATTAGTTCTTTGGACTTGGAAACATGGTTTATCCATGTTGTAGTTGGGAAGGAAACCATGTTCAAAATTCTTATTTTTATTTTTCCAGTGAGTCATTCTGGATTTCCACCAGACTCCAGGTTTTCGTATTCTAATCCATGCATAAAACTCCCATTATGGAGATTGGTGAGGCGCTGGCATAGGCTGCCCAGAGAAGCTGTGGGTGCCCCATGCATGGAGGAGTTCAGGGCCCTGGGCAGCCTGATCCAGTGGGTGGCAACCAGCCCATGGCAGGGGGTGGGACTGGGTGGGCTTTAAGGCCCCTTCCAATGCAAACAATTTTGCGATTCTGTGACTATGTTTGGAGCAAAGCCTATAGCATCTCCTAAAGTTCATTGAATCTAGCACTTCTTTTTATGATCTTTCCTTCCACACATCCTTATGTTGTCTCAAAGCGAACACTTATTTAGCATATGACTGAAGAGTTTTTGTTTTTAGGCCAGTTGTGTTGAAACAAGGATCCTGAGTGACATCCTGAGGATTTGATTTAGGTTTGCTCAGCTAAGCAGCTGTCTTTGGCATTGCTTCAGGAGTTGTCATCTGAGAAGTTGCGTGGGCTGGGACAAGATGTGGGTCTCACCTTATAAGCACACTTTTTAGGCCATGTGGTGATCAAGCATTTCACAGTCGTAAGTTTCTCAGTGTCAGTGGACCTCAGGGCTTTGTCCAGAGCCTTTCAGATCTTTCATTAAATTTAAGTGTCCTTGAAGCACTGATTGTGTCATATGGCTTTCATTACCATGTGCACACTGCTGATATTCAGATTCGTGGTTCATGTTAACCTTTCCTACTGAGGTCAGTAACAGTATCTCTGAGCGTCTAACAGCTGTCTCCCCTGTGGATGTCTCATAATTTTTTGACGTTAAACACAGGCAGTTGGAGGCTTTGTTAATTGGGGCTGACAGTTTGTATTCTTCTTTGGTTTGTGTTTCATGCAATCCACACAGAACCTTTAGCTGGGAACTTGAATCCTGTTCCTGACAATAATTTGTCATTTACCACTCTTATTTTTTTCTTCAACAAAAAAACTTGTCATTGCTTAACTTCTCGTAAATTTGCCTGTAGTTAACCAATACGTCAATAAAAACATAATTCCATATGTTTGTGGCTTTGTGTTTAGAGATTGCCTTTATTCAAAAACATATTTGTCATGTCAACATACGCATGCTCTTCTGCTTGAATCATCTCTCCTTGTACTGGAGGGCAGCAAGGGGATTTGCCAAGGCCATTAGGCAGCATGATCTTCGTGACAACATGTATGAGCTTGGGTATGGCGTGTCCCTGGTGTGCGGGGTGCTTGTCTTCTGGGCTGGAGCATGCTTGGCCAGCGTGGGCAAAGGAACCACTCAGAGGAGACAGACCTGTTCGCAGTTTAACTAAACTGTCTCAGTGGGCATGAAAGAACAGAGTATGGTCTACTCCCTGCTGTTCAGTATTGGCTTTTCCTCTCAGGCAGGGCATTAAAAAAAAAAAAAAAAAAACAACAGTACAGTCATTCTCCAATGGTCCTTGAAGTAGTTAGAGGAATACTGTTGTGTTCAACTGGCAACTCCTCAGCTGAGTGGCAGCAGTGCAGGAAATAAGAGTCTTGTGTTCAAACAGAATAAAAGAGGGAACACGTGGTTTTCTGTATCAAAGGTTAAAAAAAAATAATAAAATAAAATAAAAGTGTTTGCTTTTTTATTTGGTCGTTCTTGGAAGTGACAGACATGGCTTTCATCTTCATTTTGTGCTTAGTTGCCTGTTGGCCTGTTCAAAAAGTGTCCTCCTCCAGGCAGAGACCAGCTTGTACTTCTTTCTTGTTTTAAAATCAGGAGCAATAGAAATGTAATATATAGTCTGTAATGAACAAACCAACAATTTGCAAAGTGCTTGAAGGCTTGAAGGTCTGGGGATGGATTGTGTATCAGGTAATGCAGAATAATGGTAAGTCTTGTGCAAACCATTTGGTTTACATGACCTGAGAGAGACATAGGGAGGAGGTTGGCCTCATGGTTACAGACACAGTAGGGTCTGTACACTGAATATTGTGCTGCTATGCACCTACCCAGTTCCGACACAGCAGAGTCCCTCTACAAGTAGTTTCCCAACTGGAAATAAGGGAAAACATCAAGTCTGGTTATGTTCTAAGAGCAGGATGTTTACACAGGCATAAATGTTGAGTCTAGCTGAGGATGGCTTCTGGGAAATAATTTCAGAAATATGTGACAAAAAATATTGTCTGACCTGCTTGCCTCATCAGTGCATGGCATCCAGCAGTGCTATCCTCCAGGAAGCAGGAAATTGGTGAGAAATACCCTTGTAAGGGTTTGGTTGTGATGAACTAACACGGAATCCCCTGTCCAGTACAATCCCTTGTGGCTGAGGATGGAGAATTTGGGGGAAAGAAAGGGTGCTTATTTCTCTTATATTGTAATGCAGATTTATTTAGTAGGAAACAAATTTGCTTTCTCTGCTGCAAAGATGGAAAATGGTAAGCCTTCACTTGATGTGAACTGCAGAGCATTGTTTCAACATTAACATTAATGGAAAAAAAAAAGTTATTACGTGCTGGAGGAGTGAAATCAGACCTATTTTTAACAGAATTATGCTGCAGGGAAAAATAAGCTTCAATAAACCCAATATCTTCTGGGTGAGCAGGAGAAAGATTTGAGAGAGTTGTGTGGGAAGTTTGATTGACTGTTAGTTGAGGGAATAGGTGATGATAATGGGTTTATTTTCTAATTTCACAGTGTTTCTTAGAGCATTACTAACTGCAACCTGGTGAAAAATACAAGAACAGAGATAGAAAAAAATCCATCACTGCCTGTGAAATTAGTAAGCACAGAAAACACTTGCTCTGAACTTAGCTGCATCTTTTTCATGGTATTGCAGATCATTTGCAGATATTTTCAATGACTATATATATTTCTTTCTACTTCTTAGAACAAATTCCCCTTGCGTCCCAGAAAGCTCAAAAGAATTTATGCATGTTCAGTAGGTTGAAAGACCATATTGAGACATTATAAAAACAGCCACAGTGAATAAAAATTTTGACGTAAAAAAGTACAAACAAGGGCCTGTGTTGTGCAGACGGACTGAAAGAGTTGACGTTGTTCAGCTTGGAGAAGAGAAGGCTTCAGGGAGACCTCATGGCCTTTCAGTACCTAAAGGGGGTCTACAAGAATGTTAGAGGGGGATATTTTACATGGGCAGGTAGAGACAGGACGAGGGGTAACAGTTTTAAACTAAAGGAGGGGAGATTTAAATTGGATATAAGGCAGAAATTCTTCACTCAGAGAGTGGTGGGGCACTGGCACAGGCTGCCCAGAGAAGCTGTGGATGCCCCATCCCTGGAGGAGTCCAAGACCAGGCTGGATGAGGCTTTGTGCAACCCGGTCTGATGGGAGGCAACCCTGCCCATGACAAGGGAGTTGAAACTAGATGATCTTTAACGTCTTTTCCAATCCAAACCATTCTATGATTCTTTCTTATGCATATTTCAATGATGAAGGGTTTTTTAGCACATCAGTACAATTAGCTTGAGTCCTATGAGGAAGGAGGACTTCCTCTGCTTAGACTCTGTTTACAAAGACTTTTTCCTTGTGTCAGAATTTTTAAGTCTCATTCACTGAACTCCTGTTAGTAATGTTTGCATTTCTTCCTTTCTAAGGTCATTCCTTTTTGAGAATAACTTATAAGAGCAGGAGCAAACAGTTCCTAGGGGCTACTTGGAAAAAAATGTATCGCCAAACTCTCCCTGGGACAGGGTGTTTCGATGATGTTTGCTGAGAAATTTCTTAAAATATGGTAGCAATATTGTCAAATCCCAGTCCCATTTGTCATTACAGCCTATTAAGCATTTAAGAAGATAAGCAAACCACTCATGTGTAAAAGCACATAAAAATATAGGCCAGAACATACTATTCATTTTTTTCTATGATAAACTTGTCTCAGTCAAATCAAGCTTATGCATGCGTTACTTTCCATATTAACTGTGGAAAGCTCCCTGTGTCTGCTCTGGACAGATAATGGTTTTGAACAACTGTCTGACAGAGAAAGTAAAATCATATACTCCTCTTGCCATGACTGCAAGATGCATCTCAGTGCTCAGTGCTAATAAGTATGGTTCTTAAAGGATTGTAAAGAATATACCAGCACAAAATCCATGTAATGGACGGGTGAAAATTGGGTAGTATTCTCCATTACATTTTCACTGACTTCATTACATGGCAAAGCACCACGAGCAGATGTATAATCTTGAACATCACAATAAACTTCGAAAGCAAACTGAAACAAATTCTGGTCATGTGAAAACTGATGTAATCTAAAATATCATTGCCACCATTCCTATTACAATATTTCTTTTTCAAAAAAGAACAATATCTGGCCCAGACCGTGGTTCATATCTCAAACTTTTCACATTTCTTTGCTTCAGATATTTTCCTTAGATATTTTTGTTTCCTTCAGCAAAGTTTTATACAGAAATTCTGGCCACTTTATTAAAGCTGAATTAGAAAAAAGAAATCTGAAGTATATGGTCCAAAATGCTTCACACATAAAAAACACCATGTTAGAAAAATTATAAGGCAACCCTGAAGAGATTTTATTTCTGTAAAAATAGGCACATAAGAGCATTTAAATTCAAGTCAAACCAGGAGTGATTAGGTTTAGTTTAGCCATTCTCGTAAGACTGACAAATCTCACATATGGGAGCTATGAATTTGGTAAAGAAATAAAGGACTAACTGAGACCTACTTTATTTTATTTGACTTGACCATAAAAATGAAAACTACATTTTTACCATCTTGGCTATTATAACATTTTTTTAAAACTTCTAACTCTAATGTATTATTCTTTCCTCCTATAAAATACATTGGGTTGGATACATTCCTTTGGCATCTTTGGTCTAGGCAGGGGCAGATCCTAAAAACAACCAGAATTCCAAATTAATATAACGTGCAATTGAAGTCAAAGGAAGCATATTTTGCATGCACTCCAAGACCATTCAGAAAATCTCTGTATCAGAACCACACATGGTGTAGGGCCAAGACCAGCGAAGAACCCTTGCATATGCAAGTTGTTGAAGGTGTTGCTTGTATGTCAGGTGTAGCTTTCAGACAGTGACCTGAGATGTAGAGTGAGGACATAGAATGTCTTCTCAGCACACAAAGCAGAGAACTGGCAGAGGGCAGCCCTCGTCCACACGGCGCTCTGCCCCACATCATACCCGGGCAGAAGCAGAAGTGAGGTCAGTGTGTGTCCTGCATGGTATGAGGGTTAGGTGCGCACACACACACACTGACTTAGTTCACCCAGCACAGACGCTTAAGATAACCAAGTATCCAACTTGAATTTTGTAGAGCAGACTGCCTTGTCTGCTCTATATGTTTTAGTGTGTTGGAATGTGTTTAACCCTGGTAAACATCTTTCTTTTGCCATGTTCACATACAGCCTCCCATTAAGGACTTTATACCCAATCCAAATTGCAGCAGCTACGAAATACTGTCATAACATTTCTTCTTTTAGCTATAGTAGTTTCAGTTCACCATACCTGCTATATATCTGCTTTCCAATGATCTGTGATTAGCTAGCTCTAGGGTCTAAGGAGACCTCTTTGTTTGTTTGTTTGTTTCCAGATAACTTCCAGATGTTTCCCATGGCAATTTGTTCTGTGATGCAGGAATTCCATCTGGTGCCTCCTATGCTATGTCTCTGCTTTATTTCTCATCTGCATCACATTGTGATTCAGTGGGTTTGAAATAGTACTTCTTATTTGCTGTACTATTTATCATAATTTCTGCATTCACAGACTGTTTCTTCCACTTGTCTGCATTAATTATTGCAAGAAATTATAAAGAATTCATCAAAATATATTAGACATTTCAGTGTACTTCTAAAATCATATTTGAAACTCATTGCAAAAAGCTATTCCTGGACTTAATGGAGTTCCAAAGATAGTGGGTACTTGAAAGGTGATGATTAATAAAGAAAATTAGGAAACATTAATACATACGACCAAAAAAAAAAAAAAAACCAAAACCAACCAACCATGCAACATGTGGTTACAGAATGACAAAAGGAATTTTGCATTTGTATTTTTAAAATCCCAGTTGTTTCACAATCTTTCCACTGAATATTTACCACATGTCCAAAATGTCATCTAGAATTTTATCTCTCTTCTGTGGAACCTATTGGTAGATAGATCCCATGTTCCAGGGATTTCTCAAATGCGTTCGATCTTGCATACTGCTAATGCCGTAAATCCCAAGCATTTGGACTGTATACATAAATGTATGGTCCGTGTTACGAGGCTACAGGTATGGTTATCCAGAATCCAGTTTGCTTTTAATAATTTTTCATTTGCATTTAAAATAGCCTACTGAGTTGCTATAATCTCTGACTATCATAAGTGACTGAGCCATGTACAGAAAAAACTCCACCAGCACTACCAGAAAAAGAAACTGGTGGATATGCTGTTTATCCAGAATCATGAAATGCAAATCTCTTAATACTTGCATAAGTTCTGAGAGCCTTGCTTACATATTCAGCTTCATCATTATGTCTTGTTTTCCCTCACTCCAGTAAAGCATAAAGCCTCCTTTATCCCCTCCAACCCTTTGCTGCAAAGAGATCTGATCAGCAGAAACCCAATACAGCCATTCCTGTCAATTTACAACAGACATCCTTTTCTTCCTTCCTTCTTTCCCTCTGATTGTTGTTTTTTCATGTAAACTGTTTGGAAAGGCTACTGAGATTAGACTGCTCCTAGTATTAGTAGGCATTGCTATCCCAGAGAGACAGGCTAATTTCCTCTTTTTCTCTTTACAGCTTTGCACCCTGCTAGCACTGTCATGGGAACTGGGGAATTAGCCATTAGCATCCTGAAAAGGCTTACCTAGCTCTTCATTTGTATGTGCCAGCAAGTGAAAAATGGAAGAACAAGACTGAAGTGTGTGTGGTTTGGAGGTGGGGCATTACTGCTTCAAACAGTGGAAATCAAACCTTCTGGGACAGGAATGTAGCTAACAAAGTTCAGGATACTGACTTTGCAAGATGTAAACAACTGCATAACAGAGGTGTTTTCAAAAGTATGAGTTTAAAATTTGTTTAGAGGTAATGTTGATAAGGGGAATTAAATCACTCTTTCTGGAGGAGAAACTGCGTTTGCACACTGCTGTCTGACAAACAGGCACACTGTGGCTTTCCTCCTGGTGCTGAACACGGTGCAGTCTCAGTTTCTGTGTTAGAAAGAGCGAGTTTTCAGATGTGACACACGAACGGCTCACAGACAGAAGAGAGTATATATGAGTACAAGTGCAGTGCTGCTGATTTTGCTCACACTGGACCGTGCTTCAGAGAGGGGCGTCTTGCCAGATTTTCTGCAGGGTGAAACGTTCTGCTCCTGTGAGCTCTCCACTGAAGGACAGTCAGGCAGGTGCTGGCAAGCAGCACAGCCTGTGAAGACACTGTCTCTTGCTAAGGAGTGATCACTGTGGGAAAGCCAATGATAATGAATGGATTTCAACGGCTGTTTCAGCTCCCTGTGAAGTCCTTTGTCATATTATAATGGGTCAAAAGGAGATCTTCTGGCTGAAGTTTTAGCTGAGTGACGAATCTGCTCCAATCCAAATTAGGTATTCTCATTTCATAAAAGTTAAAGTTAAGGCTCCTATTTTCATTTGACCCCTGCTGCTACCCCCCTTTACGTTTTCTTCCCTCTGTTTCTTTTTTTTTTTTTACATAAAGTACAATCTTATCCTCATATTGATCATGTCCTCAGCATGGAATTCTATCTAAATGTCACAGTAAATTGTAGAGATGATCTTATTAAACACTACTTAGATCCTTTTCTCTATGCACTGATGTCATACTCCTTTCTGATAAACAGCATTAGAAATGTATGTTTCTGATATCAGCTATACGTGCTTCTTAACTCATATGGCCATGGCAAGGTGTTGAATTGCCTGAAGATCTGCTGTTTTGAGAATATCTGCAGTCAAACCATGTGAGACCTTCCTGATGGCAAAGTACTTCAACACTGAGTCAGGATGAGTCTGGACTAGTGCTAAAAGACAAATGCTGTTCAGTATTTTTATGGTAAAATCCATAGAACTCTAATCTGGAGTACAGACAAATTAATTTAGTGCAGCAATTTAGATTAATTTAGTACAGCAGTGCATGCTGACTATTTTGCATTCTGATGGTTAGAAACTGTATATTTTAGGTAACTATGGACATACTGCTTGGTCTAAACTGTCCAGTTGCTCAAATATCAGAGGGCTAGAATAAATTTTTTATAAATGTGTGTTTTAGGAAGTGAGACAGAGATGGTATTTTCTGATGCAAATTTATTTTTCCTTTTTTTTTTTTTTTTTCCTTCATGTAACAAACTGTGAAACAAAGACTAAGCTTTCAGTTTTCTTCGATGGTTCTCAGTTCTAGAGGAGGAATATAACCACAGTATTGTCCAATAGGAATGAGAATACTAGGTTGGGTGTCTCTACTTGTTAAAAAAAAAAAAAAAAAAAAAAAAATTAGCAAAAGCCAAAAAACAAAGAGCAATCCTTCCCACCCCCCCAGAGATTTTAGAAGATGGCAAAGCAGTTTGTTTTTTGAAATTTATTAAAAGAATAGAACCATCCTTGCTTTCAAAATAGGTTATTGTATGTGGTAACAGGAAAACACAGAAGTAGTATTCTACCTGTGGACCTCTGGGCTTTTGGGTTGAGACCTGCTCATGCAGGAGGGTTACAGAATCATAGAATCATCTGAGTTGGACCCCTGCAGTGAACAGGGACACCTACACCCGGATCAGGTTGCTCAGAGCCCTGTCCAGCCTGGCCTTGAAGGTCTCCAGGGATGGGGCATCCACCACCTCTCTGGGCAGCCTGATCCAGTGCTTCACCACACTTACTGTAAAAAACGTTTTTCCTTATATCTAGTGTAAATCTTCCTTCTTTCAATTTGAAACCATTTCCTCATGTCCTATCACAACAGACCTTGCTGAAGAGTCTGTCCCCTTCTTTCTTGTAGCCCCCCTTTAGATACTGAAAGGCCGCTATCAGGTCTCCCCGGAGCCTTCTCTTCTCCAGGCTGAACAGCCCCAGCTCTCTCAGCCTGTCCTCACAGGGGAGGTGTTCCATTCCTTGGATCATTTTTGTGGCCCTCCCCTGGACGCGCTCCAACTGCTCCATGTCTCTCCTGCACTGAGGACTCCCCATGTGGATGCAGCGCTCCGGGTGGGGTCCCACCAGCGCAGAGTAGAGGGGCAGGATCACCTCCCTTGCCCTGCTGGCCACGCTGCTTTGGATGCAGACCAGGATGCGGTTGGCTTCCTGGGCCGTGAGGGCACACTGCTGGCTTATGTCCAGCTTGTCACCCACCGGTACCCCCAAGTCCCTTTCTTCAGGGCTCTTCTCAATCCTTGCATCCCCCAGCTTGTATTGATAGCGGGGGTTGCCATGACCCAGGTGCAAGACCTTGCATTTTGCTTTGTTGAAGCTCATGAGGTTAGCCTGGGCCCACTGCTCCAGCCTGTCTAGGTGTCCCTGGATGGCATCCTGTCCCTCAGGCATATCGACCACACCAAGAGGTTGGTGTGATCCGCAAGCTTGCTGAGGGTGCACTCAATCCCACTGTCATTGATGAAGTTATTGAAGAGTATCGGTCGCAGAATGGACCCCTGAGGGACACCACTTGTCACTGGTCTCCATCTGGACATAGAGCCATTGACCACCACCCTCTGGATGCGATCTAGCAACCAGTTCCTCATCCACTGAAGAGACCACGCATCAAATCCATATCTTTCCAGTTCAGAGAGAAGGATGTGATAGAGGACTGTGTCAAAGGCCTTCCTGAAGTCCAGAAAAAGAAAAAGTTTACTTTTCCCTGTAAAGATTTTCTCAAAAAGACAGAAAAGTATGTAGTAAGTGGAGGAACTAGACTGGCCAGTTTAATTTCCAGGTAGCCTGCATAAGACTGTATAGGCAAAAGGATTTGGCACTGAAGTGTGGTTCTGTTATATTTGCCTAATATATATAAAATAGCTGTATCAAGGCATTGCCAACACAAGGCCACAAAGCACGTCACTGCCAAAGTAGAACAGCCTGGCTTCTTACTACACAGAGCTCCTTTTAAGTTCAGTGGGTTGCACTCTCTTTGGACCTACATTTATTCTCATTTAAATTTAAAGATATTCTTTTGGACTTAGCAAATACTATCAGAACAAATACAGAGGGAAGAGGCTGATGTGCCAAAATTTTAATACAGGCAAGTGACCTGGAAGCATGTCTCTCTGCTGACTGTGGAGAGCATTGAGTCCATCTAAAACACAGGGCTTAGCAAGGAATCCAGTTCCAAATTCAGACACTTGTGTTCCCATTGCAATCAGTGGAATTCAACAGCTCCCTTCAGTTGCTTCAACATAGCCACATAGTGCGTCAGTGAGATCTTTCATCTGCCTGCTGGCTGGCTGTCCATCAGCACATGGGTCTCGCATAAGGCTAGACACATATTTGCCAAACCTAAGTAGGCCACCTCTACACAGGCAACTGAACTGAGACTCCAGTAACCACATTGAACAAAAGCGGAGAACCTAAACCCACTAAGATGCTCTGGGGCACCCAAGGCATTCGTTGAGGCCTGGCAGATCCAGTCCATGGCTGCCTGTAGCAGCATCTGCAGCTATGTAGAATATTTGAAGCTGTTTAAACGGAGAAAATATCAACCATCCCAAAGGCCTGTTTGGACAACGGAGCTTTCTCCATCCATGGGTCGGAAGAGCTAGTCAGCTGATGGAAAACAATTCTAGATACTGAGCACAGTTAGCTGAAACTGGAATTTAAGCACCTCACTTACATCCAGATGGGAGGGTAGACACCTCAGTACAGCTGTTAGAATGTGGAGCTCTTTCTGGAAGTTCATTAAGTTTGTATGGAGTGGAGCCCACTGCAGTTTCTTTATGCAGATGCAGTTATTTATAAACCTTAGCTGAACTGGCAGTGATTGCCATGATTAGACTTTTCAAAGTATACATGTTTCTACTGTGAATTATAAAAAAGAGTACCTCATAAAAAATGCACATTATTTAAAGCTGTTTTATTCTCTAGCGTTGTGATAGTTATGGTTTGTCAGTGTTTAGCTTCACATTTTACGTATCTGACTTTTCTTAGTGACTTTCACAGCATTAGAGTAATTTCTTTTCAAATTAAATTATGCTCTGCTTTGCTTGTGGTCAACCTAAATACATTTTTAACCAAATATTGTAAATCATGGAAAACATTTTAACCTTAGGCAGGTTACTTTTCAAGACATATTTTTGGCATGCTATATACAGCATTTTAGGCTAGACAACAAAAGTTGGCATCAGAGTTTTAGTTCTTCCTGAAGACTGGATTAGGCTGAACAATGCTTTTAGGAGCTGCAATCAGGACTGAGCCAAAAACTCTCTCTTTTCCCACTTTTTCCAAGTATTTAGTGGATAGAATCATTTCTCAAAACTGAAAGCTGTTTGAAAGTCTAAAAATTCAATCTATTATCACTTTTTAGAAACAGTTCAGGCAGTCTGACACAATTTTTTCATTTCATTGACTAGTTTCTGATCCCTTTATTTCCTTACTTGATGGTGCCTGGGTAGACATATATAGAGATGTATATACACAAAACTCTATGGTAGATACTAATTGTTGGCTATCTATGAAAATATACATATATATATATTTTAGATGCTAGAATAGGTTGAGGAAAGAAAATTAAATTATGAGAACTGCTTGTAGATACAGAGAAAAGGTCTAGAATGTAAGTACCAGTTACATACCTCAGCCATAATAACAGCTTTGGCTTCTAAGGCTATGGAAACAAGCATCTCAAATCTCTTGCTCCTGGATGAATCAGATTAGAATCCCTATTTTCCCTCATTAGGATGTATAGCAGATGTGACATATTAACTTAATTGTTGCAGCAGAAGCACAGAAAAATGCCCCAGGGAAATCTGTTGTCTTTTTTCATTCTCATATGTTAGAAAACAAAGATAATGTTTTGACTGGCCCAAAATAATTACTTCTGGAAATTGTTCCCTGAATGCCATTTTTTTTTTCTTTTCTTTCTTAATTCATATTGTGTGGCTTAGGGCAAATGACCAGCATGATATGGCTTTACATGTGACTGATAAAACAAAACAGATTCAAGAAAGGACCCAATACCCACAGCTGTGTAAGGGTGTGCCTTTGCTTATACAGGCAATTAGCATTCCCAAGGGGTCCTGAGACTGCTTCTGCAGCTGATTTAACAGCGGATGGGAAGAAAAACTATCTCTCTTTACTGAAGTCCAGTGGGAAGTCTCTAATGAGAACTGCTGATTTCCTTGGAAAGGACGTGGCTGCAAACGCTGACGCTAAGATGTGTCTCCCTGTGTGTGGTTTCCAGTGGCTCAGGTCACAGCTCCCCACCACCAGATGCCTTCTGTCAGTGCTGCCTCCTTTCAGCTGCTCCTGGCAATCCCTTCAGTTGTCCTTCATGTCCAGCTTTCTGCCAGGAACCGCTGGCAACTACTGTTTTAGAGGCTGCTTCAGGACAGATAACTCTTTGTGAACAGAACATTTTCATTCTCAACAATCCTTGCAGCAGTAAAAGTACATTTGCAGTTAGTGTGGGCAGGCAATGTCAATAAATGGCCATTTGATAAACAGTGGCTGCCTTTTTTGCTTTAAGCATTGCTGTGGTTCACCAGTGGTCGGAAGGGATAGAAACTTGACAGAATAACCATGATGTCTGCTGAGTAGTTTTCCAGGTGAACTTATCCTTCCCCAGCATACATATTTATTGTCTGTGGTATACAACTATATCACTTCTCACTGACGATCTTAAATGGTTTGTAAAGGAGAATCTGGTTATATAGCTTAATACATGGGAGCGCGAGACATGTAATTATTCAATTGTTGTGCTGTGTTCTTGTATGTGTCATTTTTGTCTCCTAGAAAGCTGTTCTTAAAATATGAGGGAAAACCTATCCAACCCAAATCACTACAGTTTTATAGACATCATGCTCTGTAGCTAGTGAGTCTAATCAGAGTGACACCTTTTCTATTAAATTTATATCAAATTCCCCTGAAAAGCCCATAGTAAGCATTATAGTTAAAATTCTAGTCTACTTTAAAGCAGTTATAATTTTCTTTCCAGTTTCTGGGGAATTTTCATAAGTGCTTGAAAACTCTTGGCTGAATCCTGTTTTCTTTATTCAGAGATTTAGTTTGTGTCTTACTGAAATCACCAGGAATGTTTGCATGAGTAATGCAAAAAACATCTTATGCTAGCCCCATAAACTATGCGATAGGGAAATTTGTCATCCAGGCTTTCCAGGAACAACCACGCTGATTTATCTTCAGCATGGTATGTCTCAACAAGATTTCTTCAGACACTTCATTCTTAAAGCTATTCCCCTTTAAGATACTCCTGCCATCTGCGGCTTTTATGGCTTGAAGTGCTAGAAGGTTGCTCCTCAGATGGTCGTTACTTCACAAACAGTTGTGTTTTTGACAGTCATGGCCTTTGCACTGGAAAATCCCAAGTCTCTGCATCAGAGAATGGAATTCTTTTGGAGAATGATCGTTCTGACTTTCTCCAAAGATTTCTGGTATTATTTTGCGTAGTTTCTGGATGTATTTCTGGAGTCAAATAAGGTTTTTTTAATCCCTTTCCATGATCTCCCTACCTACTATTCTTGTGAATGCACTCTTTCCTTGTATGTCTGTCTTCCCAGAAATCCTTGTGCAGGATGGTCCTTGTCCAAGTCCTTGTCCAACATGTCAGTTGACTGTGTTACAAGTGGAGGAAAAGGAGTGGCAATATTCCCTGGGCTCCATGACTGCAGGTTAAATCCTGCATGACAGTCACTGCTTGTCCAGGAGAACTGTAGCAGAACAAATAAGAAAGGCATGTGGGCTCTGGGGAGAACCTCCTTGGGAAGCAGGGGCCTCCATGAAAGTGGAGCTCTAAGCAGTAGGAGAAAAGTGCCTGGGATATGTTCCATGCAGATTGACTGGCAAATAGTGAGATATCCCAATTCCACAGTGAGCTCAATTTTTTTTTTTTTCCCGTTCCAAACCTTACATCCTGAAACTGTTCCTGGTTTAATCTGTAGCCTCATCCAGCAACACCACAGCGGCATTCCTCCTGAGTTGTGAAGGGAGATCTTTTGCAAGATCATGCTTGGCAGCTCTGTCTGGAAAAGCTTTTCTGCTGCCATAATGCCCTGGGAGAATGATGGAGAAAATCTAGGCTGCTAAAAATTAAAAGGATGAATAATGTAAACAAGCTGATTAAATTTTGTAACCTCTTCAACTTCATGGCTCTAGGGTGGCTTATGTCCTGTTAAAATGAATAGATTTTGCGAGCTGGGCTTGGAAGAAGAAATTAGAGATGGATAACAGAAGAAAAAACAAGCAGTGCACAGTAAAAGAAAGCATAAATAACTAAAGAAAATGGATATTATATTTTATCCATCTGGTGTTCCCTTATGATGATCTGCATTATTATTTTATGGGTACAATATGATAAGTGCCTAAAGAGAAGGTTTTACAGAACACAGGTAATTTTTTCTGTGTAGTTATGTGATCCTGTTTAAAGCAAGCTTGAAGGATATCATGACCACAGTACTTTTCAGGATGGACTTTGTGTCCATCCAAATCTAAAATATGTTAAGACATAATAAAACAAAATTCCTGTTCTGTCCTATTTTAAAATTTCTGAGGTGCAAAGGGTCTTTAAATTAAGAAATGTATCAAGGAGAAAACGTTTCAACATTTCAACATCTTGCCAGCTATTTCTTTATAGCACAGACTTATTTTCACAAAGATTAGTGGATATGGCTCCATATAACACGATGGGAAGGAAAAAGTAAATGTAAACTATGAAACATTCTTCAGATTGTCATTTTTACATGTGCGAACTTACAAGAGGCATGTGATGTTTTGTGCCACTGCCGTTTGATAAAAGCTTTGTCAGGCTGGGGAACTTTTAACTTCTCTGGGTCTCAAAGCACATACATGACAACAGCCCCTTGAGGTATGTACCTGCTTTGACTGCAGCTGGAACTAGCACATAGGTGCAGCTGGAGACCTGTTTTTGGCATTAGCACAACAGGCTTGATAAATCCTGTGGAGGACCTTGTAATGAAAACATATTGTCACAAATTCTCTGGGGACCCTTGAGGCTCAGAGGTGTTCTTGGCTACAAGAAAATGAGTGAGCCATTAAGGATGCAGAATGGCAGCTGGTTCTGTTGACTCAGGTAAGAGGTGCAGGACACGGGAATTCTCCTCAAGAATCCTAGAATGAATAATCACTAGTGCCTGTATTTCATGTAAGCACATAAACTAGCAACACTGGTTTCACAGACATCAAAATTAAAGAAGTGCACATAGAGAAATGAGAGAAACAACTGTCTTTGACTGGGACCAGACACAGCAGTAAATGATTAGTTTGCATTGATAGTTTGCACCATCCTCCACCTCCTTACCTATCTCTGAAGGATACTGCAAAAATATACTCTGAGCATGTGTAAATGGGGTATGTGTACCTGTGGCAGTATAGTAAGACAACGTAAGCTTCCCTTTGCCTTGGGTAAGTGTGGGAAAAAATATTGTTCTGAAAGAAACCTGTGCACATCTTGAGCTGGTAATGTCATTATCAAAAAAAAAAAAAAAAAAAAAAAAAAAAAAAGAAGAAGAACAACAACAACAAAATGAACCTTGCCTAACCTACCATTGCTGTCTCCTCACTGGCACCATNCTCAGAGAGACATATCGGTGTTGTAGAAGGGCACATTTTCTTGTGAAAAAGGATGATGAAGCTACTGCTCTGGAGGTCTGGGGACAGAGCAAAACTTGGTATAATGAACTGAAATGTCTCATGAAATTGTCAGTCCTCTTTCTTACCTGTCATATCATGAAATAGCTAGTATCCTGCATGTGAAATTCTGGCTGAGCTGGAGACTTTGAGCTATGTAATAGCTCAGATATTAGAATCATAGAATCATAGATTCATAGATTTATAGAATCATAGAATCACAGAATGGCTTGGGTTGGAAGGGACCTCAGAGATCATCTAGTTCCAACCCCCCTGCCGTGGACAGGGCTGCCAGCCACTAGCTCACTAGATCAAACTGCCCAGGAACCCATCCAGCCTGGCCTTGAACACAGCCAGGGATGGGGCAGCCACAGCTTCTCTGGGCAGCCTGTGCCAGCGCCTCACCACTCTCTCAGGGAAGAATTTCTTCCTGATGTCCAACCTAAACCTCCCCTCTTTCAGTTTCAGCCCATTCCCCCTTCTCCTACCATTATCCACCTGTGTAAAAAGTCGGTCCCCCTCCTGTCTGTAAGCTCCTTTTAAGTACTGGAAGGCCGCAATGAGGTCTCCCCGGAGCCTTCTCTTCTCCAAGCTAAACAATCCCAACTCCCTCAACCTTTCCTTATAGGAGAGGTGCTCCAGCCCTCTGATCATTTTGGTGGCCCTCCTCTGGACCCGCTCCAACAGCTCCACATCCCCTCTGTACTGGGGGCCCCAGGCCTGGACACAGCACTCCAGGTGAGGCCTTACAAGGGCAGAGTAGAGGGGGACGATCACCTCCCTCTCCCTGCTGGCCACCCCTCTCTTGATGCAGCCCAGGATGCCATTGGCCTTCCTGGCTGCAAGAGCGCACTGCCGGCTCATGGCCAGCTTTTCGTCAATCAGAACGCCCAAGCCCTTTTCCTCAGGGCTGCTCTCAGTGTTCTCAATGCTCTCAATATTAGATATCTGAAGAGAGGAATTAAGGAATATGGATTAAAAACAGACAAGTGAGAGGAGTTGCAATATTCCACTAAGAATCAAAGCTGCAGAGAGACCTCACTGAGTTCAGTCCCCTGTCATTTTCAGCAGTCATATCATATAACCCCACAGGTTTATAATTGATCAAGCTCTATTTTACAGCTAATTAGATTTTTTTTTTTGCCCCAGTGCCTCCAAGTAGAAATCTATTCCACATCTTCACTGCAATAATATCTAGAAGCCTTCTAATTATCAGCATAAGCTTCTTTATGACATGTTGTATTAATTCCTTAACCTAAATAACACTTTCTCCACCATGGGATTCCCTTTTCTAATATATTTATAAAGATCAACCATAGACTGTTTCAGACACTAATGGGAATCTAAACAAACTAAGTTGCTTTCTTTCCTATCATTTATGAATGCTGCGTATATAGGTGGGATTGGGGGAGGAAAAAATGGGAATTTGAGGATATAATCTGTATTAAACTTGATATGAGCCCAAGGGTTAAACGTCTGCTCATCACTCAGAGGAGCAACACCCCTGGGATCCTCTCTTTCTAAACTTGTAGAAGACTTAAGTAATGCAGACAACAATCTGACCTGCAATTGACTGGACTGCACTTGATGCCTAAATATTGCCTTTTATAAAAATGAAAAATGCACCAGCCAATGTTGCTAACATTATAAACTCATTGGAAGGAGCTTTCACATATGTAATGTACTTTCTCTCATTGCTTTCTCATTCTGTTTTTTTTGATCTCCATTTACTTGAAATAATAGGGAAGAGAAACCCTAACTGGTTTTCCTATTCAGTGTTTCAAAGTGTTTGTATAATTTCTGGCGCATGAGAGACAATATCATACTGTTAATATGTGCTTTTATAAATTCTTTGAAAACTAGCCTCAGTGGCACTGTTAAGACATTATTTACATAAAGACAACCTTTGATGTAAAAAAATATGATTAATTGAAACTGAAATGAAATAGTATCATAGAATCATTAAGGTTGGTAAAGATTAAGGCTGATAAAAATTAAGGTTCATCCGGTTCTTCTCCGGACGAAACAGACCCAGTTTCTTCATCTGTCCCCCATAAGACTTGTGCTCCAGGTCCTTCATCAGCTTTGTTGCCCTTCTTTGGACACGCTCCAGCACCTTGATGTCCTTCTTGTAGTAAGGGGCCCAAAACTTGACACAGCACTCAAGGTGCAGCCTCACCAGTGCTGAGTACTGGGGGACGATCACCTCCCTATCCTGCTGACTACACTATTTCTATTATGAGCCAGGATGCTGTTGGCCTTCTTGGCCACCTGGCCAAGTAGTGTTGCTTGGGGCTGTTGTAACCAAAGTTCAGGACCCAACGCTTGGTCTTGTTGAACATCATGCAATTGGGCTCAGCCCATTGATCCAGCCTGTCCAGATGCCTCTTTAGAGCCTTCCAACCCTCAGGCAGATCAACACTTTCTCCCACCTTGGTGTTATCTGCAAATTGACTGAGACTGCACTCAATGCCTTCATCCAGATCATCAATAAAGAAGTTAAACAGGACTGTCCCCAGTACTGACCACTGGGGAACACCATTTATGGTCGGTGGCCAGCTGAATTTAACTCCATTCACCACCACTTCCTGGGCCTAGATATCTAGCCAGCTTTTTACCCATTGAAGAGCACACCTGTCCAAGCCGTGGGCAACCAGCTTCTCCAGGTGAATACTGTGGGAGACAGTGTCAAAGTCTTTACTAAAGTCAAGGCAGACTACATCCACAGCCTTCCTGTCATCCACTAGGAGGGTCACCTGGTCATAGAAGGAGAAGAGGTTGGTCAGGCAGGACCTGCCTTTCCTGAACCCGTGCTGGCTAGGCCTGATCCCCTGATTGTCCCACACATGCCATGTGATCACACTCAAGATGATCTGCTCCATAACCTTCCCTGCTACCGAGGTCAGACTGACAGACCTGTAGTACCCCGGATGATCCTTCTGATCCTTCCTGTAGATGGACGTCACACTGGCAAGCCTCCAGTCATCTGGGACCTCCCTGTTTGACCAGGGTGCTGATAAATGATGGTTAGTGGCTTGGCAAGAACTTCCTCCAGCTCCCTCAGTACCCTTGGGTGGATCCCATCTGTCCCCATGGACTTGTGACAGTCTAGGTGGAGTAGCAGGTCCCTGACTGTTTCCTCCTGAATTGTGGGGGGGATTATTCTGTTCTCCATCCCTGTCTTCCAGGTCAGAGCGCCAAGTTCCCTGAGGATGACTGGTCTGACAGAAGTAAAGAAGGCATTGAGAACCTCAGCCTTCCCTCAGTGGCAATGTTCCCCACTGCATCCAATAAAGGATGGAGATTCTCCTCTTGCTGTTAAGATATTTGTAGAAGCATTTTTTGTTATGTTTAACAACAGTGGCCAGATGAAGTTCTTGCTGTGCTTTTGCCTTTCTAATTTTCTCCCTGCATATCCTAGCAACATCTATATACCTATACTCTTTCCAGGTTTCCTGCCCCTTCTTCCAAAGAAGGTAAACTCTCTATTTTCCCTGGAGTCTCAACAAAAGTTCCCTGTTCAGCCAGGCTTGTATTCTTCCTTGTCAGCTCACCTTGCGGCACATGGCCTGTTCCTTCACCTTTAAGATTTTGGATTAGAAGAACAACACAAAGTTGCAGTAGCCAAAATAGTTGAATTTAAGAATAAGTTATTTAGAATAATACGGGTTTCTACAACAGCAGTAATTTTAAAATCAGATATATGCATTATCTTAAATAATAAATTAACTCAGTGAATTGTTTATGTTACAGTAGGTGTTCATAACTATCCTGTTTGTCAATAAAAATATTTTGTTTAAACTTATTAGATACATTGTAGGATTATCCCAACTAGTCTAGGCTAAAGCTGTAAAAAAATGAGGTAACTCCACCTCATTGCACCTCTCTGCCATTAAAGTTCACTGAAATCTTATGGGAAAGGTTTCAGAAACCCTCATTCAATTTCAGCTTCAGCTTCTCAATAGACTGCACAGCATCAAGGTTCCCAATACATAGTATGAGGCTTAGCAACATGAACTAGAGCAAGGTTATGGTTTCCCCCCCTCTGTTCAAGTAGGTGTGAATCCAGGTCTTATTAAAACAGGCTGAAGAAGAGAAAATATGAGGAATTTTCTTAACATAATGGTGACAAGGTTTTTGGCATAGGTATTAACTAGTTTCGTGTTTCTCTTCTCCCAGATGTGGAAAGAGGCATAAGATGAACTTTTTACTAAGTACTACCCCATGTACAAGGTACATTTTTTTGAAATATCAGTGCTATTTGAGCACATCTGCTCTTCAAAGGAAAAAAATGGCAACTGCTTTGAATAGGAAACCTTAAGCCCTAAGCATAATAAAGAATGTGAATGTCTTTTGATGTAACCAGAAATCTTTGATGTTTTTATAAAATCTTGCAACTCATCTTGTATTTTCAGCCAGTTAATACATGGATTAAAATAATTAGTTATAACTAACAAGTTTTACAATGTTTTTAAGTTGTCCTCCTGGATCTTTTCCTTCCTTCCTTCATTGTGGACATGCCTGCTACTATTGGAAGCCATATCACAGGTTTCTACATTCAAAGGTTGATGTGCTAATGGAGAAATCCTTAATGATCCAAATATAACTTCCTTAACATAAATGGAAATTAAAAGCAGAATTTGTGCTGGATGAGGGAAACCAGACTGCTGCTAAATGGCTGGTTTCATATATAAAGTTGACAGTTCACTTGTTTAGCAGAGCAAGAGCCAAACTATAATTTAATTTCGTGACACAATAGTACAATCCACACTAGCTCCACTGAGGTCAGTGAATTTATTCTCCATGTACCTCTGGGGGAGCAGTATTTGACCTTCACTGGAATAGGATTTCATTTGCCATTTATAAGATAAATGTATTGAAGATATTCAAGAAAAGCATAAACCAAAGTATTCTTCCTGTAGAGATACCAGTGTTATTAAAATAATCTTACTTCTTTTCCATGGCTGTATTCTATGAATAAAAAACATCTTCATCCATGTTTCAGGAGTTTTGTTAGACCAGCTCTCTCCACTGCTTCTGTGCTGAAATCTGAGAGTAATGCCTTCCCTGAAGCTCTCCTTTAATAGCTCCAGACTTGCCTGGTGCTTCCGTTTCACAGAAAATGTGTTGCCCTCAGAAAATATCAAGAGTTCTTTTGGCTTTTTGGCCAGTCATGACCTTATTTTTCACAATAAAATCAGTTGTTTTCAAATCAGCAGAGTGTAATTGCACGTGCTAAGCAAGGTTTCACGTCTCCTCTGCCATAACGTCTCCCAGGGCTATGGTATCTATCTGCCCTTTCAATCCGCCTGCTCAATTTCCCCTGCAGCAGCCCAGCACCTGCTGCTCATTTCACCATGGGGACTAATCATGAGTTTTTCTAATAGCATTCATGCATATGTCCTGCACATTCTTATGTGAACATCTATATTACTTTCCTTCAATCAACATACCTTTGTTTCTATGACCTTTTCTTTTATAAATAGTGAGGGACATTGTTGTATGTGAGGCTTTATCACACCAGTGCCACCTGGTCTTTAGTGTTGTCCACATACCTGCATGGCAGCTATGATATACCAAACACCAAATATAGGACAGAAAGCCTACTGGGTTCTTATTTCATGTGTTTTGCACTTTCAGAGAAAATTTTCCTTGTAAAATCACGTAGTCTAGTGAAAAATACCAACAAAATGCTCTTTCTGCTTCATATCTCTTCTGTCTTACTGTTTTGTCCACAGTTATTTTCTTGCAGGTTGGTGCAATTGCTCTAGAAGAGAAATGTCCTTATTTGTTAGACACCATTGAATTATTGTCAGTCTTTACTACAGCTGCTGAATAATGCTTCTGCTCTTTTTGCCTTATTTACTGCTCTGGTATAACTGCGTATGTGATGTCACTATGGCTCTATTCTGCTGTCGCTGTACTGGATCATATGGAGGCGGGATTCAGCCTGGGATTAAGACATGCAAATTGAGATGTCTACGTATGAGCTAGAGGAGAATTCAGTTGCAAAACTCAGCATAAAAACAGGCACCTCCTTGTGTCAATTGAGATATGCCAGGATATCATATATATCCATACAGAGTCAGCAGGTACAATACAGAAATCATGGCAGATCTTCTGGAGAGGCAAATCCAAGCAGAACGCCCTCTCTGCAGCATCTTAATTGATGTTTAAACAACTAACTCCAAGCAAATGCAACCCCATCACTACTATCCCACTTCACACGTCCTAATCTTGAACTGAACCCTGCCATATACAAGGCAGGAGTCAATACAGCAGACGTTATTCAGGCACAACCTACCCTGCCAGTAGAAGAACAAGGCCAGTTGCACTGGGTTTCAGTGCATCTTTTTCCATGAGTGTATCACAGATCATTTTTCATGCACTGCCTACTTTAAATATTATTTTTAGTTTAGGATACCTTCTGTTAAAACCACTCCTTTTTTTTTTTTTTTTTTAATTATTTTTATTAAAAAAAAACAAAAACCAGACAATAGCTACCAAATTTGAAGGTTTGTTTTCCATTCTCATATAGTATATTTAAAATTTTGCTCCCTAGAACTAGCATGTAGGTTTCAATTCCCTTTAAATTGCTCCCAGATACATAATGGGCCTTATTTGCACCTTACTGAGT
>VXAV01000071.1:176607-233335 GCA_013399715.1 Alectura lathami
ACCCCCCCTCCCCCATTTCTTTTAGTTTGGAATTTGTGTTTGAAATAATTGTCTTCAAGTGTATTTTAGGATAAAGGAAATCCTGATCAGAGGTTTAAAAACTTCTGGCTTGGATTTTTGTTTGTTTGCTTTTCTTTTAATATGATACTGAGAAAGAACATCCTAGCCTACTCTGTGAGGTTCTGTGAAACATTTACTGGCATGGAAAATGTTTTATGGATTCCAGCCACTACTTCAATATCTTTGATCTGGGCTGGGACTACTCCAATAAACACATTCTCTGTGCATGATGCACTGCGTTTCTTTTTCACCTGGTCTGTTTCATTTAAATACTTTCCTCTCTGTACATTGCTTTTAACTTTAATATTGCTATTTAAAAGTTTTGTGCTCTACCCAGTCCATATTGATTTTTCTCTGCTTCTTAGTATGTACTTACAAAATAAGAAATAGCATAAAAGTGTGTTGACATGAACAAAACTGTTCTGAGATGAGAAGAAAAAGTAGCCTGCATGTCTTGGAGTTCCTTTAGAAATGTGTAAGTTACATGTACTTTTTAGTAATGAATGTTGCATTCTAAAGCAGAGCATTGCCATAGCAAGAAGACTCCAGTGTAAACAGAAGTCATTCAGTAATAAGCATGGTAAAACAGAATAAGAACATCAGGATTTGCGTCCAATAATTTCGGGGCAGGCACAGCAGTGAAAATGTATTCTAGACATCAGCACAAATATTCCATGCTCAGAGACCATATCCAATGTATGCAACACTGACCTATCAGTTGCAACGCCATTGTCTACTGCGTTCGTATTACAGGTTTTAAACTACATGAAAACCACAATTTAAGGCTATTAAGCAACAAATAAGGAATGACACAAACCTGTAGAAGAATAGGTAGGCTTATAAAAAGAAAAATTGCATAAACAATTCAGAAGAACAACAGCCACTTATTTACTTCTTCTTGGCATGATCCATTTTCACTTCAAGCACAGAAACAACGTATGTTTACATAACATAGTCAAATATCTAGGATAAAATAAGCCATTTGGAAAAAGGCTGAAGTGGCTGATACCAGGGAGGATTACTTGCTTGAGGATTACTTGCTTTCAGTAACTTGGTTTTGTACTCCTAAATGAGGCGGGTATATTTAAAAATTCCAGTTACTTTCTAAGCCCTTTCATCTTTTTGCAGATGTCAATACATTTGTTCCCCACTAGACCAGGACTTCAGTCAATGGTATGCTCAGATGTGATTTATCTGACCAGATGTGGACGTTTATATCGGAGTTGGTTGGCTGCATTATCTAGCAAGGGCTTAACATCTGGAAACAGGCCTTTCTCTTCCCAGGGTATACTTCTATGCATACTATGAGAGCCAGATTCCCTGAGCGCCCATTTCTTTGACTATGAAAAGAGGTATGGGTGAGCAACCCAAGTATAAATATTTCTTCAGTAGATACTGAAAGTCAAGTGGGATGAATCCCAATTCTAGAGTCAGTTCCAGACAATACATCCACATTACCCATTTAATCCCACAGAGACACCATCGCTCTTCATCTGTTGCTAAAAGAAAGGCAGAAGTCTTTCATCCCTGTCTTCTATCATTATGAAGCTATGGTGGCAATTCCTGACACAGAGTGCACCCCAGCCAACAGATCTCAATCAGGTAAAACAGGTTTGGGGAACGGAAGATAAAAGAAGCATTACATTCAAAAAGAAACATCTTCTTGATCTTCTCAGGACTTTTCCTACCTATGGTGTCACAGGGCCAAGAGCAAGAAAAATCAGTACATTGTAGTTATCTACTGTCAAACCTTTCATCTTTGAAGCTACAGTCATTATTTTCTCCCTTTCTGACAAAGTAGTGACATTATGCTCATGCAATTGCACAGCTGACCAAAAGTCCAAACAAAACTGGCTACTATTTTGTCCACTTTTTGTTTATTTTTTTTTATTAAAGACATGCTACTATTAAATAAATCCTAGGAGTTAAGTGATTATTTATTTATTTATTTTGGAGCTCTGGGTCAGTGCTTCTATACCTGGCTTCCTCTTGGTTTAAAGGTGTTCAGCTGCACTTATTGGCATGTCTGCCTCCTTGCTGTTAGTATTCCCAAACGTGCTGCCTTTTAAAAGTTTTTTTTCTCTTTTACCAGTTTTGACAGCACTGTCTCCATTTCAGCCTCACTGCATTAGCCAAGCTGTCTTGTGCAATACAGCAAATTTCTGTCCAGCTTTGGGATTTTTCCTGGATAAAACATACCATGATCTGGCATTCAGGCTGCACTGCAGATTGGAAGCCTTACTGCGGCTGGCAGCCGATGGAGAGCTGCAAGGAGGGAAGGGTTGCAACTGTGGAGCCAGAATGTGCCTGCATTCCTCTCCAGGATGCTCCAGGAATGGTGGTGGTCCCACCACACAGGGCTTCTGTGCCCACTGCCATGTGCCATTTAACTTGATATACTTAAATGCATAAAGTTAGGACTCCCTTTTGAACAAGGCAGGGAGTAGCGGGCAGTACTCAGGGCTGAGTTCTTTTCAGAAATTCAGTCTGATCAGGATTGTTACAGTTATGATTCACTTACTAGGTCCTTGTTAGAAGGTAACCATTTTGCCGCATTCTGCCCTTTTTTTTCAAAGTAGGAATGAAGCAATACAAGTATAAATTCTTAATGTTCCTGTATAGTAAAATCGCTATAGATATAACACTGTTCCAAACAATAGCTCTGATTTTTCTCACCCAATACTTTTTTTTTTTTTTTCTTTTTTCCCCCTCTGCACTAACTCATTCAGAATGAAGCTCATATCTCTGAAAAATATGTTTACTGATACATGTATCTGTGGGAATACACAGGTCCTTAGAGTAGTATCCTTAGAATACCCAGCGAAGCTACATGGAAACTGTTGTTAAGTTTTCAAGCATGGCCTTATCTCCTCTGGAATTCATTTATCTCTTCATGCATGAGTGCTCTTATATGCACTGCTTGAGGACTTGATTTTGTTTTAATTTATTTATTCCTTGTTCAGAAAATATTTAGACATTAGCACCTGGCTGAGTCTTAATTTAAATACACAGAAAAAAAAAAAATAAAGATGAACAGAACAAAATAGAATAGAATGGAATATTGGATTATCTAGCATTTATTACTCTGAAATACATACAGATATTCTAGCTTTTATTTCAGTAATGGATAAAATACTACTTCCTATATTTAAAAAAAGTCTTAAATATTTGATGATTTCAAGACATTCATAGTTAGCGTGAATTATTGTGAGATCAGAAATTGTGAAATCTGGCAATGCTGTTTAGAGTACAAAGATGTGACTACTCATAGTTGCTAAGAAATAAGACACCCTCAGCCCTCTATTTTATTTGGAACAAGAAGGAGCAAACAGAAATAATTCATTTTTAATGGTTTATACTGAAGTTGTCTAAAAGTGTTCAGATGAAGATGTTTCTTTAGGAGCAGTAGTCTTTCTTTGCAAGACCTTTGGATTACTGGGTGCTGGGCTGCTAGGACCTGCTTTTGCGAACACCGAGAAAATAAAGTTTGGGCTGCCTTTAGGCCGGTGTTTATAGATTGGACCTTTTCTCAGCAGATTTCATTTGATCAGACTTTATTTTCCTGGTCTTCAGTGGAAAGAAATAATTACCCTCAGGCACATCCTATCATGACAGCTGAAATGCGCTCGGTGGGTGCCTACGTGTCCCCACCAAGGGTGCCCTGGTGAATACTGAGAACAGATAGACAGCTTTTACAGAGAAGAAATTATATGAGATGGATCCCTCCTGATTGATCGTGAGGGGAAACAACCCTGCCCCCATCCTGAGCCAGTGAAACCTGCTTCAATAACTCATCCAGGCTTTAAACAGTCACAGTGCTCGCGATCCTGCATTCCTTGGTACACGATGTGGAGAGCTTCAAAGGGAGCTTGTTCTTCACACAGGCTTCAGCAAAAATACCAGGTCAAAGGTTGAGGGTTTGTAAACTAATAATCCCCAGATGACAGGAGAGGAGCCGTTACCAAAATTCTCTCCTTTTTTTTTCCTCCTTTCTTTACTTCATTGGGATTATGTCAAAAAATGGTCAAAGGAAGAGGACTGTTAATGCAAGCAGCAACACAGTGAAATCTTGGATAAGAGGGGAAAGAAAACATCAAAGTGTTTACACAGCCATTCTTTAAAAGTTAGATGCACAGGCCTAGATGAGGCTTGTGTTTGACTCACCGAAGACTGTATTAACACTTGCAGCAATGTTAATTTTTTGCATTTTTTTCTATTCTCTTTTAGTTGCCTCGGAGCTGCCTGAACAATGCAATAAAGAGAAACAACAGGAATTCAGCTGCTATCCCTACACTTTTCTGTAAATAAATTACTAAAACACACACAAGACAAAGCAGATCATGGATGCAAATTTCAGTACCAAGTCTGTACACAGATCTGCTTTAATAATGGCAAGGCTTAAAACTTTCTTATGGAGAGTTTGCAGGCAGGGAACTTGAGTGGGGAGGCTTGCAATGACATAAGGTGCTGAAACAGTCTTTGGGAAAGCAATTTCCAGCCAGAGGCATCTGTTGTCTCTCAGCCAGCAACCCCAACCTGCACAAGATCAGAAGTTTATCTCCAGGAAGCTTTCCCCAGCCCAAGCTCCCACAGCTCAAGTATCCCCATCTCTGAAAAATGTGAGACAGAGCAGCTTACCACTCAGCCATGGTCTCTGGCTACTTGGTCTGTGAAGGAATTTCTTCACTGGAGTTTCTGCTTGTGTAGTATATAGATAATGAAAACATTTGCAGCAACATTAAACACAAGGAAAGTGGTGAGGAAGTAAGCTGTACAAACAGCAATGCTTTCTCAATGTAATGCCACATTTCTCAACATGTGTAAGGTGCTGCATGGAACAGCAGAGCAGGAGGGCAGCCAGCCCAGTAACTACTGATGTTGTTGAGCTGTGGTTGAGTTAAGAAATCTTAACTGCCCTGCAGTGGGACAGAGTCTAAAAAGATTGGACTACACGAAGACCTTACAGTAAATACTGGAAGGATGATTAATACATTCACCATTCATGACCATACAGTCAGTCTTTGGCTGCCACTGTGGTGTTCTTGGACCTTTATTGGCTTTGTCTAAGAGAGAAAAGCACTGCTGGTCAGATCTGATGACAGTCGCTGTGCATACGGGATTTACAAAAACAGCTTGCAGGCTTTGTTGCAGCTAGAAATATGGCAAAACATGGACATAACTGTATCAGCTTAGAAGCAAGATGTTCAGTTTGAGCTGGTTATCCATGCTCGACTTATAACTAAAGAGATAAAGGAATGAAAAACCAGAAATTTTTTAGCAGGTCCTCTCATACCATTATTAATTTCCAAGCTTTCATACTTTGCATTTGTGGTAAAGTCTACACGGGAAAGTAGCTGCTTTGAAGCTCACCTCAGCTTCATGTGCTTTGACAAGCAGATCTCTGTTACTCAGCCTGTCAGAAGCCCGGATGGATTACCGGTGCAGGTTTCACCAGTTCAGGATGTATATCTTATGCCCATACTTCTCACTGCAAGCATCTTCACTTAACTAAAAGAATGGCTGGTTTAGCCATCCAAGCCCTGCTTTAAAAAATTCTAATATAAAAAAAAAAAAAAAATAAAATTAAAAGTCTTCAGAGGGCAATACAGATGCGTTTATTGGGCACTTGTAGGATCTGCTGAAATGCCACCTTGAGTTGCAGCTTTCACTCTCCCTGTCTCCCTCACACATTGACCACAGGAAGCTCCCGGGGAACTGGCCCAAGACAGATGTCTTCTAGGTGCAAGGTCTCTAATGAACTACTCAGAGAAAATATCAAGAAGAGCTGTGGAAGAGGAAGACAAGAACAGTGGACCTAAAGATAAAGAGTACAAGGGTCTGGTGTGTAATTCTTCATAGGCAAAAAAATAAACTGTGCATCCATCGTTTATTCACGCAGAACTGCTTCCTGCACAGTGCAGCTGGTTTGTTTTGCTTTGTTTTCCTGGTGAGGATTTTGTTCTATCATCCATTCAAAGCGAAATACTTCAGTTTTTCAGAGAAATAGCTTTCTCTGCATATTTTTTGTCTTTGAGAACAATGATCAGAAAGAGTTGGAGGTAAAGCCACAGAATGGTGGGCCCTGTCCACATTTTCTACCTCCAAATTACCCAGTGTGGTTTTCCTTTGTAGCAAATTTGTCGTATAGCTAACACATGACATGATCCTTATGGTTTACAACAGCTAAAAATACATGACAGGGAAAAGAAAGAAAATGCTTAGTACTACAAAATCAACAGATCCCATGCTCAGAAAAATGTAAGCAATTTATTACTAGTCTAACTTGTATCGTTCTGCATGACTGTAACAAAGCAAGAAAGTTTTGTTGTTGGGAAAAAAAAAATCCATATTTTTACTGGAATCCCAAGAATAAAGGCAAAAATGGCATTGAGCCCAGCTTCAATAAACTTCTTTGACGTATCAACCTTAATTTTCTTCAGTAGAAAGATATTTTTTCTTAAAGTGCATTTTTTTTTTTTTTTTTAATTTTGGACAGATACTTGACTACTGTAGTACATATAATACACACAAGCTGCCTTCAATTATTTTTCTTTTTTAAGTTTATGGTGTCCAATTCTGGATTAAGAAGAAAATGTTTTAAACAACTAGAAATTCCTGAATATAACCTTTTAAATGTTTTTAAGGGTTTTAAGGGTTTTTAAGCCTTCTGTGGGAAAATAGATGAATTAACTGAGAAGTAAGTTAAGTTGATATATGTGGATTCTATGGAAAAATGAAATGCCAAGCTCTCAGCTGTGAAACTACATTACACTTTAATATGAGCATCCCCAATATTCAATAGATCTGTGCTCTTTAATTGTTTTTCCAGTCTATCTATCCCAAGTTTCCCTTGTATATCTTTTTTCACTGGTTTATCTGCAGAGAAAATCCCAGCTGTTGTTAAATTCAAGTACAACTGAAAAAAGTAGACCTTTAAATGTTCCCACAACACTTCTGCTTCTCCATTTTCTAGATGATGGATGAGGATTGGTTTGAATCCAAGAATTTTCCTGTGATCCATGCTATGAAAAGGTGGGGGTGAAGCAAAACAGGAGAAATCTCAGGTAGTTTTGTTGCTTCCGACCTACATTTCCTTCTTGCACTCCTACTGTAAATACAAAGGTTTCAGCATTAAATTCAGTCCTCACATGCAGCCAGAGAACCACACTGAAGTCAGCTGAAACTGGAACATCTCTGTGAATATATGCAAAGTTAAAAATCTGTCTTCTAAGCATTCATACTATTAGGAGAGAACCTAATCCATTCTTTATCACATATATGATGCTGGGAAAGCTTAAAAAGATTTCAGGGTAGAAGTGTTGTCCTTGGTACCAGCCCTCTCAGGTCATTCTGAGAGTCATCTTGCATACGCATGCTTGCACTGTTAGCTGATTGCAAGATATTTTGTCAGAAAATATCCCTTGCATTTTTAAATTTGTGACAGCATGCTAGATCCATTTTATTTCCATTTTTTTCAACTTCTTTTTTCATTTTTTTCCTTCCCTCCTTGCCCAAAGATAAACACCTCAGGCTACTGGACTATGGAAATTCTAGAAAATTGAGTTCTCCGATTCATTTTTGGATGGGAAACAAAACCAAACCTCAGAAATGGTCAGAGGATTAGGAAATACTTTTCTTCTCAATTCTGTTGCTAACAGTTATATTTGACATATTGGTAAAATCCTGATCCAATGATATCTATACAAAAATTTCAACTGACTTTAGCTGCTCTTCACCATGCCTTACGTTTGCTGATATTCTGAAAACACAATTATCTGCTGCCCAAATTGAAGAGAGATCACTCACTAGTATTGTTCTAGACATCACTATTGTAACTCTTATCTGGAGGTCCTGCAACAAGAAAAATCTCTTCTGTTAGATATGTAATAGCCAGCATGCTAGGGCCAGGGATATTCCTTCTGAATTGCAGAACAAACCCAATGTCCTTGATGCTGCTGAACTACTGAGCTACATGGGTTTGTACGCAGCTGAATGGGTTTTATGATATACTCAACAGGCCTTGTGACTTCCCTAAAGCCAAAGGGGATGCTAATACCAGTGTCACTGCTTAAAGGTGTAATTGCTGGTACTTTACATAACAGTGCTGAGCATACTGTAATTATACAGGTGCCTCAAGTGACTTATGGTTATATGAAGAGATCATAGTAAAAATTTGCTGAATTTCAGGCAGTTGGAAAAGGCTGGTGGCAGCCCTGCTGTTTTGGTTGGACTCTATCATTAAATCAAAAGGTACGTGAGAGAGCATTTGAAGATTCCCATCAGGCAAAATTTGTAATATGCCAAAGAAAGAGTGAATGACTCACAGCTATTTCAGGGAGAACTTGCTGCAACGAATTAAAAACCTTTATAATGGATTTATAACTGAATTTATTTTCATACTACGTCCTGATATAAAAAGGTACAAAAAATATTTCATCTCTCTTGCTGGATGAAAGTGCCTCACAAACAAGGGAATTTTAAACTCGAGTAAAATAAAAGGTGGCACAAGGAAAGGAAAATGTTTTCTAATCATAGTCTTTTTACAAATGCCTTACACAACATGTTTGGGCTGACTATGCCTTGTAAAAGACATCAGCTGATTGTATTGATCTCTATTGTAGTAAATCACTACCAGCTCCACATAAAATGATCACAGCTTGATAGCCTCTGTAATGACACACTTTGAAATGAAATCTTTGGAAGCTAAGTTTTACCATTGCTCGTTATATTCAAATGGAAAAATAACATCATGCTCTCACACAGGCAATTATCAATGTTTGCTCTGGGGACCTCTGTCTTTGACAAGAACTAAATGACACAGTTGTTTGCATGCATAATATCCAAATATTTGCACAGGCTATATATATTTACATAGGGCTGTGTTTATATGGATTCCTGCTTGATGGCTAGCTAAAAACAAGCTCCCTTCTGAAAGCTGTATGGTCATGTCAATGTGGAAAGATGCAAGGTGACTATGGGAGGCAAAGCACTTTGTAGGCTGTTTGACCCAAACGGGTGCCTGGAGGCAGAGTATACAAAGCAAAGTATTTGTGCTCTGGGACTACATCAAGAGCTGTTTGGAGACATCTCTGCTGTGTATCTGGGTTTTGCATCTAGAAGCAGACAGTCAGGCCATAAGAGGACAGGGCACAGGCTGGTGTGCAGTCCAGGGTGGAGCTGGATGTGACTGGTTTGGAGAGAGCCTTTATATTTTTACGGGAGGCCAAAATTATCTGTAAGTGCTTACAGGAGTAGCCTGTATTCTGTAAACACTTATACATTTAGAAATGGTCACTGTCATGGCAATGGTGGTGGCTGAGTTACTGCTGTTCTCGGCCTGGCGAAAGATGGCAAGCAGGCCTCCACGGGGAGCCTGTACCATGCATGAGCACAGTGCAGATGCTGACACAGCATGAAAATCCTTAACAACACAACTTAAGAAAAGCTTGTTTTGGGTAAAAGGAGAGTGAAGATGGGTTTGGTCTGAACAGCAGCAGTGCTCCACTCTGCTCCAAGTGTGCTCCAAGTGTGGCTCTGGCCTCCATGTTCCAAAGGAGGTTTCATTCACTGGTAACGTGGTCTCTCAGGAAACCTCTCCTCCAGATTTGTGCCCGATGGAGCCAGCACCAGGCAGCTGTCCTCCTGCCTGGACAGACGGGCAGCGTTCCATCCTCCCAGCCCAGCTGGCGCTGAGCTTCCTGAGTGAGGAGATGACCACAAGCCGCAAGCTTACCCTGGATAGGAGTCTCAGAGGGCACGCTGTGCAGCGAGCCGTCCTCTTCTCTCCCTGCCATTGTGTGCTCCAGCTGCCCAGCAACTCTTTTCACAAATAGATAAGCATCATCTTGAACTCATCAAAACTGTCCTCATCTGTCATGGTTGAAAACAGAGTTAAGGAAAAACAGAGTATTCCATAGCATATACATCACAGCACCCTGCTCTCCGGGAAAAGGGGAGGGGGGCGAGGGGGAAAAGCCGCAGTTTGCGGAGCTGCGTTGGGCTGGCACGGGGCCGCGCTGCACGGGCAGGGGAGCACAGGCACAGTGGGGCGGATCCTGGCGCTCGGGGATCGGGCTCTGGGCGGTCGGGCTGGCACATGGGTGAGAACTTGCCTTTTTCTGTAAGTTAATTGTTCTACTCCCAATCTTTTACATTCTAAATTTACTATCACAGTAAAGTTAGTTATACTAACTCTTGAGTTCTACCTTTTATTTTCCTCTCACTTTTCCTCCTCCTCCCCCTCACTGATACTGGCCGCTGGCAGCCTCTGGCAACCTTGAGCTTGCTCTCCAGAGGGGGAGGGGAAAGCGAACTACTGTTGTGAGATACCGGGGATTTAAACCACAACATCATCTCTTATAGTTTTTGTTGTTGTTGTTTTTTGTTTTGCATAAACAAGCTGTGTTTACACTCCCTCCCTACATCTACAAAACAAGGGTGATATCCAGCAATCTGGTAAGCCCTTAAGATATTTATTTTAATACACTGATCTTTCACTCCTGAAGATTAGAGAGTCCTCTGGGGGCCAAGAAAACCTTAACAATGAGATTCAAAGTGGCCTGGAAATATTTCAGTTTGGATTCATTAAATACCTTACACAGGGACTATGTCAGACTGCTGGGACTATTTCAGTGTTGGAAACTGCTGCCTTCAGAAAGTAATCTCTAACTATTTCTCCTCAGCTGTGAAGGCTTCAGCAAGTGGCTTTGGCAGGAGCAGGTGCCCAGCTACTCACATGAAAGAATGGCCCCTTGCCCCTGTGCCCAGCAGAGATAACATGACCAGGGATGAAGAAACCTGAGGGACTGATACAGCTTCCAGAATCACTTCTACAGGCTAAAATTTAAATTATAGGTTAAACAATTGCACAGAACACTTTATTACAAAAGTTTATTTTTCCTGTCAGTGCAGGTTCATGCTGTCACAGCTGGCTGGTGACAAAGGCCCTTGTGAGTTTTCTTGCTGTATAGGCTGCAGAGGATCTCACATGGAGTAGTAAAATGTGGAAGCAGAGCAGGAGGAGAAGGGAGGGAAAGCTGGCAGAATTAGCTTCTGATATTCACCTCTTCCAGCTGGAATTGGATTAAGTCACTTGTGAATATTTCATAGTTACCAGCTGAAAAGCATCTAGGAAAGTAATTAAAGCCAATCAGCAGAAGAACTGAGCATTTTGCTTCTCAGTTAGCTAAAATAAGCCATTAGTTATATTAACATTTTAAGGGAGAAAAGAAAAATAAAACAAGAAAAGCAATATACTTCTTCCTACTGATGACAGGAAGGAAATTCAGTTACAATTTTTTTTTAGCAAGTGTGGTAATTGCAGGGTATTTTTCTTTGCCAGGCTGGTTTCCCTTCTGCTGGTGCAGAGCCCTCCACATCTGAAGGCAGAGGAAGGCTTCCACAACCCCCTACACGTCTGCAGAGCTTTGACCTCCTCTGGGTAAGGCGTGAGCTCTGTGGGCAGCGCAGGAAGCAGCTTGTGTCTGGCCTCAGCTCAGCAGCTGCTGCCCCTCAACAGATTCAGCCAGGAGAAGCATGTCCAGAGCAGTGGGAACTCGCTGAGGTGTGTTGTGCCATGTGGGGAACTGGGGGAATGGGAAGCTTTCCAGCTGACTAAAGCACTTTGTTTTGGCTATTGGAGGATATCTTCCCGTTTAGCTGATGTTAAAGTGAATTGTCTAAAGGAGGCAGAGATTCTTAGTATTATAACTTAGTCCCCTTTGTTTATTTATTTTTTCCCCTTATTCTCTTAATGCAATGCTATCACTATGGAGCAGATTGATTGCAGCAGAGAACAGCAAAAAAGTTCCGGTTTCCTCAGCACCAATGCATCAGGAGAAATTAAGCCTAACGCTCATTTCCTAGAATAGCGTTAACATCTATGAACAAATGAATTGTTCAGCTGGCCTCTTAATCTAGATGACAGTTTTATTACAATTAAAATATCACCTCTAGGAGGCTCTTTGTTTGCATTTGACAGATTTTATTGTGTTTATATAGGCTAATGAAGCAGAATGAAATTATGCAGCTTATATTAAATTTAAATGACTGATTTATTATATTTAAAACCCAAAATTTATCATGCATGTTCTTTAATGCCACACAAACTACATTAGTTCACTGCTGTTTTATATTCTACTTCAGTGATTTGCCCAATTGAATAAAGCTTTGTGAGTGCACTAAAATAAGGTGAATTAAAGTCCAAATACTTAAAATGAGAAACATCTTTAAGCAGTTTAGAATTGTAAAAATTTTGTGATACTAGGCCTAGTGTGTTCTTCAGGTCAGTGTTCTAATTTCATGGGGTACTACCAGCGATTTCAATGAAGGGCTTTAATTTGAGCCTTTGCCAACTGAGCTCTACTTTCCACCCACTCATTGCTGTTGCCGAGCTTTATTATTGCTTATTTTTGTTGGTGTAGCCAACTCTCTAATTCTACATTGAATGTGCAGCTTGGATGGTCCCAACTCCATGCAGTATCCTGCACTTACATGGAAACCTGAAAACTCACTGATCCTCTATATTGATTTAATCACCATAAATCAGAATAAAACATGTTTCATGTTAATCTTAATATTTTCTGATGATGGAATTCCTCTCATCTTGCTTTAGATTTCTGCCATAGATTATTACAGATCCATCTAGTTATCCCACGCTTTGGTCCTTCATTAACAAAAAGAATTAGATACATGGGGAGACTTACTGGAGTTATCTATATATAATCTGAGATGATGACTGTAGTATGAGATGGATCATGCTATACTGCCTCTAATTCCTTTCCATCTAGAAGAAGACCAAGGTGACTAGATTAGATATAGAGGACATTTACAGAGCAGAAATATATGCTTAGCCAGATTAATCCCATGACTAATATCTGAAATATTGCTAAAATATGTTCCAGTTACATTGAATACTGTCACTTTTTACTGGCAATACAAACATAAATAAAGGGCTTAGGATACAACTTCTTGTAAATCATCTTACAAAAACAAATAACTGGAATCACTGCCATTAGGGTGTATCACAGTTAATTCTAGGAAGCTTTAAGTAGACTAGGTAGTGCTTTTTAAGAAATGGCAATTTTGCTGAAAACTTATATTTCAGGGAATAAATTAATGTATCCAATTTAAATCTCACAGCAAATTTTAGCCAAAGCAATGTTGGAAGGAGAATTTCAGAAGATTGTTTTTCTTTTTGAACAGCAATCCTTGGTGAAGTCATGACATCACTGATTTATTTTCTTTTGTAGCACTGCTATATCTTCAGCTTGGCTTTCCACTTGGGCTATTAGCTCACTGACATATATTGTTTCATACGTAATACTGTTGGGGGGAAAAAGATATTGGGGCTGATTTTCTGCTCAGTTATTAAAATGGTATGACTGAATGAACAGAACTTAAATGATTTCTGTGATTGAACATACTGTGTAACAATACAGACCATTCCCACACATTGGTGGGTATGAATGAGTCAGACCTAGGAGTCAGCTTTAGTTTCTAGGGCTTCGTGCAGAATGATGAATCTCACTGCCCTCATCCTTTAGCATCCAGCTGTCTGTACGTAGCATCTGTAGATCTATATGTTGTATGGGTTTGTCTGCCTGTGGGTGGCATAAACCAATTTTATCAACAGAAAGCTTCATTTAAGCTCTTCAGTGAGAGAGTGGTGAGGCGCTGGCACAGGCTGCCCAGAGAAGCTGTGAATGCCCCATCCCTGGCTGTGTTCAAGGCCAGGCTGGATAGGTTCCTGGGCAGTTTGATCTAGTGAGCTAGTGGCTGGCAGCCCTGTCCACGGCAGAGGGGTTGGAACTAGATGATCTTTGAGGTCCCTTCCAACACAACCCATTCTATGATTCTGTGACTTGATTTCCAGGGCTCAGCTATGCTGATATGTTTCTGTTCAGGGTAAGCAAAGATTAAGTAATTTGCATTCTTTTATGGTTCCATATTTGAACTGTAGAAAAGTAGGACTAAGCAAGAAAGAAGGTGGAAGTATGCTCCTGGCAGATCTTTCTTACTTTTTGCCATGTCCTTTTTCAGCCATGGAAAGCATGTACATTCACAGAGTTGTTAAACACCCATAATATTGAAGGATTTGGTGACTGCCATGCATCAGAGGTAGGAAGTCTCAGAAGATGAAATCTTTAAAATATAAAGACTCTGATTCTAAAATACTTCATTTTTATAGCTGATATGAGGAGCAGCTGTGTCTGGTGATGTAAGCTTTCCTCTGCATGACTCACTTGAGGAAATAACACTTCTCCCATTGAATTTCCAGTGGGAAAACGTAACACACTGTATTATAACACACAAAACCTATTACTGAAAACTGTGGTTGCTTTAGTATAGCATAGTTGTCCTCACCAAAATCAAGTGGTCCAGTTATGAACTGTCTTGCAGTAAAAGGCCTGGAGCAAAGTCCCGTATGTTGCCCCTTTCAAAGCTTCTAGACTGACAGATCTGTCTCTCTAAGACAGGACTAAATCAAATGAAGATCAGAAGACATGTCAATACTGGAAAGCTCATTAGAGAAGAATATCAGTTGTAATGGGAAACTGTTCTGTATCTTACAAAAGAAAAAACTGAAAACAATTGAAGAATAATAATGTATCTGTAAATGAGGGAACAATATACTTCCTTCCTGGGGCAGAATTGCCTATTCCTTTCTCTCTGACTTGTCTGGCTTCTGTCCTTGCTCTGCATAAGTCACAGTGATGCAATGACCCTTATGAGCAAAGTTTTTCCTGTGTGCTAATGATGTGCTTGCCCTCATGGTGTTGTTAAGTAAGGCCCAGGTAAACTGTTGTTTTTCACAGCAGATATTTTATTATAAGATAGATATTAGTTTGTAATATACAAAATATGAAGAACCTATGGGAGAAAAGGAAAAGATCCTTTTTGTAAGCTTGTGTAAAGAAAATATCTCAAGGAAATGTCATGTGCCTGTGTCTCTATCAGGTACCAGTTGGACCTGCTATCTTGGAAGAGATGAAGCTGTTCAGAGGCAGAGAGATGACAAAGTCTACAGAGACATTTATTTGATGCTGTAGACATTGCATTGCCACACTAGTCTGGGAACAATACATCATATAAGACTTCAGTGGTTTCTTTGATATTTGAACATCCTTGTCATTTTTTGAGAATAGTAAAATTACCCTTGTAAATGTGTGATCGTCTGCTCCTACTTTTATGCATTTTTACGAAGTGGTAAGTCACTTATTGCCTTTTTCTCTGGAAAGATTTGAGTGCAAGTTGGACAAGACAGTCTCACAGAGGGCCTGATGACCACTGAGGACCTTCTTCACTTCAAACTAACTGAACAAAGCCCTGAAGGTTTTAATTTTTTAACTGAAATCTCAAGTTATTAGAAACCCCATGTTTTCATTTCAGTGTTGTTTTTTTTTTTTTCATTTTTCTTTAAATGTCAGTTGAATTAGGAAAAGAGGATATTCCATCTGCAATTTATGGGCAAAAATCTGTATGTCGGTGTATTTAATCAGATCTGTTACAACAATTCAGACTGTGCAGTCCAGACTGTGTATGTAAAGCTATATGGAGCAGAAGTGAGTGTGCCAGAAAAGCAGTCAGTCCCTTCAGTTGCCAGCAAAGGTGTTAATATTTTTCTCAGTTCTCATAGAAGCTCATTGGGTTATGCAAAACTCGTTCGTTAAGCACGGCTGCGGAGTGACAGATGCTGACATATATAATTTGACAGCTGCAAATACCAGGTACTAGAAAGTGTCGTTTCCCATAAGTATAAAATAATGGGTCATTATTCCCTGACAGATTAAAAACCAAGTACTATGAATAAATGAATCTGTAATCCTGTGTGCTTTAAAAGAAGAGAACATTCCTTTTCTCCTTCCAGAAACAAAGGTGATTTCCTTTGTTCTCCTCTCACCTGCATGCACCACCATCAATCCCCAACTTGCTGATGGGGTGGAGTAGAGGAGGTAGTTGCTCACAGCATCTACTTAAAGCACTTCAGACCTTCATGTGCCTATACAAGCTGGCTCCCTGGATAGCCAGTGCAGAGATGGCATGTGCATCCAGAAGGCAACTCAGAGGAGAGGCTTATGAGACACCCAAATTAGGTGTCTGACATGAATACTTGCCCCCTCGCGTGTTAGCAGTCCAGCTTTGTGCTGATCATAGGACATAAGTTGCTGTGTGGCCCCCACAGGAGGGCCTCATCTGTGACTGCTTCTTGCCTTTAATTCTGAGACCACGTCTCTACTGCTGGTACACTGGTCACAGTGAACTTCCTCAGGCAGACGGCTAACAGCAGGAGACTTCTGGGATTTCTGAAGGAGCACTGCTAGATGCATTTGTCTTGCTCAGGGCTGGGGAAATCTGTCTGCTGGTTAACAGTGCAGCACAGGAGGGAAGTAGAGACATTGCAATCAGTGGAGTGCTCCTGGGGCGGCATTGGCTGTAGGGGCTGCGTGGTGCTGGAGGCTGGAGTGATGCTCTAATGTGCCTGAGTCCTGAGAGAAGCCACTGGGTGCCAGTCGCAATATCAGTACACTTACACAAAGGGGAATGGTTTTAAACTAAGAAGGAGTAGATTTAAATTGGATATAAGGAAAAAATGCCTCCCTGTGCGGATGGCGAGACACTAGAACAGGTTGCACAAAGAAGCTGTGGATGCACCATCCCTGGTGCCCCATCCCTGGAGGTGTTCAAGACCAGGCTAGATGGGGCTTTGGGCAACCCACTCTAGTGGGAGGTGTCCCTACCCATGGTAGGGGTGTGGAATTAGGTGGTCTTTGATGTCCCTTCCAACCCAGGGCATTCTGTGATGATCAGATCCATTTCCACCATAACATTATATTCTACTGGATGTGGCTGAGACCAAAGGCTGTTCTCCTGCTGTGGCGGTGGATGTTGTCAGGTTATAACTGCAGAGTTTTTGTGGAAAGGAGCATGGTGGGAGCTATGGCAGTGCCTCTGAGTCACTGGAGAAATCACCTGAAGAGGGGATAGATATCTCTTGATATCTAGTTAAGCAGGCTCTGCAGTTTCTTCCTAGCAGCTCTACAAAAGACAAACAGTGCTGATGTGCTGAGAAAAGTGCTCTTTGGTGTCTTTGGGGACAATGTTTTCTTCTGTGCATTATTTACAAAAGAATCATTATTTATTAATTTATTTCAGCATCTTTAAATCTATGTGCCTTAGATGTAACATAAGATAGGGCCATTACAACTGACAAATTTGAGCTCTTGTATCATGGAAACCCCACAGAATTTCACTTCAATTCCTGCGTTAGGGACTTGCTTGCTCTATTTTTTTTTTTTTTTAAATACAAGCACAATTTCTCACTTCTGGAGAAAAAAGAAATCCCCCTTTTACTTATAGAACCTATAGAATGCCTGACGTACTTTCTTTGTACATAGCAGAATAACTGGAGGCATAATAAAACAGGCCAGAAACATGACATTTAAGTAAATAGACAGATTTGCTATAATCTTCGTGATTTCATAGCTTCTGGTTTTGTGTGTCTTCTGCATTTAACATGGTAGCCTTCTGGTCTGTGACTGGGCTCCTAGGAACTATAATCACATAAATAATAATTAGATGGAAGTTAGAAACAGCATGACTGTACCAAACAGATACGCATAATTAAAAACGTAGACACGTATCAGTGGGAGTGGAAAAAAATACTTCAAATATTCAGATTTTAACACCTCATTAAGTAAAAGATCATAAATATTAGTTTAAGGAAGGGATTAAAGGGAACTCTTCCCCTTTCCCATTCCACTTGTTAAATAAGGGAGAAGAAACAACTGACAATGATTTAGACATCTGTAGAATTTACTGAGTCTTTGCCATTTTTTTATGCCTAGGAGATTATATTTTCAGGCTAGCAATCATTGGGCTGAACTGGTGAAAGGGAACATAGGTGCTTCACAGCAGCCTTTGTGAACTCAGCCTCATGCTATCCATGGCATTAGATGCCAGTCTTCCAACACTAGTTCTATTTAAAAACAGATACTTGACAATGGAATATATTTTTATCTCCAAGAATACACTTCTGAAGTCTTTGAAGACATGAAACATCGGAACAAGTCTGCAGGATAGGAGATTAGAGACAAAGCAGTGTAGCCAGCATTGCAAAGAAATGAATGGGTGTGCTTTCTCCAGTCTCCAAAGCTGCTCGCTAATCAAGTCAAGTATTAAAGACCTGTGAAATACTATTTTCAATGATTACTTAGGCAAGATCCAAACTTCTCTACATTTATAGCATATATGAAATTCATGCATTTACAGTAATTCTGGTTAACTTTCAGAGAATGTAGGTAATTTTTAAGTGCCTATATCATAAACAGCAGACACTATGCATTTTTACCCATTCAAGGGCAAGGTTTAAAAGCAAAAAAAATCAGAAACCAAAACATTTCTAGGGAAACATTTGGGATGGGGGACCTGGGGTGCACACCTATACGTTTTCATTTTCTTTCAGTTCTAGGTGTAGGTAACTAAAATGTCCCTCTGGTACAGCAGATGGCTATGATAACAATGTCTGTCTCCTTAGTATTTGTTGGCAGTCTAGTTCGCTTTTGTGTGTGTAAAGTAGAAAGGAGCTATAACGGAAGTAGCTCAGGCTGTGTGGTGCATGGAGCAGTTGTGAAGTGGTTGAGACACTGCTGGCAGCAGGACTCTGCAAAGAAACTGGCATATCAGAATGAAAACAGCTGTCTGCCAGCACCATAAATGTTAGGAAATGTTGTGGGTGATTAGTTGTGCTCCTAATGTGTGAAAGTCAGCCTGCCTGCGTATAGGCAAAATAAACTCCTTTTTACTTCTTGTTACTCATACACAGAAATCACAGGACATGGGACTGATTATGGGTCATAAAAGCCAGGAAGTTCAGTTTTGGAGTGAAAGCCATGGCAATGACTGTCTCTTTCTATTTGGATGTCATTGTGTGAATAGCTAAGGTGAAGTGAAAAGGAACAGGAAACAAACCTCAGATGGAGAATGGGACAAAACTCTAATGGGAAAAGCAACTCGTTCAGGAAGAAACACTCAAGAATATAATAATATACGGCACCTGGCCTCTCTTTTTTTCTTTTTTTTTCCTTTTTTTTTTTTTTTTCCTTTTTTTTCCCCCTCCTTTTCCTTTTTTTTTTTTTTTTTTTTTTTTTTTTTTTTTTTTCCCCCCCCTTTTTCTTTTTTTTTTTTTTTTTTTTTTTTTTTTTTTTTTTTAAACGGGGAAAACCTTTGCAGTCATGGAACAATAGCACAAGAACAGTCTAGTAAATCCCCATGCTGTAGTCTTTTTCTCCAAAGAAAGACATCATCCCTGTTTCCACAGTCCCACCACACTGAATATTCTGAACAAAAACCACTTCAATGAAAGCAAGAAAGGACAAAATAATTGCAAGGAAAAAAAAAAGAGAATATGAAAGTTTTTTGTGAAACCTTTCAGTTATGTTTTCCCAGGACAAATCGCTTAGTAGACCATTTCAAAATTGCATGAACTGTGATTATAAATCTGGGAATTTAACATGGATTAAAATTATCCTTGTTTTGTGCTGTGAGACAGTTTGAATTTTTTCTTTCTGTGAGGGATTTCTCTTGCTGAATTGGTTATTAAATAGATCTGAAAACCAAGGGCAGAAGGTGGGGCTACTTAATTTTCTTTTCTCTTTTATACCTTTGAGCAGTCTGCTTTAAGCAATCATAACAAAGATAAATATTTATATAGCACCTGCCAGTCTATGGCTTAAAAGCACTTAACACTCTTCAATATATACTATTGTACAGAAACAGAAAAAATACAGTCCTAGGGTGAAAGGTAATTTCTAGTTGATAGCGATGCTGGAAAACAAAGTCAACTGAGCTTAGAGCAGAGTAAAACAGAACTATTCAAACTAGGCACCCACTACAAGAGCAGAGTTAATACTTCTGCTGCTGCAAAATCTGTCAGTGGGGATTCTTCTTATCTTTCATACACAGGCTGTAAATCATGGGCCCAATGAAAGAAATGCATGCTTTAGTACCTACTTCTACAAAGGACAAGATTTTGTTCCTCCAATTTAGTAAGGTAGACCCTTAGAAGAAATCGTAAGGTCTGTTTCCAAGTGCCCACAAGGGTTTAAGAGGGGCGGTAGAAATGACTGATGCTTTTGCCTAAGCAATAAAACTAAATTCTCGGGTGGGGGGAGACTGCAATATTTCGGAGTGCTTTTTCCTCACAAAAATGTCACAAAAAGATTTTATATCATTCTCCATGATCCACTTCATTGCATTTGCAAGAGAAGTAAAGGAAATGAAGACTTTTACTCACGGAAATGCCTTTTTTCCTTTTTTAATGCTAGTCAGCAGACTGGTGATTTAGGAGTCATCCTTGGGACAATCCCAGGACTTGCAGATGATATCAAGGGAGCTTTAATTTCTTCTACTCTTACTGGTCAACACTGACTAAATAAGTAATGATTTACTAGAGAAAGCTAGGGAACTGCAGAACTACAGGCCTTAGGAAAAAATTCTACAGGTTGTTCCATAAAGTCAGTCTCATTCTTCAAGACAAATATTCAAGTATTCCATTGAAAGTAGGACACCTCTGAGAGGAAGGCATGAAAAATCCCTGCCTCCAATGCCTGGTCTCACAGGACAGATTTATTTCATCTTTATTTCATATAAGCAAACTGCTAACTTTTGCATGTGTAACCTTAATTAAAGCAGAATTTAACATTTTTTCTTTTAAGCCAGTTAAGAGATTTTTCTGCTTACTAGGAAGAATGTTTTCAGAAACAATTTAAATACCCTAAGCGATAGTGTATATATAGTACAAATATGCTAAGTTTAACCTTTGAAAGAGTTCTTAGCTCTTCTCCCTCCAAACCAAAATCAACAGAATGAAAGTTGCTCTGGGTTAAAGAGACATATTTCTGGTTTCAGTCTTGGAAGAGAGATATCTCAGTCCAGGTATCCATTTTGTAATATGCAATTTTTGTCCCTAACAATTTCAAATGAGTTTTCACAAAATGTCCATGACATTTCTCAGATTCCTCAGAGTCGGTAGGAATCCATGCACTCATTCCCAGATGCTTTAATCCAAACAACCTGGTAGAAGGTAATATGTGCTGCGCCAAAACGCTAACCCCAGTCTCAGGGAATTCTTGCTTTGTAGGTATGGCACTGTTTGTTAATCTTCTCTCCATCCCTCCTAGAAGGAAGCCCACAAGCTATGAGCATGTAGGCTGGCTAGCCCAAGCAATAAGTTGTGTTGTGTCCTGGTCTGGATCCAAGTTACTCAGAGCCAGCTAGAGATTTCTAAATAAGTGTTCTGCATTGCCATGACCTCCTAAACTTTTGGAGACATGCTCCAGCACATGGGAGAACTTGGGTACCAGGAGGATAGGAACCCTTTGGGGCTGAGAAGTCTTCTCACCTCTTCCCAGACAGATCTGGTTCTCTGAACCAGAATTGCTGAATTTCACAAACTACTTACCTTCAGGTACATGACCCAAGGAAACAGCAATGGCCCAGAAGAGCAGCACCTGGCTGTAAGACCCTTCTCAGCCTGGCAATATCAGCAGCAGCCACAAACTCTCAGGGGACCACCCCGACCTTCAGGATAGGAAAGAGCAGAGAGAAAAGCTCTGTTTGCCTTTTCTGCTGAAGCTGGCCCACAGGAATGCAGGATTTTGGCAGTACACAAAGGGAAACATGACTCTCTAACCTAATTGCTTTGACATTTACTTCAGAGATGAGAGACTTCAGTTCTGTCCTTGTTCCCAAGCCTGGTAATAGATTTTACATCTAAGAAAAGTAAAATACATAAAGTTGGAAGAAGGGGTGGGAATGCAGAGCTTCCTTCTCCTGCAAACTGCAGTAGTATCTTTCTTCTCCCTCCTGCCCCTCCCATGTCAGTTTTGCTGGACAGGGATAAATAAAAAATGCTGAGTCCTCATATGCTGCTTCCTGCTCAGTGCTCAAAGTGTGTGTAAGATGCAGGCAGCAGCACCGGAAGCAATCCACAAGTTCTCAGACTTTTTTAACAAGAAAAGAGTGCACAAGTAATCTGCACTGTGCGACTTAGCTCAGATATATTGTCTGGAGGGACAGGAGACTCCTGTGAGTTCTAATATAAGGAAGAGGAAAGGTTTTAAGGTCTTCTCTGGTATTTCTCAGTAGCTAGTATTGACTTGTGCTTCCTCTGTGTGCTGGCTGCAGTGAAACCCGTTCCTTAGCATTTAATTCTCATTATACTTTTAAAAGGGTATTTAAGCACCTAACTTGGGGTTGTAAATTGCACAGAAGCCTAAAGGTTACATATGGTAATGGTGCCCACCAAGGCGCCTACGCTGTTTTCCAGATCTGACCAAATGCTTTACAGGAAAGCCCTTTTATTCAATTCCCTAACAGTGTTTACATACTTTTTAGAACTGCCATTACAAAACAGGAGACTTCCATGCTTTAAGGGTCTCTGTGCATTCCCTCCACTTATATTACCATGCTGGGAGAAATGCTTATGCAAATAGAAATGATGGTTTAGAAAAAAAAAAAAAAAAAAAAAAAAAAAATAGGGTTAAAAAAAAAAAAAAAAAAAAAAAAAAAAAGTGGAGAGGAAAATTATCAGGACAGAACAAAACTGCATTTCTTCTAGCTCCATCAGCTCAGCTATATTTTCTTCCTGACAGCAACTTTGAAATGGCAAAGGAATTCCTTCTTCCAGCTCTTCCTGTGACCTAAATGCATAATTGATGAAAATGTATTGGTTACATGAAAGCCTCACAGAAACCACCAGGAAAGCGCTGCAGATTATTTTTTCCTCCTTTTGCCACTATGTTTTTACAGATGTGATATGCGGTTTAAGAAGCCAAAGCAGACAGGCATGCCTGAGCCCTGCCAAACTGTCCGAACAAAGAAAAGATTTCTTTCTTTCCTCTCCCCTTCTCTTTCCCCCCAGAGATTTCAGCGCACCAGGATAAAAATTACATTTATATATGTATTAGCTCTTAATTGGCACACCTAAGAAAATTCAATAGAACAATCACAAATTTAGAGCGAACAATAGGACAGCTTAAGAACCTACAAGAACCAAAAGCCAGCAACAGCCCCGCCGCCTTTGTCAGCCTGTGCCACACGGCGCGGCGCTGCCAAACCGAGGGCTCGAGTGCCACCTAGCGGGCCTCTGCGGCCTGCAGCCGCGGGCGGCTGAACGACAGCCAGGCTCATTGCCCTGGCAGGGGTCAGTCAGTGCCCCGGACGTGGTGCGGTGGCTCTCCAAACACCCTACAGGGCGACCAGTCCGGGGAGCGTTTACTGGGGTGCCCAAAATGCCGCCCGCTGGCTCACAGGCAGCCAGGAGTGCGCTCGCACCTCTGGGAATTTCTCCTCAAGCGAGGATGTGTTGTTGGCCTCTCTCAAGAGTCCTTGAGCACCCTTAGATAAGATCTTCTCTTTGAAGCTCATAGAAAATCTAAATATGAAGAGAATCGCGGGGTCCCTTTTGGTGCTGTGGGAATGCTGGGGGAACAAAGAGGGCCTGGCTGCTGTGGTGCATTGCAATGACGGGCTGGGTTTTCTCTTGTCCTTGGGAAGGTAAATTGTGTGCACCTGTAAGAAAACAAGCTAAGGGGGATTCCTGGTGTGGCTGTGTAGGGCAATGCAGTTACTCAGTAAGCTGAGCAGGAGGGAGGGGTGGGAAGGAAATGGCGGGTGAGACCTTCTGAGGCCCAGCTGAAAGGTCAGCCCCAATGGGGAGGCTCCTCAGCCGTGTACAGCAGTTCCCCACATCTTCCTCTGGTTGTTTCTGTTCCCTGAGCCCTAAAGCACTGGGACACTTTAGACGGGAGGAGGTAGTGGCAGAAGTGGCCCTGGCTGTGCCAAGATGAGGCAGCAGTGTTGCTGTTCTGGCTTCTGCTGAATGTCACCCTGGGTCAAGAAGAGCTCCTGGTGATCTGCTTATGGGGCTGGTGTGCCAGTGATGTGAGAGGAGGCAGTGGTGAGAACTGTGCTGGGAGAGCTTTGTGCCAGGAACTACATGAATGAATACATACACACGTTGCGGAGGCAGCATACAGGATGGAGGCACTAGGGTGGAAAGAGCTGTGTTATGTGAGCCACAAGAGCAGGTTCCCTTGCTAAGAGGCTGGCCATCAGGCAACTGCACACGCTCCAGCATCCCCTTTTGCCCTATCAATGCATTTTAGCCTTGCCCCTTGCTCCTGCTCTGCCTATCAGCCCAGTTTTGTAGGTTTTTACCCTGGAGAAGATGGTCAGTGTTAGCAGGCTGACATGATGGTCTCACGCATCCTACACAATGCCTAGTGCAACTCTGGGCACTCACAGCAGAAGCTGATCGCCTCACTGCGGAGTTGCACGTTAGCAACGTGGAAGATTGGCGTGCAGAAATCCTTGCCTCTGCACAGGTCTCATTGTGGGCTGAATTTCCAGCTGGATCTCACAACACCTGGGCTTGGCACTTAACAGCAGCCACTTCTAACGGTTCCTTTGTTTCCCTGCACACACAGACCTACCTCCCTAACACAAACAACTCAGTGGTATCAGCAAGCCCTTGGCAGGCAGGAGTGTGGGGTTCAGGTCTTTCCTCTCCATCCAGTGAGAAAATGTAACCACTGCTGAAAAGCCATTTTCTCTCCAGCCTAATGAATATCTTCATCATGAATGAAACAGCTTCTGTAAGGGAGGCAGAGATTGTCCAGCTCAAGATACTTCATATCAGCATGAATGGGGCATTCTGAGAAGGGATCTTGGCGTGGCAATAGCTTCCCCTCTCCCTCTATAGTATTGAAGCCTGAATACTAGGGATCCAGAAATATAACATGGAGCCGGAAGAAGAACAAATTAGAAGGAATTTGGTACTGTGGTCTGAATACATCAGGCCATCAGATGGGCAAGCTGGTTGTGATCCCTTGACAGTTAATCTTTTACATTTCACCAGCACTGAATGTTTACTCTGTGAAAATAATGCTGGGAACTAGACTAGTGTTCAGTTAACGACTTTATTCCTTGCCAGTTTGTGTTCTGCACAGTAGCCTCACTTCATCAGAAAGAACAAATGTGTTGATTTGTTTGGGGTTTGGGGTTTTTTTTCGGTTATTATAGAAAAGCTGCAGCAGGGCTGAAACTGGAGGCTGAATGAGGAGAAAGGCAGAAGCATGCAGTGCAAAGAAGTGAGAAAAGGACGAGGGAGATAAGGGTGTTACCTGCTGTACCTGGTTATCCTTAGAGAGAGAAAGCTGTTACTCTTGGAATGGTGCCTTTGTACCTGGAAGGAGGCAGTCTGGCACGGTGAGATTTACTAAACTGGAGTTGCTATAGCTGTTGAAAGTACAGGGATTTCTATTGCCCAAAACCGACTTGGCAGAGAGAAAGGGAATGATTTCATGTATGTTCCCCCAGGCTTGGAAAGGAGAGGTACGGTGCAGATTATGACTTATTCCTTGTGCTTCTGTGACTAGTGCTTTGTGGGAGCGTTCCTTAAAAGTTGAAATGTGGCCAAAACATTGTTCAGATTAAATGTTGAATATCTGTGACATGGAAACCTTCGGCCAAACTGAATTTATACTTTTGTAGTACCTCTAATTATAGTACTACTTGAATAAGTATATATAATATAAATACAAAATGGGTGATTAAAAGTAGGGCAGAGATTAAAAATCATAAATTACTGCAATAATCCAAATGATGATTGATCTCAAGCAGTGATTGCATAGATGAAGTTTAAATATTCCGGTCAGCAACAAATGGAAGATGGAAGGTGTTTTGTTCTTTGGCTTTTTTTTTTTTTTAAGTTATTATTATTATTATTATTATTATTATTATTATTATTTTCAGTCTTTTGAGTATTCAGCACCAGAGAAATCACTCCAGGAATCCAAAACTGTGAACCAGTGGTTTAGCAGTCCAGATACCAGTATATCCATCTATTCTGTGCTTTTATCCACGCTCACAGGAAGCCAAGGTCAGTGTTCAGGCTATGGCAGTGCCTGAAAACATGGCTGACCTCAGTCTGGTAATTATGAGAGTCTAAGCAGGAGCCCAAGCTCCCTATAAAAAATTGAGATACAGAATCTGCATCAGAATAGTGAGTTGACACATCTCAAAGGAGAAGCCTACAAATGCTGGTAGGGCAATGCTCCTCCTGGTTTGTCAGAAACCCAGCCAGAGCAGCAGTTAGAAAACAGGGAGTTGCACTGGCCTAAGCAGGTCAGGTGCCATGCAGTACCCAGAAGAGCTGGTGGAAGAGAATTTGCACATTACCTGACATGGTAGCTGGATCCCAGCCCTACCAGAGCCCAAGAATCTCTGACCATGAGGCTACTGTGAAAAAGATAAGGTCTGGAGATGGCATCTCATGTACTTCTGGTTTTCTTGAACTCACTGCTGACTGGGGCCATGCTGGGGCTTTTGTCAGAGTTGGTGCACTCCCCCTCATCTCTGAACTACAGCAGAGCTTAGGTGTTTGTTTTCCCAGGCTGAAGGACTTTAAGAGTCTGGCTGTACCCTCTAATTTATTCAGATATTTTGGTGCCTCATGGTGATTTAATATGAGAATTAAATGAGGAAAATTTGTCTCAGGCAAAATGCAAATTTTGTAATGATTTAAATTTAATTATGTTTTATATATCTCTAGGCTTCAACCTTTAACTGGTGGCACACTTGAAAAGTAAAGAATTAGCGTTATGTTTTTCTCTAGCCATTCACTTTAATTATTTGAAGTGGTCCTTTCCCACAGCACAATTATTCCAGGCATTCATTTCTACTGCATTTTTCAAAGGCAAAATGCTCAGTAGTTGATGCACCAGCCCAGAAGCATTCCACATCAAACTACGTACAGCACAGTCACAATCCTCACCAACAAATGTTAAAAGAAAGTGCTTACTTCAAAGAGGGGGAAAAGTTGCCTTTTAGGATGCATTATATCCTGTATATAACTATAACATTGGTTGTTATATTACTGTAACATAGATATAAATGCATATGATTTTCGTTTATTTTCAGTATTACTCTTTCCTATTGGTGAAACAAACAGGCACTGTACAGGGGATGGTCCTCTTGAGAGCTAGACACCATTGTGGACACAATTTTGAGACAACAGATCGACTTCCCATAGCTGAAATAGTTGACTGTCTAGCTTCCTAAGCAATTTGTGTGTTTGTTGTGTTAAGGGGTTGTTTTTCTGTGCCCTTTACTGAATCTTTGTGGATTAAGAAAGGCTGCTTAACCTGCTCCATAATGAAGGCCGGCTCAAGCCGACGTTGCTTCTAAAGCTGTGCAAGCCAGAGGCGGACAGCGGGGGCTTTGCAAATCCCAACAGGGAGCTGTGCACTCATTGTTCAGGCTGCAGCATCCTTTCACAAATGAAACACAGCTGAAGAAGCTGGGGAACACTGTATCCATAGGAATAGAGATTGTTTTGACCCTGACTATACAAGATAATATTGAAGGTAGCATGGGTTGAAATCATTAACTGGGCTCAAGCTGTGCTTAAACTGAGCATATTAATTATCCTCAGAACGCATGCAAGATGAAAGAAGGGATGCAGAGCTGACCAAATGCTGCAGCTACAGGTCAGCGGTTCCTGTGAAGCTCTGCCTAAGAGCTCTTAAGTGCTTTAGGATACAGTTGTCACGATCATTTTCCAGTTTCTGGTTGCCTTCTTTGCAGATTCACTACTTACTGGTTGAGATGGTGAACATGTATAGACTGATCTGTGCAAATATAGCAACTATTTTTAAGGAAAGTCCATCTTTTTGATAATGCATTAAGATAGCAAGCTAAAAAAACAATCGAAAAGCTCGGTGCGGAAATAACAGCACCAGGTTTTCCATATCCTCCAGCAGGGAGCAACACAAAACCCTGTATACAGTGAGAAAAGCCCATCAACCACAGGTGCAACATTCCTGTGCAGTCTGTAAGATGGTGCCTGGTGGGCTGGGCTACCACAGTGGAGAGAAGCTGGAAGCAAAATTGCATTTGGAGCTGGCATAGAGAAGCAGCACAGCAGGGAGAACAAGGGTGAATAATACTGCTTGTAGCGAGTATAAATAGGGAGGAGGGGGCTTCTGAGGGGGCAAAAAGGCACACAGATGGCAACAGGACGTTTGGTTTAGTGGAAATGAGCACCTAGGCCAGGATGCGCGGTGTACAGCTATAACAGGGCAGCACTGCATTCCTCTCAACATTTTCTCTTCCATTTCCTGGCTCTGCCATCACAAGCGATGACAGGCAGGTCTAAGGCTCAGTCCCTCGTGACCAACTATAAACTACAGGAACAATTACAGCTCATTTAAACTGCTGCAAGCCTGATGCCTCCTGGCTTTTTGGAGTGGGCTACAGCAATCCATGGAATAAGCTCTGGGCCCCAGGACTCTAGCATCAGCTTCTGAAGTGAGTAATTTACCTTAAATGAGGATATTGCTGACAAATCAGTCTTGCCAAATTTGTTTCCTGCAGCATGTCTTGAAACCTCTAATACTTTTTTTGGATAAACTATTGATTAATGTCTCATTTCCTTAAAGCCTTAGTGCCTTTCTATTTGCTTGTTAGTACATCAGTCAGGATGAGTCCCACACTATTTGCTACTATACAAAGGTTCTCCTCTGACAGAGGTTTAAGGGATGTTTCACGCAATTAAATGTGCACAATAGAACCTGCCATTTTCAATCTTTGGGCCTAGCTCTAAATTAAAGTACAATTGAAAAAATAGATACAAAATCTGAAATTATAAGGGCTTTGTGACATCTAGCTTTAAACAAATGTCATGATGATTGTAAACAGAACAACCTGGTAAGAGAAATCTTTATTCTTCTCTCTTTAGACTTCTTAAATAAAGGATTTGCGATGCTGAATTGAAAATCATTTCACTCTGAAAATGAAATAGGCAACTGCCAGGCTGATTCTTTGAAGTCTTCTGCATGGACTTACTAACTCCCAGCTTCATACTAGGTAACCCAAAACTGAATTAGAGTTCCTAAACCATCCATCAGTCTTGATTTATTCCTACAGGGTGAAAAAGAAAACATCTACATTTTACAGAGACAATAAGTGAAATAATGCTCCAATTATGTTAAAGCAATGTTCCCAGTAAGGTAAGTCAGTTTTATTTAAAAAATAGAGTCCAAACATTGTTTTTGATAAGGTGCAACATATATACTGTTTTCTACAATAATAATAATAATAATAAAAACAATAATCATAACTATAGTGTCATTTCAACATGGAATCAATGGATCTTCTGCAATTCTTAAACATTCTTTTTCTGCTTCATCAAAGCATAGGAATTAATAATTAGTGTCACTGTGACAGCCAAAGGATCTGGCTAACGCCATCCCTGTTCTGTATTTTAATAACAAACTTTCTGGTACAGGTTGCTTCAAGTACACGTCAGAAGCTGAATGTAACTGAACACAGTTCATGCAAAACAGAGGTACAATACTGAACTTGCATCATTCAAAGGTTTCTGTTCTCTTGTTTAGTTTGAGATTATCAAAGTCCAACTGCCAGAATGTGAGGATTCAACAGGTTGCATGAAGTGAGCACTATATGCAAAAGAACGTATGTAACTTTCAGATTCATCAGGCTATGTGACTCTATTTTGAGTTACACAGATTCAAATACTTAAGGCTGAGATCTATGCCTCTATTCAGTGACTTCTGAGACACATTTAGGAATACAGATGGAAAACAGTGAACAACAACAGGCTTGTTATGGGGAATTACATTAAATTATTACATTAGGATTCCATTTTTTGAGAAAAGCATTTTACTAATTTATATTGAGTATGTTCCCCACTCAACACTCAAGCTATAAGGGCAATGAAAACTGTAGCATGGAGGAAGTTGGAGGACTTACAGCCAAATACCATCTCTGGAAGTTCTCCAATTAGCAAAGTCTGTCCTGTTTCAAAGCCTCCTTGTCATTCTAGCATTAACTCAGCCTTGATAATACCAAGCAGCTGAAGTTAGCTATTCCTATGCCATTTCTGGAGACTAGATTTCAGTCCCTGCTCTAAGGGAGTTTAATGTATTTTGAACAGATGTTGGAACAAGGATCAGCAATCTAACCACCCATGTACACAAGTTACACATCCAAAGCTTTTTATTGGATGGCTTAAATATTTAAATCATGCCATCTAAAGAGGAACATGTTTGTTAAAAAAGAGCTGGACCCCCATTTCTCTGCTGTCTGCTTGGGTGGTAGTCCCAGAGTCAGTCTCAATTCCTTCTGTTGTTTCTTACAAACCATCATGCTGGTTTTATGGATCCTGTTCTTAAGTCCTTAAGGCTCCTCACAAGCAGCCCACTAAGACAAGCCGACAAGGTATCACAGGGCTGGTTGTCGGGTTTAGTGGATCAGGCCTCTGGGTATCACGGGCAATCAGCCACACAAGTTTATGCCTGTGCATAGCCATGGACTGAGTTTAAACAGATAACCTGAGTCAATACCATTTGTATTCATCACCAGTATAGTCTCATCTGACTCAACATCTTTTTCTCAGGAAATGACATTATTTTCAGCATTGATGAACCATCCTCCTTCCTGTTAACAAACTAACTAGTGAACGCTCTTCAGAGTTAGCTCGGCCATGGAATAAATTCTAATGTGGCACGGGTTGAAATTTCCTTGGCTAACAGAGAAGTCTTTAAGACCTCCTTTTTTATCCTGACATATATGAAGCAGAGAGTTTGATTTCAAATAGCAGATAAATGGAACTCCCAACTTATTTCTCTTGACTTGAACAAGAGAGGTATTTAGAAGTGTTCACTTGGGGAGAGACTGCATGTTTGCTTCCCATATAAACATAAAGACAGATGGAGAAAATGTTCATTAAGCATATGTTAACATTTGGAGCTATAAAGTGAAAAGTAAAGTAGTTATTCAGTTTTGATTTCAGAAAAAGATTGCCCTCAAAAGTTAGCCTATTTAGATTCTAGTGATTTGGGGTAGAACCTGACATTTGTATTAAATGCCATTTGGGTCAGTTTGGGGAATTCGCTGATTTTTAAGATGGTACATCTCTTCAAATGGGGATCCAATTTTTATGAGCTTGGTGGTTGACTCAGTTGTTTTGTATGAGTTTAGTTGATGAGTGCTTCATAGAAAACAAAAGAAACAACATCATCATGTCGGATTTCCTATTTTCAGAAGGGATGCTTAGTCCTATAGTTTACATAGTTTTAACAATATCCCTTTAATAATACATTGTACTGCAGATGTTCAGTTAACAAAAAAAATATACACCAAGCTACATATATTTATGTCTGTCTGCTGCAAGCACTATTGTTAAATTCAGTATGTAGCAGATTAAAATTATCCCTTTACTTCCGTTTCTTTTACTTAAACAATTTGGGCCATAGTTTGTATGCTGTGGGACATCTGCCAGAAGGAAGCAAGGTCACTGCAGATAAGAGCGGGAATTTGTAACTTTGGGCTTATAACTTACTTAGGGTGCACCTGGCTAGCTGTCTCAGTTCAGGGACACAATGATCTTGCACACTGCCTACATGTTGGTTCAACAATATGGCTTTTGTCTGGTTCTTCTGGCATATTCTTCTTACTTAATCTCTGTCCCCAAAAAACATTTGGGTGCAATAGACTTGAGCTACTGGCATCTGTATAAATTTGAGCAAAAATAGTAGAGGTTTTAGCTGCCTAAGTGAATGTTTCAGATTCTCAGGTGGTCAGAAGGCTCTCCTGGTGGGGGATTCAGAGCACCTAAGTTAACATCCAGTCATTATCTTTAAGCCGATAGTTAAAAACCAAACACCGGGCAGTGCGGATTAGGTGTTACTGAGAGCAGAATTTGGTCACCTATTACTGAAAGCAGTATTGACCGAAGTGCCAGTATATTAACACAAAAAATGTTGACTCCATGTATCTCATAGCATCATAGAATGGTTTGGGTTGGAAGGTACCTTAGAGATCACCTAGTTCCAACCCCCCTGCGATGGGCAGGGACACCGCCCACTAGACCAGGTTGCTCACAGCCCCATCCAGCCTGGCCTTGAACACTTCCAGGGAGGGGGCATCCGCAACCTCTCTGGGCAACCTGTGCCAGTGTTTCATCATCCTCACAGGAAAGAATTTCTTCCTAATCTCATGCAGGACCAGAGCAAAGTTTAAGAAAAAGCAGCATTTTTACCTGAGTGGCTTGGAGGTCCCTACATGGGGCTGATAAATCATGTGTTCTTGCTGCAAACAGATCAGTAACTAAAGCCTTTCTATTGTTTAATGCACTCTTAGTCCCTTGGAACCCTTATCCCATCCAAGGTTCTGTGGGGAGGGATTCTGCAGTTCTGTGACTGGCAGAAGCAGCATAAAGAGTAAATCTGCTACAGAATGAATGTCTGTGGTTGTTAAATTAACTTCAGCGATCTCTTGGCAGGTGTAGATGAGCATCGAGCAAAGGCAATGAAGAAAAGGAACTAAATGGAGAATCGAGAATCAATGCAGAACTTCATTATTCTGTGAAAAATGGTGATTTCACTTTATGCAAGGAGAGACAGGTGAAGGATTCAATCTCTTGTCACTAGCACTGAGGATAGCTGGATACCAGTCTCCTTTTAGTGCCTTTGAAAATTCCTCCATGGGCTTTTATGCTTTTTTCTGTTGTCCTGGCAAACCACATAACACTAAATATTACAGTACCTGTATGCAAGATTGCATAGAGAAATAATAAATCACACACACACAGAACGGTTGTGGCTGGAAAGGACCTCTGAAGATCACCTCATCCAATCCCTCTGCTCAAGCAGGGTTCCCTAGAGCACGTTGCACAGGATCACAACCAGGCAGGTTTTGAATACCTCCGGAGAAGGAGACTCCACAGCCTCTCTGGGCAACCTGGTCTAGTGCTCTGTCACCATCACAGCAAATAAGTTTTTCCTCATATTCCTTGGAAATAAGTCACATTTCAGCATTAATGAAGAGAAGCCGTTTGACAGAAATGCTGAACTGTATACTTATAAACTGTATATATATATAAATTGTAAAATTCAAAGGACTAAAGCAGGGAGCAGCGGACACTACATTTTAAAGTGAACTGAAGTGTGTTCTTGCTCCTTTAATTTCAGTCCTGAATCACTTAACTTTTACAAAAATAATTGAAGGTGGCAAAGTCTGTGATTTTAAAAGATGCCATTTTTTTTTCCTCATGAAAATGGTATAATTCTATAGGAAATAAATAGCCATGGTTTCAGTAACAAAACCAACTGATGTTGCTCATACACACTCTAGTTTGGAACTCAAATCTTCATTAACAACTTATACAAAAAGAGCGTCTGTCAGTCTTCACACCTGCCTCTTGAGTTCCTGTAAATGCTGAGGCATCCCACTGGTGCTCCTGGCTCTTTGTCTCTCAGCACCACATCACTTACACCCACCAATGCACCAACTGAGCTGTTAGAAAACTCATTAAGACAACACAGCTTGATGTCTGCAGCTGCTCAGCACTTCTAAACTGCCTTCCTCATTAAATAAGTGCCATCCTGCCTCCACACCCTCCGTAGAAGAGGTATTAGGTCATTCCTCATACACATTAAATTTTCTCTTTAAACAAAATGGAACACTGAACATAGCCTTTGTGTTGATCTAGAGGGGATTCCTTTGGGGTTGCTTTCTTATTTCTTTACCAGTCTAGTTAAACATGATAGATTCAGGGTCCTGGTTTGCCATTTGAGCCATATGTCGTAATACATCTTTTTTAGTTATGATACCCAGCAGCCTCCTAGAGGAGAAAAGGAAAGGAAAGGTCATCAATCATCCCATCTATCATCCATTTTTTTCCTATTCAGCTGCAAGGACATTTTGTTAGTGCGTCCATATAACACTGTCCATCCTCTCCATTCCCCAATGATTATCTTTTACAAAAAGCATTCTCACACTTCATGCATTTTTACTACTTCAGCCACGATTGTTAAGTGAAATATTTTGGATTGTTATCTCCTTTTGTTGGGAACATGATTGAGTGAGGAGCTACAATTGCTGACACTTCATATCACAAAGTAATGTGTTTCCTTAGGCTCAGGCTGCAGAGGATCAGCAGCATAAAACCAAGGCACCAGTGACATAATGTAGGGCATGCATGGGGTTTAATAGTAAATGAACTACAGTATGGACTTTCTGAAATTCGCATTGTATGACATCATAATAACTTCACCTTTGAGTGATAACTTCTCATTTATGTGGTCCTAAATGAATTGTATCTTCTGTAAAGAAATATGAAGCCTATGGAGCATCTGTCCCCAAGTGTAAAAAATTTCCTAACACTCATTGTTCCAGGGCTTTTACTTCCAATCCTTGAGGGCAAGGAGGCACTGAATTTTGAAACTGTCACTGTCAGAGTTATTCCACCTTTCATGTCATGAAAGTCCTAGAAAACAAGATCAAAATTTCCAAAACCTTTCTGTCCACAAAATAGACTAAAATTATTCAGCTAAGTGTCTCAGAGGTGCTGATTAATTAGTTACTGTCTATGCTTATCGCTACATGTGAAAAACAGTGTTTTTGTTAATGCTGAAGAAAATCTCCTGAGATTCTCAAAGTGGACTTGACTCAGCATCTACTCACCCACTGCGAGTGACGAGACACTGTCGGAGTCCAAGTTTCCGGAAGATATCCACCACAGTCTCCATTGGTGTGTGGTCAGTGACGGTGAAAGGGCTCAGGTTGAGAATACGTCGCAGCTTCAGTGGATGGGGACTATTGGGTGGCAGTTCTGGGGGGTCTTCAGTGAAATACACGATGGAATTGCTCACCACCCCATCCTGACGCTGTCTTGCATTCTCTGTGCAACAGGAAGATCAAAGTAGACAGTGAGTCAGGCTTGATAATCAGGCTTTATAACAATAACAAAAAAATACATCCTCCTTTGGAAAGGATAGGAGTAGTTGCCTTTTGTCTTAAATGTACTGAGGTCCTGGGAGTTGAGGTCATGGAAAAAACATGAATTTCCCTGAGATATTCTTTCCTTGTGACATCTGAAGCAAACGATTTTCTTAGAAAGAAGTACATACTTTTTCTTGTTCGAGATAACGCTTTCCTGAATAAAAATGGGGCTCATTGCTTGCACTAACATCACCAATTCAATCTCTGTCAAATTCAAATGATTACAAGTATTTTCCTGCATTGTGAGAATCACAACAGAATCTTCTATTACATGCCCAAAGGAAGGGAGTCAACAGCCTATATATGGTCCCATTCATCTTGGAGCAGCATATTTGTTCCCAGTGGGGCTGAGAAAATCTGTGTGTGGTAAATTTATCTATGAACATAAAGGTAGCAAAAGACTAATTCACATCCCAAGTATCTGGGATCAGTCTGGGTGTTATTCTAGACTGGTACAACTCTAGGGTGCAGGGTGAATTATGTAGTTTTGCACTTAATTCCTTAAACAGAGTTTATGTGTCTAGATTTTAAACAGGCAGAAAAAATAAGCCTCCTCAATGGAAGATAGCAAAAGGAGGAACAATATGTAGCAGTAAATGAGTCTGATACATTTTTCTCAACAGTACGTATTTGACCCTTTTTGAAAAGTCAAAAGCTTCCATTCATACTTTGATCAAACTATGAACTTTACACCACATCTGGAGTTTATATGATCAGTACAGCCTTCTGCTTTAAAGTATGACCCTACAAGAGTTCCTAGCATAGAAGTGATTTATTTTCTTTGTAGTATTCATTTTTGTTCATCATTACAGGGCGTGAACAATATTTGAGATGGATTTCCAAATGATAAGCAACGTCTCTCTCCCCAGAATAAGCATATCTTGTGTTTGGCTCTGAGGGTTTAATTCTTTCTTCTTTCCCCCCCCTTTTTTTTTTATACATAAATTCTTGGAATTATTCTTGGTAGGAATTATTATCTTTGATTAATATAGGTTGCTTCTGTTCTTGAGAGGTACAGCAAATCAGACATACTCGAAGCACATGTATATATTCTTGGAGGTCATTTCCATCAATCAAAGTGCAGAAACCTGCTTCTGTGACTTGTAATGTGTAGACAGTAATGGTTTCCAACATGTTCCAGCTGCATTTTTCTCCTTTTAATGATCATTGACTTGCAATATTTCTGGAACCGGAGCAGTGCTGGCTCAAACGTAGTCTCACTATATAATATGATTCTCAACCTTCTCACCCCACATATTACACATCCTATTGCAATTTATAGGAATGATGCTAACTTTGTCTCATCTTGTTTTGATTCATACATCTAATTTCAAGTGTGAACGTGCCTGCATACTTCTTTCTTTGATATATGATCTGTGGTAAGAGGTAACATTAATCAAACTGAAGGTTACTCCCCACCCTTTGATAAAAACCCTTGACAGCTAGGTATTTCCTTCCTGAACCCGCACCCAAATCAACAGGCCCAAGCACTTTAGTTACCACTTTGCTGTTCCCAAGGCTGCAATGACCTGGACAACAGTGGTTTGCCAAAACCATGACTTCAGTCTCAAAAGCCAAACATTCTGCTAGATAAATCTGAATGATGTAGTACTTTTGAGCAAATTCAGTGGCATCGTAAAAATGGTGGACTTTGTGTGTGATCTCACTGGATGGAGGATTTAGAACAAAGGTAAAACAGACGAACAAATTATTTTTGCAGTCAGTGGGTAAGAAGAACAGACACAGCTTAACAGAAAGAGCAAGACAAATGGGTAACAATGTCTTTATGAAGTAATCTATGCAAGAAGGCTCTTGTCTTAGTTAGAGTGAATTAATTCTCCCAAATGCAAAATGGCCTCTCATATTCAGGAGTTCACAGTTCATAGCATATGTTAACTATGTTGCTCTTCCAACTCCATGCTGGGGAAAGTAAAGAAAGAGGTGTTGGAAAGTAAAGAAAGAGGTGCTAGTGCACCTCTCCTATGAAGAAAGGTTGAGGACTGCTGGGACAGTTCAGTTGGGACTGTTCAGCTTGGAAAAGAGAAGGCTCCGGGGAGACCTCATTGCAGCCTTCCAATACTTCAAAGGAGCTTACAGGCAGGAGGGGGACCGACTTTTTACACAGGTGGATAATGGTAGGACAAGGGGGAATGGGCTAAAACTGAAAGAGGGGAGGTTTAGGTTGGACATCAGGAAGAAATTCTTCTCTGAGAGAGTGGTGAGGCGCTGGCACAGGCTGCCCAGAGAAGCTGTGGCTGCCCCATCCCTGGCTGTGTTCAAGGCCAGGCTGGATGGGTTCCTGGGCAGTTTGATCTAGTGAGCTAGTGGCTGGCAGCCCTGTCCACGGCAGGGGGGTTGGAACTAGATGATCTTTGAGGTCCCTTCCAACCCAAGCCATTCTATGATTCTATGATAAACTGGAAGAGGGAAGATTTAGGCCAGACAGTAGGAAGAAATTATTTACTGTGAGGGTGGTGGGACACTGGAACACGTTGCCCAGAGTGGCTGTGGATTCCCCATCCCTGGAAGTGTTCGAGGCCAGGTTGGATGGGGCTGTGAGCAACCTGGCCTAGTGGGAGGTGTCCCTGCCCATGGCAAGGGGGTTGGAACTGTATGGTCTTTAAGGTCCCTTCCAACCCAAGCCATTCTATGATTCTATGATTCTGTGATTCTATGAAAGTACACTGTACAGGCCACCTCGACTGTGTTCAAGACTTTGCCTTTTGTACCATGCCTCTGAAGCTGACTAAATGTAAGAAGAGCTTTACAGGGTCAAATACCCACCCCCCCCCAACAAACACACACTGTAACACTGTAAACCAGGAGTCATCTAAAATGTGGACATGTTCCCAGAGGGTGACTGACAGCCTAAGTTCACCTGACCTGCCTACATGGTCAACAAGGACCAACAGAGGGATGCAGTCCTCCTGAAGGTGCTTTGTGGCAATCAGAAGTTGTATTGCCATTCACTTTACATTACACTGTACATTTCTAGAGCATGCTTAGTGCTCCACAGAGTAAGAAAGAAATGGCATAGAGGTAAATCATGAGACAGAGAGCTATGTGTGAGCCAGCATTTTATGCAGGACTCAATAGTTATTGCCTCCATCCAAGAAGTCAGTTGTGTGAGGGAATTGGAGTACTTCTCCAGTGTATTCCCTCAGCCACCACAGTGCAGCTGCACAATTTGTGAAGCAAAAGAAAGCTGAAGCTTCTTAGTTGAAAGCATATGTCTATATGGTGTAACGTCATTGCATAGAGGTACCAAAGCTGGTTCAAAATGAGGATGTATTCTGCAGGGTACAATGCAGTGAGAGAAGAGATAACAGTTGTGACTCTGACTCTGCTTTTCAGACTTTTATGCTTAGCAGAATTATGATTAACACTGTTAACGTCCTATGTTATTAAAATCCCTAACAAAATCAATCTTACATGTTTAGCAATACTTTCTACTTACTTATTGCAAGAATCAGCTCTCGTCTCTGTGCAAATCCAATAAGTCGCTCTGAGTCTTTTGAAACCACTACTGGGAAGCCATTGTAGTCAGTCTCCTTGATTAATGTCTCGACGTCCTCCACAGTCATGCTGTCCTGTGTCAGAACAGAGAGAGGTGCTTCACCACGCCTTGGCCTCATGACGTCTGTTGCCAGGGTTCGGTGGGTAAATTCATCCTTCACATCCAGAAATGGGTAACCATTCAGATGAATGTGAGCCTCATAGATCCCTTCTTTCCCAAAGGCGTCTGCCACCCACTTGCTTGTGACAGCTGCAGCCATAAGAGGTACGATATACTCCAGGCCTCCAGTCAGCTCAAACATAATCACCACCAGAGAGACCGTCATTCGGGTAACACCACCTGCCAACAAGGAAAGCAGCAGTCATTTTTCCTCAGTGCTCCTTAAGTACATATGCTAAGCAACTCTATATTTTTGTGTCTTACAGTCTAAAAGTCACAAGATTATTCATGCTAAGTACTTTGCTTTATACATTGTGAAGTTTTTTGGGGGGCTTATTTAACTGAAGAGATTTTTCATCTGCTGCAATTTTCATCAAAAGATCGAGCAAACTTGCTCAAGCCAAAGATGCAAACATTGAAAAGCAAATAATGAATGCTAAAAGACTGAGCTGTCAAACCAGAAAGCATGCAAAAATCTCAGCTACACTGGATACCTGGGAAACTACAAATGAATCCCACCACTGGCCCTCTAAAATAACTCCAGAAATCAGCAAAGTTCCATGGCTGAGACAAGCGGGAGTAGAGCAATGGGAGCTTTGACAGCTGGCCTTCACATTGGGTTACCTGTAGCATTCATACTGAAGAGAAAACTAAGCATTACCTTCAGGTACGCCACAGTTACAAAATTGTATGTAAGCACAGTTAGGGCCACTGCAAGCTACGTTACAGCTTAAACCCAAGCTTTTGGTATCAGTATGACACACACTTTGAACCAAGACAACTTGGTTTAAGGCCATCTAGGCATGCAGCTATATACAGGGTTGTAGCTATATTTTTCAATTTAGTCTTTTCAATTTATAAGCAAACTTCTTACTCCTTCAGTTTACATTAAAGGATAAAAATAATCATAACTGTAGACAAGTGTGTACGTATCACTGAATTATTAGGTAACATTTCTTTGCCTCTGTTCAAAAGGTAAAAGTAATAAATCTGCTATTTTTAGTCCTCAAAATACAACATAATTTTAGATTGGAGAAATCAGCAAGCAGGTCATTAGAAGATGTTTTTAATCTAGCAACATACATGAAAATTAAGTTGTTGATTATTTAACGTGATGATCCGGATACAGCTTTCATCTCAGGCATGCCTTAACGACTGAGTCTGAGAAGCTGAGATGTGATACCACAGTAAGGATCATTTAATATTTCCCCTACTTTTTACAGTCTTTCCCTAAGCAAGACAGAACACTGGGCTTAAGAACAAGTGGTGTCCGTGCTGTTGTATGTTTCAACATACTAAAAACTGCTGCATATCAATTGGGATCTTTTAAAAAAGGAAGTGACAAGTGACTAGAAGATCAACTGGAATATCACAGCAGAATTTTTTTGTGTTACTTCTTTTGTATATAAGAAAGTGCTTTACGCTTGCTGAGAGTAAGATTCATCCTAGCTTTTGTTTTGTCAGCATTGCTGTAGGTGTTCACATTCAAAGCAGTCGGCCAGATTGCCTTTATAGCCTCTGGAGAAAAACAGGCACCTTCAAGGGTAAAGTCATCTGATGTCTACTGCCAGATGAGGTTCCTAGTATCTCATTTTTCTGTATTGACTCTGAAGGACATTGACGCAGCTCAGGTGTTGGTATCTACATTACAGACAGTAAAACTAGGCAGGCAAATCCCACCTTTAGTTCCTCAGTAATGGATCACACGAAAAATCCTGATTTTCTAACAAGAGTCTCTGAAAAGGAAACTTCTCCGTTCTTCTTGGAGTGCATCTTTCATTTCAGATCTACCCAGTTACATGAATCGTGTTATACGCCTCCCCACTGATATTTCACCATCTAATGATTGTATCAGTGATGATAACAAAAAGAGGTAAAACATGCATGTACAGAAGGGAAAAGGCATGATAGGGCAAAAATGTGTTCAGATGGAATTCTTGCAGCATTCCTGCTAGATTTATGACCAGAAATTTGATATGTGAGGTATGGTTCAATGATCTAGCAGTACTAGCTAACAGGTCATTCCTGTTAAATCCAATGAATCCCAGCGATTGAATATAATCAGATGTTGTCCTATGGCCAAAATGAAAACAAAAAGACAGCCCAGTTCACCAGAGTGTGACACACAATCATACTAAGACCCCACATTTTTACTTCTGTATAGCTTAAGATCTGGCCAGACCTGGTAAGTTTATTCCCTGCACTAGAAAAAGCAAGAAATAGCTTTAGTCCAGCTACAGTGGATTTCAGTACATCTAAAGGAATAAAACAACAACAAAAAAACCACCACCACTCCTCCTTCGAATTCTGCAGCCTAACTTTACTTCTAGAATACTTGTTTGTGTGGTTTTGGTAGATTGCAAGGATGTGGTTGGTGACCACGAGTCTCTCTTGTGACTTGTTGTCTACTCTTGTAGACAACTCTTGTTGTCTGCTCTCTTGTAGACTGCTAGAGAGGCCTTTGAGGAAGCTTCCCATGCTTTAGCCCATCACATCTATTACATCCAGAAATGCAAGCATAGAACCTAACACAACCATAATGCCCTCTTAAGCAATTTGTAGGTGCCCAAACTTCGGCGTTATCCATGCACAGTGCTCAGCAGGTACTGTACCCAAGCAAGCCGCCGCTCCCACCATGGCATAAAGTCCTGGCGTGACGCAGTCTGCCCCAGGTCTGCACCAGTTCCTGAAAATGATCCAGTCATGATGGTGATATGCCAGCTGCTCTACTCCAATTCCAACCATCCTGCCAGCCATGGCTCCAACAGCCATACTGGGAATGAATAGGCCTGAAGGAATCTTGAATAAAATATAGACACGTGAGTGCATTGAAAAAAAAAATGACCAGTAATGAAATTATACATCAATCAATTAATTATTTATTATTGGCAATAAGAAAACACATTTTCCTTATTAAAAGCTAGACCAGAACATCATAGCTTTTTGACAGCCTGTAGTGAGGTTCCCCATGGCTTCCCATAGGTTTCTGCAGTGATTGAGTTTGTGTGGGTGTATGTATATTAAAAGTTTTATAAAATGGTAATGCATTTTTAAAGCCATTTGGATTCCTTCCTGCTGCATCCCACTGAATTTGACAGATAAATGGTAGTTTTGAGTCATAGTCTATTTTTAAAGTCAAGATGCTCCTGGTTTTGCCTTTATTGCTTCCTCTTCAGGAGATGCTGATGGCTTTGTCGTGGGCTTGAGAATAAGCTTAACTGAAAATAACATCTTGAATTCAACCTCTATCACATGAAGTACTTTACAGCTTTATTACTACTCTTTCAGGCTAAATTGAACCAGATTTTAAATTAAATGTCAAACAGAATAAAAATATAGATAAAGGAGGCTGAGTGCTCAGAGGCAGACATTTCTTCATCTCAGTTTGCTGTATATTTCCCTGGAAGCTCTATGAATCATTACCTTCTTGTCTGCTAAACAGACAAGTCACAAATCATTAAAAGAAAGTACTGAAACAAAACCAAAAGAAAACAAACAAACAAACAAAAACATTCCATTTTGCTTCATCTAAGTGAATTTTTTCTTAGGTGTCAAACTGGAGACAAATTTCCTGGTGGAGAAGGCAACTCAGAACCATTGCAAGGCGCTTTTAAGCATGGAGTTTTAGGATGTTTTCTACAAACATTTTAACATGTTTTTAATTCTTAAAACATACCTTGAGCTTCCTAGAGAACTAAACCTTGGCATGGGCCAGATGCAGGAGCTATCTCACCCACAATATACTGTTAATTTTGCTGGTACAGTCATACTGAGCTTCCTAAAGTTGGTGGGTCAAGCTATTTTGTCTGTTCTTTTCCAGAACAGATGAAACTGTCAATTGCTACTAATGAATTTTAAACATGCGAATGAAGAATCACATGCCAAATAATGAACCAAACTCACAAACTTTAGCTAATGAATGAGCATAGCAACAACTGGGTGCCAGCCCCAGCACAAATCTCAGTCTATAGTGGAGCACATCTCTCTTCACACCCTCCTCCTGTATCCCCCTTGGATATCACCCCTGTAACATCCAAGTGCTCTTAAAGTCCCACACATTCTCCCTGCTCAGGAAATCAGCTGGACTCAGTCACTCACTCATCCTGACTGACCTGACCACCACTCAGTAGTTTGTGTCATCAATGGAGAAAACATGAAAGAAAAAAAAAATTCAACAATTTCTTATTATTTTTCAAGAAACTGGCCTTCTAAAAGATACATCTTCAGTTCAAGGTCAGTTTTAAAAAGAAAGAACAGATGCTTTACCTTTGAGTCTGGCATACCATATAGTGTATAACTCAGTATCACTTCATATCATCTGCTGCAATCAGATCCAGAATTATATGCTCAGGTAATGGGAGATGTAGACAGACAGATATGTGTTTCTATATGGGCTCCAGCACTCAGATACATAAAACTTGCTACAATCAGCTTTGTATATATTGAAAGCTTGGATAAATTGTTCTCGGATCTTTCATCACCCCTTTATGGGGAGGAGAAGGAGTGGATGGAAAAAGCTGCGAGTCTACAATAATCAAATTATGCATCCATCAATCCTCCCACTCCCTTCTTCTTGCAGGCTATAGTGCTTAAAAAGATTCAAAAATACAAGTTTTCATCTACTTTTATATCCTTGTGAGATTTTAAATGTGTAAATCTGTAAATTGAAAGCTATTACCTCCCTGAGCATGGTTACCTTGAGGCACATTAAGACATTAATCCAACAAGACAAACAACAATGTAAACTGTCCGTATCTCTGAAAACGCTGAAAGACAGCTGCAGTGGGAATCATGCTGAATTTGCTCATTGGCAGCACTGTATTTAAATACCCTTCCAGATATCTTTTTCACTTAATAAAACTGAAGATAACTAAAAGGTGCAAAAAAGCAGGGCTTGACCCTTTGCTTTGATCTGGGCCTACAGAGCAAGGTTCTGGCAGGCTGGTGGACCAGCAGGCATCACAACAGCCCACGCATAGCTGAGGGCAGATCAGAGGCACCCAAGCCATGTCAGACAGACCACAGCTGCTGGCTGCAACCCATCCGTGCTTGGGATAGAGGCAGATTCAGCACTGAACGGGAAGTGCCACAGTGAGCTCTGCACCACTGCCCAGTTTACCTTCATGCCAAAAGTGAATATTGTGATGACGATTTTAAACACCAAAGCCAAGGCGAGCTGCCACATGGCTGTGTAGACTCCAGGGCCAGCAGGTCTGTCAGGAATGTCATCCACCGGCCGGGTCATGTTTGGGTCATTGATGTAGTCGCAGAGCTGCGAGGACTCCAGGGCACCGCAGTCATTGAATAGCTCTGAGATCAGCTCACTGGTGCTCCTCCGGGTGTACGGGTTGGGGTAGGCGATGATGGCAGTGATAGCTGTTATCACAATAACCTCCAGGACTGGGTATTTCCCAAGCCTGGTGGTTTTTCGCCTCCTGCACCAGGCAATGTTGCATCGGATAAAGAGGGTCCCCCAGAGACCACCAAAGACGCCAAGCAGAATGAAGGGGAAGAGCTCAGCCATGTACCATGGGGTATGGTACTCCACATAGAAAAGGACAAGCCGGCTGTTTCCAAAAGGATTGATGGACCTCAGTGTGAAGGCAGCCACGAGAGCAGCAAAAAATGACCTCCAGAGGGTCTTCAGAGGAAAGTAATAGCTGACCTAAAACCAAGCAGAGACAGCAAACACTTCACTGAGTGTGGCAGAGGATGCGGGCTTCGGTCATTCACTTGAGCACGGCACACGGTAGGCGGCTGTACTGTGTTTCTTCTGTGGCTTTGCATCTGACCATACTGGCAGCACCAGTTGTTACTGCAGCCAGAATGTGTTCACAAAGTTATCAGAAAGGGCATTTTGAGATTTTGGATATGGAACAGAAACCAATGAAAAATCAAGAAATCTAAATTCAAGGTTGCTGACTCTGAGGGAAAATAAGATGGGTGCTTAACAGTTTGGCCCATGCTGCAGCTACCAGAAAGCCATAGAAAGCTCAGCACCGTGACATATTTCCAGAATGAATCATTGCACGTGTTTCCAGAAAGCCAGCGATCTTTCACTCAAATTATGCTAAAATATCTGGCTATTTCTTATTATTAGAAATAAAAGTTTATTTTTGCTTTAGAAGAAAAATGAGCATATATTTGAAAAATAAAGAGGAATCTTAGGAAAAAAAGCATCAAAAGAAAACATAGTTATTGAAACAAATGAACTGCTAGCTCTCACCTCTTCCAGACTAAAAAGTACGCCTCCAATTGGAGCCCCAAAGGCAACAGAAACTCCTGCAGCTGCCGCAGCTGAAAGCACCTACAAAGCAAATATTTATGTACAAGGCATGAGTCCTTTGATACTGAGTATCTGGAAAGGGAAATAAAGGACGATTTGAGCCAATCTCACCTCTCTCCTCTTTCCTTCATTCTTGCTGTACTTTGAGAAAAGGCTGCTGAAGAAGTTTCCACAGCAACAGGCCACGTGGACTAAGGGCCCTTCTTTCCCAAGGCTGAGGCCTGAAGATACCACCAGAACCAAGGTGACTGTTTTGATTAAAAGTGTCCACTTTCCCAGGTAGCCCCTAATAATGAACCCACTCAAGATGGTTTTTATCTGGAAAGCAGGAAGAACATGTTGAAGAGCTGAAGAAACCTTTTCTACACTGAACTTGCAAATGGAGTCAAAACCTCAGCGGAGACAAAAATCACAGACTGCTTGGAAAGAGGTAGTGATGGAGAGAAAGAAACCCTAGGTAGGGCAGCTTTCCCACAGTGCTGTCTGAGCAGGGGTTAAGCAGAGCACACTTTTACTGTTACTATGGGTGGTCCCCTGCATCGGTAAGGAGTCTCACAGAGATCAATAGAAATGTGAAACTCTTACATATCTTCTTGGCTAACAGGATCAGAGTTAAACTAGACTGAACTTTAACAAAGCAGAAAAAAAAAAAAAAAGCAAATAAACAATAACAGGCTGTTTCCAGTTAAAACAAGAAAAAAACTTCTAAATATTTGGAATGGCCATGTCATAAAAGCGTGTAAGTATTATGAAACGAGAAAGTCCAAGAGATCTTATTTTCACAGATTTCAGTGAAAATATTTCAGGCACTTTTCAGACATCCCAAATGATGGGCATTTCATATCTTCAGTTGCTTCAGAAATCTTAGGATTGTTGTTCTTTCCCTTAACTTTACTTCTGCTTAAAGCATAGCCTAACAATTTCTGTTGTTTATAACTGGCCCAAGTAATTTCATCCAAAGAAAACAATGTATAATCTCCTAGTGAGTATATGCCTTAGCCACAAACAGTTGGACTCCATAAAGGGATGAGCGGGAGCTGTCGATTTTTAATTTTAAAGACATACTTCTTCATTGCCAGAGCTTACAAGTCACAGTGGCATTTGAACACTTTCTACTATGAAAAGACTTGATGGTTACCATGAAGGCAGGTTAGAGAAAGGAATGGAGGCACATGAGATTTTTTTGTATGCTACCTCATAGTACAGTTCTACAATACGAAAAGTCAGCAAATTATCTTTTCTATGGTTTGGGTTTTAGATATTTATCCATAAAGAGAAACTCACCTCTGGGATTCCAGAACCACAGGCATAGGGAGCAAACACTCTGACCAGGGAGACTGCCAGGAAAGCAAAACACAGAGCCCACATAATGTATAGAAAATAGTTTAGAATGTAAGCACTTGCACCCTAGAAAAATAACAGTAACAAACATTGTTAGACAAATACAGGATGGTGAATCTCATGCTTCTTGTAGGGATCATGATGGCACCAAGCCTGGTCTTTTCATTTATGTGCCAGCTGCTGTTTTGAATCAGGAACGACAAATGACTTTATGTACTCCAAAAAAAATTTACTACCCATGTGAAGAAGCAGCATAATAACGTATATCTAAGCCAATCTGTTCAGTTAGTTTGCAAAGGACACAAACACCTGAAATAGAACATTTTACAAGCACTAAAAAATTTAAGCCAACAACAAAAAGTTCCAAGACATCAAACAAATCTGTCATAAGGGCAAAAATAATTGGCATTATAAAATCACCTACTGAAGGAATCTGCTGTGTTCATCCATGGCAGATGACAGGGCATGAGACCCTGATACATCTTTCTCTGCGGGCTGGTATTCAAAGGCCAGTTCTCCATGCAGATGCTGATTTTTTCAAACTGTATCCCTGTGTACATTAGTAGCTAGTTCATTTCACAAAGTGGAAGGGTGAAAGTGTAAATAAATCCTTTCCTTCTGTAGGATACCATCTATGATAGGGTTGGAAATCATTTGAAAACACAGTATCTTGACAGATGCCACTCACCCATAATCACAATCGTTTTTCCCTAAAATTTTAAAAGTATTCCAGTCATTAATAAAAGTGATCTGCAAACCAAACAGCTTTACTGGCAGAATGGAAACACTAATGATCACGAGCTAAGGTTGTCTGTGCAGTATCATGGTGAAAGCACAGTCAGCAGTGACCTTCAAGTTTCCTGCCTGTCTCAATGGTCAAGTCAAAATTGTTGTTTACGTCTGCCTTCAGTTACCCCTCCTTCTTCATAAGCCTAATTTTCAGATGAATTTCAAAAACCCCATCTACACAGACAAAAGAGAACCTAGTCAGAGCCACTGGACTGATGCAAGGAGTTTAAGCCTTCAAATAATGTCCAGCAACATGACACTACAGAATAAAAAGAAAGATGAATGTTAGTGCACGAACTTGTATGAATCCTTCACCTCCGAGTGAACTCTTCCTACCGGATGCAAGCCCAGCTGCTGAAGAACATCGAGGCTCTTTTCTTTGCTCTGCAGGACAGCAGCCTGGATATCAACATTATGGTAAATCAAGTACGAAAACAGGCATTAATCAGTTGTATCAGGTCTCCTGTTAATAGAGCTGGCCAGACCCAGTTCCCACTCAAAAAAAAAACAACGAACCCTAGCACTAAAAACTCTCCCTGTTTTGCAAGCCTGAAAGAAACCAACCCTTCACAACACAAGTGCTTCCTAAGCCTCATTTTCCTGGTCTTCATCCAATTGAAAAAACAGTGAGAGAACCATTGCCCTTATCCTTGTGGATATATTTGAAAGAAGAGCAATTTGTTAAGCTCCTCTTATGCCTGCTGCTGTTCGCAGCTGCTAATAAAAGCAGAAGAGCAATACAATATCATCCTCCAGTGCCCTGAGACTAGGTAGTCACGGATCCTACACTTACTAAGACTGATGTGCCTATAGTAATCGTTGCTGCAGATAGTCTTGTTTCTTCATGAATGTCTTCTCCTAGCGCTTTCAATTACAAACAGCAATTACAATATTTACTCTTCCTCCCAAGAAAACTCTGGATATGTTGCCCCAGGGCAAAATACTCCTGTCTGTGAAACTGGATTAGCCAAAGAAGACCAATGCCATTACAAAAATTTGACCCTACAACTTTGAGATAAAGCTGCAGTTCTGCTTCTAAATTCACTTCAGTCAAACTAACTTTGTTACTTCCTCTTTTTTTCACATCTGAGAAGTCACATGAAAACTATGTCAGCTCATTATTGCAATCACACATACACCTCCTGCGCTGTGGCAGGACCTCACAAGAGTCTATACAGGCAGTTCAGTCTTATCCCCTGGGACATCTCTCATCGTTACATTTTCCAGATATCTGGCATTCTGCAGGTCCAGTTGCAGCGGTTTCCAATGATTAATAGTAATAAATCCTCTGGGGATTGAAGTAGTAGTAACTCCGTATAGCAAAAGGTTCATTTCTCATTCATTACATGCCAATACTAAGGCATTGAATCAGAAAACATCTACATTGGAATCAGAGAGCAAAAAAGCTCATCAGTAGAGAAGATCCTGCTAAGACCTTTCCCACCAGTGGCTCTGAGGACTCACTCTGGCAGCAATACTGATGAAGTAAGCAATGGAACAGAGCAGAACGTTATATTTTGGTTTACAAATACATAGTAACGTTTCAGCTCTGGTTTCAGCCCAGTTTAGGTACAAATGGAACACAATGGAAAACAAGTCTCACAACATCAAAATATTAAAACAAAACACATCCCTTGTGACGCCATCCATTGCTGGCTAATACTGGCCAATGTACAGAGGCAAAGAGCTCTACCCTGACTCGGCTGGGGATGTTACAGCTTGCAGACTTCCTCCTGGAGATTTTATAGCAACGTGTGTCCTGAGGGCTCAAGACTGACAGATTCAAGGCTGCAAAGCTGGGACATGGGTTCAAGGTATAGCAAGGCTTCTTTGTCCTGCAACTCTCAGCTTCATGACAGGAGCCCCAGCAGCCTGGGCATAGTCCTGGGCTACCTGCTGCAGGTGGCCCTGCTTGAGCAGGTGGCCAGGACCAGCTGGCCTCCAGAGGTCCCCTCCAACCTCAGCCATCCTGTGACTGCATGAAGCCTTAGGATTGGAATCAAGTCTGATGTGTTATGAGCCATGTCCAGATCCATTGCCATGAGCCATGGAAGACATGGCTTCCCTCTGCCTTGGGTAGACATGAGGCATTACAAACAGGGTCCTGAGCTCCAGAGCAGCTGAGGACCAAACTGGATCTGCACAAGGTCTGGGGCACCAGGCACTAGCTAGAGATCTAGCTGAAGTGGGTGGCATCTGATGTGATTTTACACACTCACAGCTCTAGTGAATTTGAGGTTTTGAAACTCTCTTGCACCACAACACTCTTCACATGCTGCTTGGAAGCAGTTCATGACCAGAGGGATGAAGAATACTGTTGGCCTACACAACAGTGGTTAGGGAAGAAAACATGGCCTGGTGTGTTTCTGATGTGCTATTATGTTTTCCATAACAATTTATATCAAGACTGCTTTGGGCTCATTTTATAGGAGGACTAGAATGAAAACATTTTTCAAGAGATGCCATAGGAAGTGTCACAGTTCTCAGAGAGAACATATGTACAGGGTTTATCACAGTCATAAATCAGCAAAACCACAAAGAAGAACAGGTTTAAATCTTAGTTCTCAAAATGCCAAATTCAGTTGGCTATGATGAGAGTCATGGTCATGCATAAAAAAGAACACACATCTGATCAGAGTACCCTTGGGGAAATTGCCCTGAGAACTTCTTGTCTAAAATGTGCTCCAAATTAGTCCTTCTGTACACTGCTGTTTTATACAGCAGCTACCCAAATGTTGAATGCAAAGTCAAGCAATAAAGCTATNATATAAAATCCTGAAACTTATTAATATTCAGTATATTTTGATCCCTCCTAGAGTCCTCTACAGATATAGGAATCATGTAGAAGTTGCCCATACTATAAGCCTTTTGCAATAGAACTGAATTTTTGCTAGCCAAGTTCACATTTCTGCTGGAGTATCATTGATCTTTGCCTTGGATTTCTATAGCAATAATAGACAGCCAGCTTAATAATATTACAGCATTCACCAGGTCATGGCAGCCAGAAAACTACAGATCTTAGAGCTTTCTTTGTTTTGAGAATGAGCCTAAAACTAAGCCAAAAATAACCTTTTTTTTTCCACAGTGACAGTATACTAGGGGTTCAGAAGCCCAATCTGGATATAAATGAGCCAAGGTTTACATTGTCCGCCTAGATGATACTTTTCTTATAGGCCACAGCATACAATAGTTGTGACTGCTGAGTTTCTGTAGCAGGTGAAAGCAATAAATTTTCGCAAGGATATGCTCCATTTAAATATTCCAGCCTTTCAGAGTAACAGCATGTCAAACACATGCACAGGATTTCTAAACCCCATAACAATTGTAACATTCTCCCCTTTTTAGCCTTCCCACATTTTTTGTTCACTTAAATTACAACCTTGTCCCCAGTCCTGCAACTTTATACCAGGGTAATATTTCTTCACTGTTACAAAGATACAACCACCTGAACCATCTGTTTATGAAGAATAGTGCAAACCTAGGAAACCACTGGTGAAGGGAAGTTTGGCGTTGTGGACTGGCAGCTGTACGGAGAGATTTCTGCCTGTGATTAAGTGGTGGGAATTCTAAGAACAGTGAGCATCCCACTACTTTCACTACAGTTAATTAGAAGTATGGAAAATTGGGCTGTACATATTCACAGACGCTCTCACCTAGTATTACTTTAATTGTAATCCTAAAGTGGTGCTGACATGAACATGGAAGACAAACCTGCACAGCAATGAAGGTGCCCTCAAACAATTTCTGCAGGGCCAGACCACCTCTGCACTGGAGGAAGGTCTGAGACAATCCCTCCAGACAGCCATCTTTAATTGCCTGGCTGGAGAAGATTTACGCCATACAAGTGTATATTTTCTTCCCTATTATTGCTCAAACTGCATTATCAGGTATCTAAAACCAAAAGTAGTTCTATTAGGGACTTCAGTATCACATAAGCCAGTTCTCTGCAATGACACACCCATCCCACATACTCCATGTCAAATTTTTCCCCCAAGTCACCTGCAAAAATAGGGGATTTTTTTCAACATAATAATTCTGTCCCAAAATTTGAGTTTTCAAGGAATTGATATTATTCAATGCATTGAATAGCTTAGGTGGAAATAAAATGTCATAAAAGCACATACAATGGCTACTGCAGATGTCTTAAAAGCAAAACTTTCACATTCTGCTTCAAAATAGCATTATTTGCATTTAAAAGTACTACAATTAAAAAAAAAAAAAAAAAGAAAGAAAGAAAGAAAAAAGAGAGATCTCTCAGTTTTCCAATTTCCATCACACATGGCACGGCAACAATTGGACCTATCCCAAGTTACGCAGATATTCCTTGTGATAATGTCTTAAAACAAAAACAAACAAACTAAAACCAAACCAAAACAAAAATGCTGCAGCAGCCAACCAACCAAAAAAAAAAAAAAAAAAAAAAAAAAAAAAAAAGTAACACTTTCAATTCATAAAATTTTCTCTTTCAGAGAATCTCTCCGGAGGGAACATCAGCAAGCATGAAAAAGGGCATTCCCCAGCCTGCTCTGACCCCACACTAATCAGGCCTCCCATACCTCAGACTGGTTTACAAGAAGTTCAGACCACTTCTGCCACTGGGGACATTTGTCCCTGTCATCAAATGTAGTTTCATTAGACGTCCAGCAGCACTGCTCGTGGCTGTACCAGAACGCAGACAGGCAGACACCTTCCTTCAGATCTGTCATCCAGTCCACAGCCAAATCTATCACTCCAGCTAATGTGCCTGGAAAAAGAAATGCATAAAAAGAAGCTGTGGCATAGAAAAATACCAAGCCATGAGGAAAATATATCTTTTTATAACAAAAGCAAAAATCCACATTCTGGGGAAGGAGCTGCAACGTATGCACGAATACACCAAAGAACTGGGAGAAACAGTGAGCTTGCAAAGAAACTGCTGTACCAACACGTTGTCTGACCTTCACTGTCCCCTCGTAAAGCATTTGTTCTAAATACTGCCGTTTTCATACAGGCTAAGTGCCACACAGGGAAGGCACAAGCACGGCTGGACCCGACCCTGCAGCCTGTCCCAGGCAGATGCACCATTGGCGGAGATCAGCAGGCCGGCGTGTAGGCTCTAGGCGGCAGGGCTCAAAACAAGGCCGCGTGTTTCAGGGGCGGGGAGGAGGAAGACACTGTTGTTTTCCTATAACCTTTCTGGCCCCTTCGATGTGTACCTTCATTACCAATCCAAACGCACAATATAAAATCACTCCTCAAATCCTCCCCTTGCAAAGAAACCCCCGTTTCAGCTTTTCCCCTGTAACTACACAGAGCTACAGCGACATCCAGTGGCCAGCGGACACAGACGCGTAACCTTCACGCGGTGGGACCCCAATGGAAATCCTGCTTTTCCCGTGCATTTTGTCACAGGTTGATGACCTGCCACAGCACTGGCACTGTAAAAGCAGATGCGTCCCCACAGCACCAGCAGGAAGGCAGAGGCTAGATGGATCCAGAACACAGAAATGACAGGCTGGCATTTGGATGCTGTCTGTGTAATTTCTGGAGAGCATTAAACAACCCCAGCAAACTCATTTATTTTGTTCCAAACGGCTCTCAGGTGCAATGGAAAGCATAAGCTTATTTCACAGACAGATGCCAGCAACATTTTTGTTGGTAATCATTAGTACGATTTCAAATAAACCAGCAATGAATTCAAACAGAATTTATTGGTGAATTTCAGTTGGATTAAAATATGGGAAAATATTTTGGAAAAAGAAATAGGTTGGTTTTATCTTTCCAAAACTTTTAGTTTTGTGGCTCCTGCTAAGAATCCAATCAACTGAATTGGGGAGAATGTGGGTGCTTTCTCCTCTTTCCCCGAGCAGCTAGAGCACGAAGCTGAGTTCAAGATCCAGTTCATTTGACCTGGAAATAAAGCTTTCTGCTTTTTATTTCTGTGAAAGAAGAAAAAGAAAAAAACCACCCCAACATTTCAAATAATTCAGGCATGCACTCCCTGTTTTTTATTCACAGAACCAATAAATACATAAATAAAGTGTTCACAGATCAAGTGCCCCCTGCCTTAAGAAGGATACTTGTCACCACTCTGACAAGCAATATGTGGTAGCAGTGCAGAATTTTTTGTTGTAATGGAATAGTCTAAAGAACTATACACAAATACCAGACAAGACCACAATAACAAAGGTTGCAGCAAGGAGTAGTGTTGCCTGTACCAGTGATTTCTTCCATGCAAACCTTGGCTGTCTCTTGCTTACCCTTTCTGTTTTCCGAAGTTTCTATGGAAACAATGAACCATGTGTTCAGATGATGAGAAATCATTGTGCTGCTGGTAACATCAGCACGGGTAACTTACAGTAAACTCTAAATTCTCCTCCAATTTTCTGAAACTTTCAAGAAACAGCACAAAGAGTCTTCAGCCCTTGGACACAAGCACCAAATGCTGTGCCTCTTGTGTCTGTTGATGGACCTTTACTATAATCCATAGACACGCCAACCTTCAAAAATCACATAACACATAATTAGGCAACTGAGTATTAATGCTACCTAGCAGAAGGTGCAAATGAAGGAAGCTTTTGAATGTTTGGGCCCTGATAAAGTGAGCAAAAGAGTAGGGAAAGAACATTCTGTTCTATAATATAATGAGCTTCCATACACCGCAGTGCTCCTCAGAAAATGTGTTTATAAACATGAAAATGCTATGATTTAATCCACATACCTTACAGAGAAGAAAACTATGAGAGGCTGCGGTGGAGCCTGAGGCAGGCAATATTTATGAGCAGGTAATATTTCAAGCAGAGAGGAGAAGGGCATGAAGTGCCTCTTGGCTGCATCACTAACCTCACCTCCTCCTTCCCCAAACCTGGTTTAGGAACCTCATCCTCTCATCAATAAGCCCCTGTTCAAAGGGGTGTTGACCTCTCACCGAGGCTGAGGTGGTGGCTCTCCATCTTTGCCCTGTCCCAGAAATGCTGGAGGCACGGAGCACACGTATCATTTCAAGAGCAGGCAAAGTCTACAGTCCAGATTATGAGCATGAAGTTAATTTTTGTTCCTTCACTGATTCACAAGTCCTTGCCTCAGTTTAACAACAGATTACTCTTGACTCTTTGAGGTAAAATGCTTGTTTCTGCCGCCGTGCCACTGAAAATATTGCAAAAGGTAATGGATCTCAGCTCTAGCTTACTCTCAGCCTTCCATTTGCAGGGTGGATGTAGCAGCATTAGAGCTTTCTTGAAGGTCATCTGTTCTGGGTAGTGAGAACCTTGGGGATGTCAGAAGGAGCTTTCATTGTGAGCTGGAACTGAAACAAACTTTCTGGGTATGTTTACTAGAATGGGAGCACATGAGTGTGCACCACATTCCCTGTATGAGCCGGGGTTTACTGAGTGGCTTGTGGGAGGCCATGGCTGAAGGGCTCACTCTAACTTTATTTGCATTCAGAATTCTCCACCCCAGGCAAGGGCAACCTTGGGCTTCAGACAGTGTTTGGCAGCTCTGGTAGTACACAGTCTGTCAGACTTTCTTCTCATTTCACTCTTCCATCAAAACTTTTGTGTAAACAAATATATCTCTATAGAACTGCATGATTTGCCAAAATGTCACTTCAGCAATGTTTTCTCAAGACCTTCCCCAGTACTTCTGACACTCATGAACAACTATTATAAACATATTAACTTGACAGTTGGCAAGTGAAGGAAATTCACATTGCTTGGAAATTGTGAAACTTTGTATCATGCTTCTACCAAGAAGTGCCATACAAGAGTACCCTGACATCACTGAAAAAGCATAAAAAAATGGCAGTTTCAACTTGGTAATAGAAATACAGCTTTCCAAGTCAAAAGATGTACTAAGCTGAGCAGAAGACAGGAGCAATTGGGGGCAATTAATGAATTTGCCTTCTGAGTTTGAGCAGGCTGCTAAATATGTCATGTCTGTCTGGCTTGGGAGAAAATCCAGAACTGAGTTTGAAACTGTATTTTCCCTTCATGCATGTATAAAGAAGATAACCCAGCAGACATGATTTACGAGGCTCCCCTTTTTACACAACCAACATTTTGTTTCCCCAGATAATAATAACTGCTTGCAGAATGCAGTTAAAGTGAAGGCAAAAAAACCCTATAAATAAATTGACTAGTGTGAATCAAAGACTCAGAAAGTGTAAAGTACTCAGATGCATATTTTCAAAAACAACAGGAAAATCCCTCTGCTGGTGAATAGCATTTTTTTCTAGGTCAGCACTCAGCAGGAGGCTTTGCAAGTGAGTATTTTTTATTAAGTATTATAACTGCATGGGTACATAACTGCCTTTTTAGCTGGAAACATCAACAAACAGACAATGAAGTAAAAAGAGAAACAGATGGTACTGCAGCAAATTTGGGTGAGATGGTTCCAGGCATGAGTAATGTTAGCACATACATACCTGCCAGTAGCCCTATGAGGAGCATTACAACCCATCCTGACCAGGCATCCAGCAAACTCTTGATGAACTCCCATATGGATTCCTTACTTTTGCTTGTAATCTGAAATGATACGTATATAGAGAGATGTTGTTGATTCAGGCTGACACAATTTTAGTGCATCATGTTTAAAGCAAAAAAATATTTATCTTACTCAAAAGGGCATACAGTTCCTCTACTCTCTACTCTCCCCAGTCCTAATCACTTTTTAGAGATGCTCTGCCAATTAAGTTGCCAAAAACACTTCCACATTTACAAACCCAAGGCATATCACACCCATATTTTTGTAAGTCCCCCTCAAACGATACAGCAAAGTAGGAATCAAGAGCTCTGCAAAACTGCTTGTTTTCCTGGCAGCCAGGATGGCTATAGCTCAGGGTGTGTGATGCATCAAAGCCAGCTGCCATTACCTTCCTATGGCGGTCAGTGTCGCGCGATTTCTCTCGCAGCCAGTCAATAGTGTGGAAGTCTTCGTAAGTCCCAACATCGGGAAAAGGCTCATCCAGAAAATCCATGAGGTTTCCAGAACCATTCATTTCTCCTGCATTGACCATATTAGGGTCTGTATGAGAGGAAAACACAAGTATTTAAATAAAGTCATGCCGCTTTTCCAAACATGTCAGAATCAAGTTTTCCAAAACCCCTCCACAGACCACAAAGTCAAGAGAGCATGGGTCAGCAATCCTGGTGGGCACTTACCAAAGTCTATGCATTGCCACTAAGAAAAATATATTGCTGAAGATTTTTTCAACAGCTTAGCAAACCCTAAAAAAAACAGATGCAAAAATACAGTGTCCAAGTGCACAAACATCACCTTTTCTAAAATGGAACCCCAAACCCCAGGATGGTTCCGGGCTCCTTCTGCAGCGTTACATCCTGATCACATGCTGGAAGAAATGCTCTGCTTACAGGCTGGTCATTGAGGAGGCAAAGTTACCAGTGCAGAAAACAAATAATAATACAGTAGAATTTACCATTCATCTGGAAAACCATCCACGCCCATAGCTCTGAAGCCCTGGAAACTATACCTTCTCCATGTGATACTCATTGGCACAGCATGAAGTTAACTCGCAGCTACGGTACCTCTCCTTCCCACAGAGACTGCAGAAACATTTGGCTGTTTGCAAAAATGACGGTCTCTTTTACAGGGTCAGGTCCCAAAGCAGTCGCTAATATGACAGGATACAAAAAAGGCTGACATCATTCCCAATGTAAGGAGCCTTCAGCAGCAAGAGAATCTGTTAACTAAGTGTTTTAGGCACACAG
>VXAV01000071.1:233361-251889 GCA_013399715.1 Alectura lathami
GGTTGGATTCATCCAACTTAACTTCAGCCATCCGACAGACGGGTGTCTAGACTAAAAACCACCTAGGCTGCCTCTAGAGAAGGGAAAGACGTGTTGCTCTAAAGAGTGATACAGTCTCACCCATCCTAAAACAGGTGTCTGTGAAACAGGGTCTTCTGGAGAGTACCCAGGATTTGTAATCCAAAAGGGCAAACATAAATAATAGTAGAAGTTATAATAATAATAATAAAAGACCAATGGTGCATTAGGCTAGCGTCATCTCACAAGGAGAATAAGCCACACACACACACACAAGAAAATAAATAAGAAGGCTAGTGACAGATGCAGACCTTAAGAGTTTTACAGCACTGACTCTGCAGAGCCTGCAGCCCCTTGACAGACACAACATAACCTTTGCAGGTTACTGGTGAGGCTACTACAGTACTAACCCCTGCAACCCACACTCCTTCTTCAGATACGGACTCGGTGATTTCACGTGCGCAGAATTTCAATCTTTGAAGCAGTGAGGAAATTTCCCAGTACTACAATTAGAACAGGGGAAACCATGGCAGATGAGATTTAAATCAAATGCCCATCCACTCTGCTGCTGTTCTCAGCCCACTGTATTTACTGCCTTTTCCCCCCCACTCTTCATTTTTAACTGGTTTATTTGAATCTTATCCGTTTAATCTTTTAAACAGTGGTGACTTCAGGGATGTAACGAGCATGAATACTCAGCTCTGTCAGTGTCTTCTTTGCACTCCACTGGGTAGGATTTTTTGGACTACACAGCCAATGTGCTCAGCACAAGCAGCTGAAAAAAACTGTCTTACAGACAATCAGAAGGTCACCATTACAATTCTGTAGAAGCCCTTTCAAGTGCAGAAATCAAGTAATGTCCAAACACTGTGGTATGTTTGTCTGCAAGAGAATGACGCAAGGGAGTCACAGCCTGGGGAAGGAAACTGAATACAGAGCCGGTGTCCCACACAGCACTGCAGAGCACAAATAATCTGCCACAAGACAGAGGCAATTAAAAAAGCAGCATTTAAGAAGAGTGACAATTGAAAACAGCAGTACTTATCAAAACAGATGAGAGCACACTCCTGTGTTAGTAAGGGAAATTAAAGTCCGAAGGCGGGATACTGTGTCTGACACCAGGGAGCTGAAGCTGCAAGTGATCCTGAGTTCAGTGTCTTGTAAACCATGACTAAGGACTGCAAGGGGAAGCTGAAATGAGGTGAAAGAATTAGACTGTGCTATTATTTGTAACACACTGATATTTTGCAGGTCATTTCCTTCAACCTATTCTTCCCATACGGTGAAGAAGTACCTGTAAAGAACACGCAGTTCAGACTGCTTGCCTGAACCCAGGCAATCCCCCTGCTGCATAAACAAACTTCTGGAAACTATTGTGGTGGAAGAGCTGGCAACGTCTCCTTAATGCTACAAGAAAATTACCCAGCATGCTAGTTATATCACATAAAAAATAGCTTTTAAAGTATGTTGTCAATGCCCAGCACATGACAGTTCTGTGATGGATAATACTAGGCCAGACCACAAGCATGTAGGGTAATTACGATCTTAGCCTGAATCTACTCCAAAAATGCATGCTGTACTGCACGTTCAGGGAGAAAAAAAGTGCTAGAGATCACAGGGCCATGGAAGACTTAGAAAACAAACTTTGAATTCTAGGTAGCGTTCCAATATCTAGAAACTGCAGCTAGTTGGATGGTTATCTGCCTGAAACTTCACACCAGGTCACCAATGAGTACCACGCCACTGTCGAAAGCAGAGATGTGACATCAGATTAGGCAAAACCCAATTCTTGTAAATAAAACCTGGCTATAGCACTTCTGAGTAAAATAGAGTTCCCATCTTATGTGCTGTCACTAATAACTGTAAGTACCACTGCCTTTCTCTTTACTTGCAATTACTACAATTATTACTTCTTACTGAGGCATCCAAAACAATCTCCAAAGTTTCTTTCAGGGTGAGCTGACTTGCTCTCTAGACGTTCTGGCAGACATGCTTCCAGTTCTGCCAGAAGAACTAGAGCCTTATACTAATAATTTAGTTATGGATACTTTAATTTAATACACAAAGGTTAAGGGCAAATGAATGTCATCCAAACACAGACTGCAGCTAGGTGCACAGCAGCAATCCACTCTGATGACAGCAAAAGTGTGAACACTCATGGTTCAGTTGTCTCATCTAGCATCACAAATCTGCACTAGACTCTGGGCTCTAGAATCTAGGGTCCTTTAACAGCTGATGAGGAGAGACAAGCTTTATTCAGAGGTGATTTATCTCTGATCTGACACATTTCCATAACAAAGAGACAGATTGTTCCCTAGAAGTGACAATTTCTGTTCCCTGGTTTCCCATCTCATCAAACAAGTCCAACATTATCAATTCAAAAGAAAACATTGCAATGCCTTTACTTACAGAATTAGTAACAAGTGCAAATCTTAGCCACTTCTAATACCCGAATATCTAAGAAATGTGGATACTCCAGCGAAGTGTATATACGCTGAGAAGCGCTGAATGTTGTTATGCTGCTGAGTAACCCTTTGACGTGCATTTTGCCCCTTTGTTGTTCTGTGTCTTAGATGTCCTTGTTGTCCTTTCAACTGCTTTCCCAAATGCTGATGAAACAATCTGCACAACAGCAAACGTTCCCTGCTTAGTCCCCTATTCTTTTTGAATAATTCCTGGCATTCCATTCGTTTTCCTTAGGGCACACATCCAGTGTTTTCAGTGAGCAATCTGCTGTAACTCCAGGATATGTTCCATGAGAGGCAGGAGCTCATCATTCTGTGGGCTCTTAGGGTCATTTCTCCCTTTATTTTACCTTTATCAACTTGAATTACATCTGCCATTTCATTCCCTGTCATTCAGTATGGAAAGAGCTTTCTTCCGCTTTCATTTTTGCTGAATAGCTTAGCATATTGACAGCTGGACATTTTTATCAATACTCTGCTTTATCAACAGTAAACTGACCCTTGCTAAAAGCTGAATGAAGAAACAAAGAAATCTAACTGAACCAAGAATCTCCTGTACTCAGAGAATTCCTCCTTGGAGCCCAGTTAGCAAATTTCCCTAGATTTAGACCAATGTTAGACTACTGCAGTCCTGTAGATGGGACAAGGTCCTGGCAGGGATTGTTTAATGAATCGAGGGCGGTCACAACGCTAGACAGGCAATTGTGCCTCTTGACAGAGGCTCTCCTGGCTGCCACATAAGCCTAAACATCTTCCAGAAACCTTGGACCAGGTGAACCTGATATTTAATCCCAAATCTCCCAGTTAGCCATGTTTGGTACACAACATTCTGCAGCCACAGAGAAACAGACACTGCCCTACAAACTTGTGAGGTGTTGCATGAGAGGAGATGGAGGTAAGGATCACAATACGGTTCAAATATTAGCCCATCAGGATAGATGATGGTAGAAAGACAGGTAATTTAAAAGTAATCATTGACATGTAGTATGTGAAGAAAGCAATGCACAGACTGGTGCAGACAGCCTGCAGAAGCCAGGGCGAGCTGGCTGATGGGCTAAGGCATGCCAACAAGCACAGCAGGTGCTACATGGACTGTAGTTCTCTTCTGTTATGTTTACTTTTTTTTAAGAACCAAAATGCAGTATTATTATATTTAAGGCCATAGTTTTCTTCTGCCAGTCTCACAGTGAGCAAACTCACCTCCTTGTGATTCAGACCAGCTGTACAATACACAGCAGCCTGGAGCTAATTTTTATGGAAGAGTGTTGAATTACATTTGCAATGGAAATGCTGACAACCTCTGAACTTTATAGCGCTGTTACAGCATGTGCGAATGTAAAAGCCACAGCTAGAAGAACTGTATCACTGAACTGACATTGCAGGTATTATGTTGACTGACTGATTTGATCTGAAATGTATTTGACAATGGCAAGCACAGACCAAAACATCCCATGGTTCAAAGAAGCTGAAAAGTATACCGATGGGAAACAACTAGCTGAACAGTCATCAAAGGAAAAGTCTTGGCCCTTGCCTATTGCTACTAAACATGCAAGTTCCATGCTACGTGCTCCTCATCCTGCTTTCTGTTTTAATTGGACACATCACACTAAGGCAGGCAGTACGTTTTAAAATGTGTTTCCAACAAGTTTCAAGTTACTTGACCTGATAGGACCTGATTATGAACAACACAGTCTTGCTGATTTGCTAGCTGGTAATCATTATAGAACTCCTTTGCACTGATGGACAATTTGCCACTGTCTGTGCTTGGTATTTTTCTTGACTGTTTCAAGTACTGAGAGCTCAAAGAAACAAAGTGCAGTGCCCCAGTCTCTTACTTCTTGCCACAAACCTGCTGAGTACAAACATCTCATCAGGAGATCCACCTCCCTGCCCCAAGGGGTTTAAAGCTAGTGACAGAGATGGGAACAGAACACTCCCCACCCAGGCCATGAATCCAGGTAATCAGGAGGTCACTGCTGCCTGCAGAGTGAGCTGAAGAAGTCAGCGTTCAGAAAGAGCCAAAAAGGGACAAGGCAGAGGCCCAAACTACAGGAGAAAGATCCCAGAGCAAAGCACAGTCACACCACAGGCCTTTAGCACCGCCTGGCAGGAGAAAATAGGCCTGATAGCACAGGACATCAGCAAGCACAGTTATTACGAAGTTGCCTTGAAAGAAATTAATGAAAACTACAGTGAGATGATTAGGGGCATAACGTGCCTTTCAGAGAGCAGTGAGAGAATGAGGTTTATTTAGTATGGAGCCAGAAATGCTAAGGGAAATGGATGTAATTCCACGTCCACCCCCTGCCACATAGAAGATAACCTGGAAACAGCAATGCGACATTACACCCTACAAGATATAGAAGGGGGTACACAGTTATGTAGCGTTCCTCTAAACAAAAAGTAAGATGCTATTGCGTGATGATTTTACAAGGAATATGTCTTCAGCAGAAGCAGGCTGAGTCGTGAGTTAAATGGGCAGTTTTTTCCAGACTGAAAAATATCCATGAGCAATTTAAGCCTATTCATCTTAAAAGCCTCAGACTGAACAAGCTGATTGATTTATTGACCTTCTGCCTTAGCAATGGTGTTTAAAAAACATTGAGGTGGCCTGCGATCAGAGCAAGGTACTGACTCCTTGAAAAATGAGAAAATGCTGAACTCAGTCACAGGCCTTTCTGGAAATGTAATACGGCACCAAAAAAAAAAAAAAAAAAGCAGAGAGTAGTTGAATTGGGAAAATACAGAGGAATAATACAGTTGGCGAATCTGTTTCTTATAATCCAAGGATTAATGGCTTGGTCCCTTCATATGAGTAAATCATACTGTGAAACCCTGCCATCTCCCGCAGCACAAAAGCTGACTGGACGCAGTACCTGGAACACGACTTTAAAATAGTGCAGCACATACTGCATAGCCCCATCACCACACACTAAGGAGTTTCCTGCTATTATAGTGTGGGCAAGAGAAATACAGCCGATCTTTGATGCATGGCGTTACCCTGAGTGACCTCCATGGAAAAAATCACAAAGCCGCAGCAGAACTCAAAAAACACAGGGCAGCAGGGCCTGGAAGGCAGAGTGGGGAACGTTTGGGATAATCCCTGGAAAATCAAAGGCACAAAAGCCTCCTCCAGACCGAACCACAGACTCCAAGCACTCCCTCAACCACCACACGTGCTAAGGGCAGGAGCACAGCGGTGATACAGGCGCTGGCCTGCACTCAGGAGATGCAAGGCTTGGGGGCCCAGTGTGCAGGGCAGCACAGCCTGCTGAGAGGCCTGGGCACCCTATGTGCCCCACAGCAGAGTGGGGTGGGAGCTATTACAAATGGCCAGGACACCCAGCCCCTTTGGCAGGGGACGTAGTAGCCACAGGGGAGCAAGGCCTGACTCCTCCTCCCAGGAGGCCTCCAGGCCATGGCGCTTCTCCTCGGTGGCAGGAGGCCTGCGCACCCAGCCTGCCCCCAACTCCCTCCCAGAGTGGGTCTCCCTTTGGAAGCATATTGCTTTTGGTATGAAATATTATGTGTCTGGACTCTGCTCGAGGTTTCTTGGAAATTTTGAGCAAAATTAATTCAGCTGCTGAGTTATGTCAGAAAGAGAAGGCGGGGGGTGGGGGGGAAGCCCAGTCCAAGTGGAATTTCCGCACTCACATCGCACAACACGGGCTCCATCTTAAGAAAAACACACTGCTAATTGCACGTATCTCTGTTATTTCCAGCAAGCCTTAACAGTCCCCCCAATAAACGTCGTTGCAACCATTGATGTTGGGGCTGTGGAAACAGCACACACAAAGCATTGCTGGCTATGGGACATAGGTGATCTGCATTTCTCAAACCTAGCTGAAAAACCTTCCTGTAAGGATGCCCCTCTTCTGACACCCCACCAGCTTGGGCAGACAAGCCCTGTGAGCCTGCAACAACCCAGCACGCCTTGAATTCTTGAAGAAAGCAAGGTCTGATTAGGTAAAATGCAGAAATCCTTCAGCATCTTTGGTAACAAACTAAAACTCAGAAGGCAGGGTACTGAAAATCAGGCTACCAGTGTAGCAGCATGTTTGGCTTCTTTTCCTGCTTTTCATCTAGTCCTGTTACTCACAAAAAAAGATGGTGAATTTTCCTCTTGGAGCAGCTCATTTGCTGCCATAGAGCTCAGATCCGGCACTGAGGGCTCAGGGGTGCTGTACAGCTTTCCTGTTTATGCCACACACCAGCAAGCTTTGCAGCACTAGGTTTTGGTTTGCAGTGCTGCCTTTTGTCTCCTCAATCAGAAAATTATAGCATTAAGGGGAAAAAAAAATGCTTTTTCAGGAGGTAAAAAAAAAAAAAAAATGCATTCAGAGAGAAGTGAGCTGTGCTGCTGCTTCTAAAAGTCTCTCCCGCTAAATGCCGGGTTTAACAGCAGTAAACGCACTTCTCACTGAAAACAGTTCTGAGCCCTCAGCTTGAAATAAAGCTGATAAACCTGCAGTAGGAAAGCCATTAATCTGTTCTACCATGTCACTTCTCATGATCTGAGTGGAGGCAGTGAGTCACTCACACAGGCGAAGGGTTGTGTTTTTCTGAGAGGGCACTGGTTTGTATGGCTGCAGCTGATGCTGGTGGGCTGTGCACTTACAGAAAGGTGGCTTCACACCTCCAGGTTCCCCCACCTGCAAGATGAGGAAAGCTTTCCTTTGCAGTAACATCTGAGAGCAGCATGTTAGCAGTATTTTAGGAACCGCAGCCTGCAGTAAGTCAGCCAGTGTTTCTGTTTTAGCATCAGCTGTGGGTCACATGTAATTATTGGTTCTTCTTTGCTAGAGAGGAAGAAATGTGAGCAAATCCAGTACCTTTTGTGTACATATGCACACATGCTGAGAAACACATTACACTCCTAGTCTACAGCCTGTCCCTGTTTCCCTGCCCATTTGCTCCAGGCAGACCAGCCAGCACCATCCCTGGGACCTTCTCCAGTCCTGGTTTAGAAGGCCCAGGCTGCTAGCTCCCTGGGGAGGGAGATGGGCACCAGATGGGGCAGGTCCCCTGGCTGAAATGCACCACGCCTGGGTGAGCACAGCCCTCTGATGGGGGATATTTCCAGGGCCACCATTTTATATTAAATAGCTGTTAAAGGACTTGAGTCCTTCATTTCTGAGTTGCTGCAGCGTATGTTTACACTGCTATCTTGTATTTTGTTGCATGAAAAGCACCTGACTCATATCAGGAGGCCAGAACAACCGCTCTGTACATATCTCCAAATGGCACTCAAATATTATCCGTGAAAAAACACGCTGTGCCTGTAAAACCTGTGTGTAGCAGTCCAGATGCATACTTCACGTGGGTAAACAGCCAAGTCCCTGCACGTGCCGTGAGCAAGAGCAGAGCTTGATGTACTCTAGTGCAAGGAAGAACTGACCCAGTGTTTCTTCTGATGTTTCAGAGGAAGTTAGAACAGGAAGCAGCACCGGTGCCATCAACATACAGCCCTCATTGCGATATCACAAAATGACAGGTTTGTATTTCTATTGCTTTTGAGGCTAGGTCTTGAAAAAACAAGAGGTTTGGTTGAAAACATTTTTTTAAAAGCTTTCAGTTTTGAAAAAACTGCTGTCCTCTCTTACTTCATTGGTTTCAATACTTCATTACTACTGTTTTTTTTTTTCTTTTCCCCATATTGTTTTTTCCTTATTTTCTGATCCTAACATGACTACATACTTCATTACCTGAATTCACTGAATTCATCACCAGAATTCACCCTTCACTAGCACATGCAGCCTACTTCAATACTGGAGATACAAAATCTCACCCATGAGTGTGTGGGCGTGCACACAGAGACCCCAGGCATGTCCAACTTCGGCATTTTTCAATAGTGGGAAGAAAATTATTTGAACAAAGAACAGGATTTTCAAGAATAAGAAAACTTCCTGCACACTATGACTGAAAAGTCACCTGACTATCTGCCTGATGAAGCTCCAGCTGAGTCATTCGCCATTCTCTGGCAAAGGCACAAAATTATCTATCAGAATTCTTAAAAATGAAAAAAAAAAAAGGTATAATTTTAATTTTTCTGACTAGTATAAACTCAAAAATGAATTTAGCAGCTTCTTGCAATTTAACATTTATATTAAAATAAGGAAAATAATATGATGCAAATAAAAAGCTAAAATATATTTAAAGAAATCAATCCAGATTTAAAAAAAAAAAAAAAGCCACAGAAGAGTTAACACTTTTCATCTGCAAATACATGTCTTCATGTATTTGTATAGATTGCATCACTAAACTCCCACACGGGGAAAAGAAAGCAGACTCTGGACTTTGCTACATACACTGTCCGAAAAATCTGGTTAGCAAGGATTTTTCAGCCTTTTGAGGATTGGCAGTTTGTGTAATAAATAAAAATCTGCTTGTCATTTCCTATGTCCTTTCTGGAAAATTATGTTTCAAGTTTATGTTGGATGACAAACAATGCCTATCATACACTACAGCAAATCATGCAGGAAACCTGCCGGACTAGGTACTTTCAAACCATGTCAGCAAAAATTAATAAGGAAATGGCTCTTCCCCCAAGTACATCTCCTAACCCCCTAAGCAAGTTAATCCTCATTCCTTTTAAGCTTAGACACATCTCCTCCCTGTACAACAACTTCCTTTCGGCATCCAGAGTGAGGAAAAAAAAAAACAACAAAACCAACAACAAACAGAAAACGGGGAATGCAATGAGAACAATATTGCTGCTCCCTCTCTCTCTGCCCGGCTGGCTGATGATGGCTGCTCACGCAAATAGAGTACAGCAGACACACGAAGGAGCCATATCGAAATACAGGGACAAAGGGCCTTCTTCAGCTTCAAAGCTCCAGCTGGCAGCCTTTCTGCTAGAGATGTCAGCTGGAAGAACAGCGCAGAGCCAGCAAGCAGCCTCTGCACCTGCAAACCCTCTGCTTGCAAAGAAACCGTTCTGCTTTCCTTCCTAGCAGAAACTCTGCTTAACAGAGCTGGAGCTCTGGGGTGGCAGCACACGAGCAGCTGGCAAGCTAGTTTTTTGAAGAATTAATGTTGCTTACCTGCAATTCAACATCATTTAGCCCAGTCCCAAAGATTTTAATAGCATCCTTTCTTTGGTGGTATGGCTGCAAAGCACTGATGTCATGGGGAGGAAGCAGTAACAATCACGTGACTGCATCCTCCGTCTATAGGATATCTGATAGGAGACGCGGCCAGAGACAGACCAGGCTGTAATCCTGCAGGATTAGACTGCAAGCTTCTTTTCCTTCCCTACCTATTCTTTGAGCACTAGAACGGCTGGTGCTTTTGTTTCCCCTCACCTGACAAGTATTTTTTTTTCTTTAAGAGGGGTTATGAATTCTGTTGCAACAGCAGTAACAGTCACATTATTCATGAGGAAAAAGCGAAGTATACTGTGTGCAAATTATGATGCACTCTTATTTACCCTGCAGCAGCACCCAGGTGTCACATTATCTTCCTTCATCTTTATGAAATATGTAATCACGGCAGCTTGGAAATGAGACAAACCACAATTTCACCATCCCTTGCTTTTTTCCTTCTTGCAGGGCTCCATTACAAGCTTATTCAGATCAACTTTCCTCAGTTTCTGCGTCACATTCAAGCTTTGCAAGCTTACCCCAAAGGTTTAGCCCCCTGTTACCTTCACTTCTTCATTCTCCACCCCATCCATCCATTAAATCACCCCCCCCACTTGCAGCCTTCTGCCTTTTCTTCAAGACAACCGTTACTGCTTGAAAGACTCTCCCCTATGTGCCAGTCTACTTTTCCTTTATCAAAACTTCTGCTTAAATTCTGTCATCAAGTATTTCAAAACTAGAACATCCTAAAGTGCTTCATTAAAATAATTATCTTTATCTTTCGCTTAGCTATTACACCTCAGAATCGCTTTGTAGTGTGTGTTGCTTGGTGTGTTGGTTTTTAATGTTATATACCCTGCAATGTATTCAGGCTCTACAACAAAATAATAATTTCAGAAGTTGATTGTACAGATTATGTATGCCCCACTAGAGCCATGCTCTGCAATGCAGGGGTTGTCACTGTTCTCTGTGAGGGCAGCGTACAAATACTCAGGCATGTTTGTACACATGCAGCCCTATGCTTTGTTTCAGGACATTCACCTTACTGCTTAGTTTCCCTTATTTTAATATTGTGCAGAGCAGAATTACCCTCAAGGGCGTGCAGTGGTGTGCCTTGTACTACCAAGCAGATATAGCACAACAGCTGGGTGGAGGAAGATCTTGAACATGGCACACATGAAAATACCCACGAGTGACGGAAGGCACATGTGTGGCTTCCACTGACTTCAAAGGCTAAGGAGCACAGTTCTAGAAGGTCTTTTTGTCCTGGTGTGTTTGGACGTACTCTTACGGATGCTGTACGCAGTGAGCCTGGCCCAGCAAAGCAAGCCAGCTGATACAGAGCATACATGGGCTTTTCAGAATGGCTGCACAGCTCCTCCAGATCTTGTCTGTCAACCAAAGGAAGCTCCTGTACTCCTTATTTCTGAGACGGGTTCCCCAAGCAGAAGCCTCACATTTTCAATTTCCTTATGAAATCTGGGCACTCTACTTGCTTTACCTCAGGTTCCTACACCTTTCTGGAGAAACGAGCGTGCCTTTAGGAAAGGGATCTGATGATGCCCTTTACATAGGGCGCAGAGCACATTCCTCTGCCGTTCATGAATCAGCGACAGACCTACTACAGCCACATCAGGGAAGTGGGGAAAAGCGATGAGTGGAAAGGCCTCCCTGCCAGCATCTGTTACTTGTGCCCATTAAAATCAATATTAATACACCAATTGAATTCTGTGCAGGAAGTTAAACACCAGCACTTAGTTTATTTTCTGGATAATGTATCTGCAATTTTCTGTAATCAGTTTATGAGAGGGAAATAAGACAAACAGAGAGCAGCAATGAATCAGTCAGACACAACCACCTATACCCGGGAACTTCTGTGCCACAAGACACCTCGCAGAACACAAATACCATGCCCTAGACACAAAATAGCAATTTTGTGCACTAACCAAATAAGCACAAGGCTCTTAACCTCCTCCTTCTTCCTGAACAGACTCTGCTGAACTCAATTCCCTATGCTCCTCAGGTGAACTCACTGAGTCACTTGCTGAAAGTGCATTTTTAGCTGGATGGTCTACCTGCAAAAACCCTGAAGGGACAGAATACCTAATTCTCTGTAGAAAATGTGATTCTATAGCCTAGATATGTTCAAATTTGAGACTTTGTAAAGGTTCTGAGAAACTTTTAACTCCCAAGAATACTGACTCTCCAAAATACAAGCAAATCACTTAATTGATACATATATAGAGATTCCAAAATCAAATCAATTTGACTCTTCAGTATTTTCTTCCAATTATACTCAGTCAATCCAGCAGTCTTAGGAAAAAGAAAATACTGTTCACATGATGTTTTGGAAAAGAGACTGTTGCTGTCCTGCAGTTGCTCAAGTCTCTCTGTAAATATATTTTACTTCTTCTCATACATCTATGACTGTGTAGTTAAAAAGGAGATTGGATTCAAAAGCAGTGAAATGCCCTTGCCCCTAAAAATGTAATTAAAATCTTAGTTCTGCATCTAGTTGAAAACGGACACAACACGCATAGTTCATCCAACTCCTAAAGAAGTGTTTGCTCTTTTTATATAGCACTTTACCTCAAAGTTTTGCAAAGTGCTTACAAGAATCACAGCAAGAAATACACGTAAAACTTCATTCATATATCAGAAAATCCATACCCACATACCCATTATAGCTTTTGTTGTCGATCCTGATGGTAGCGAGACGGCTGGTATTCCAAATGACTATTTCAAGCAGACCATTTTAAAAATAACCTTAGCTCTGTCATACCCTTAATGCCTTGCAAATACTGGACAGAGAAAGGTGTCATATGTCAGTGCTACAATTTTGCCTGTGCTCCTGCAGCTCAGGGTTGCAGAGAGAAATCAAAAAATGGCCTTTCTACAAATATTAAGGCAGAAAGCAGCAGTAACGTTTAGCCTAAAAACGTTCACATGTATTCTTCTGAGTGGTTTCCAGCTTGTGACTGGTCATAAGCAAGTTACTACAGAAACAATAATGTCAGCTTACTTCAAATACAAATCTACAAAGTACAAACTTCTGCTAGGAAAAAAAAAAAATGGAATTAAACATGTTGTAGATGAGCTACCCAGGAATTCCCGGAATAGTCAACTATGAGACTCAGACACAGCTGTCAGCTTATTGTGAGCAGTAAGCACGTAGGAAAACATACCTGCCATTCCTTACCTTACACTCTGTATCCCTTTCAGGTCTTCAGTGTAACCTCTCTAGAATCTCTGAATTCACAGACTTCTCCTCTTTCTTTAATTTGAAAATTCATTACATTCACTGTTGCACAAAATATAAATTTTCTTTATGAAGCATCATCAATCCAGCAAATGTAAACCATTGAAACAACGTCTTCTTTTGTGACATTAAACAAAACTCTTATTTCTGTTTATGGCAAATTATTTTATTTTGTAGAAGAAATACTTTCAAATAATACAAAAATGACACAATCATACAGAACTGTGACAAAAACGAGAGAGATGAATACTGAATATAACTCCTTACCGCATCAAGACAGAACTCACTACAGCAGTCAGAATCACAGACTCACAAGGTAAACCGACGATGTCTCACCGCCGTGACTAACTGAAAACACCAGCTGAACCCCCTGACAGAGAAGCCACCAGACATTGTCCCCTGACAGTCAAGTTTAGGGCAGAAGGGAGGTCCCTGTCCCAACCTCTGCTCAAAGCAGGTCTAACGCAACCAGGCTGCTCTGGGCCACGTCCAGCCACGTCCTCGATGTCTCCACGGACAGAGATCTCACAGCCGCCCCGGGCAATCTCCTCCAGTATTGGAACCCTCCCAAGAAGATGGTGTTGTCTATTCTCAGTACACAACAAGTATGTCTGGTATCGCTGCATGGTAACTTGTGATGAATACTACCACGTCAGGGCCTCCACTGAACGTGAGACGTGAAATTCCGACCAACTCATCTTTTCAAGCAACAAGCAATTGAAAGCTTGCCGTCCCTAGATTTTTACCCAGACATGAACAATTTCTTATGTGATTTACTTGGTTTTTACCTGCACAGTTTCTGAAGTACTAGCTTAAAGTTAGATGTCTTTGCTAATCATCCTCATTGATTAATGATTTAACTCCCCCTGCCCCATTACTTTTGGCCTCAGCCTGGCAAAATAAAAGCTTTGCTTTCAGGTTTTCCTGATCTTCAACAAACTAACAGAGTATAAGCTCGTGAAACTCAAAGAACACTTCTGAAATATTTGAAAATACCCCCATTGACCACAGGTTTTAGTAAGTCTGTTTCGTTTCTGACTGTTGGTGTTTTGGTTTCCTGATGTAAAAACCTGGAGCCAATTTGACCTGGGCACATCCCTTTAATGAAAAGGCAGCACGGCTTTCTTTCTAGGCAAATCCAGCAATTGGCAAAGTTAGTCTTGTGTTGGGCACCTCTCTTTGTAGGTAATGTATAATTAGAAAAATATGAGAAACTCTATTATAGTAGCTTAGTTAAGAAGAATTTTTACATACTTGCAGGATGCAAGGACACAAAACTGGCATTCTCGGGAATTTAGAGTGACAGGCTTTCATGACTATGAATGGTCACAAGTAAAATTATTTCTTACAGGATCTCAGCTCATCCACCTAGCAATCAAGTGAGCCATATCCTCCAGAATTACACTCCTCCTTTCTGGCAAGTGTCACTGTTCGACAGAACTCGCATGCAGTATCCTCAAAGCATATTCATTAGACGAACAAATGTTTAAGCACCCTTCCTTACTGCAGCTGCTTTCTGAAATTAGCACGTGTTTTCCTGCATCAGGTCAGAATTTTTGACCTGCAGAAGTTGCTATATTCCTTTAGCAGTTTTTCCACGCAGCTAGCTCACAGCGCTCTCTGAACTCCCTTTCCCTTCAACAGCAAAACAAAGACCTGTCACCCTTTTCCTTCCTCCGTTTAAATTGAGAATCTAGATAAGAATATAAAGATATTTTAGAGACAACTGAAATGAAAACAATCTATTAGTGCACAGTAAGAACATGCAAACGAATTCTGCAATGTGTAACATCACTTCTAATCAGTGTTAAACACATTGCAGGTGATAATATTTTGCTATGACACAGACAGTGCTAAAGGATACAATGTACATAATAAGCTACAGATAATAAAGCTGAAAAAAGTGACAATTTTAGAACATAGTATTTTCATTTCAGGTATCAGAAACAAAACCAGCTCAATGGTTCCATTCTACTGTATGACAAATACTGAAGAACAAAATTTCAGTCTTAAAATACATCTTAAAGTAGGTATTTTCCTTCAAGGAAAAAAGGCACTATAAATAAATTACACTACAGTGAATTTGCCTGAACTCACTTTGTTTCTGTCTTCCAGCCTTTAAGTCAAATAAAACAGCATAAAAACTGTACACGCTCTTAACAGGATAGTCGATCTTTTATAAAATAAGTTGTCTTCAGAGATGTCAATTTCACAACAAGGAAAAACCAAGCCTTGTTGCAGTCGCTATTATAAAATATATATATGTATATATATTTATATATATGTTTTTGTTTACTTTTACTTTTTTTACTTTTTTTTATTTTTTACAAAACGTGTATATTAGCTTTTGCACTTTTTTTTTTTTTTTAGAGACTTGGCTAACCTAATAACTTCATTAAAATAAAAGCGATAAATACTTCATGTTTACAATGCAACATGTCATACATCATCAGCTGGCAGAGGAGGTATGTTGATCCTTGGTCTTGTAAAAAATGCTATCTTCTCTCTGGGATCGAAAAAGATGAAAAGAAAGTCAGTCACAAATATGCCTACTTTTCCCAGCCCCATGCAAGAAGGTATTTCTTTACTCCGGTTAGTGGTTATTATTCGTTACTTCTTATACACCGAACTGAGGGCTTACTTGAGAGCAAGAAACTTTCAGTAACTCCTCACTGTATGCTTTTGGAAGCACTCCCCTGGACACAATTACTATTTTTGAAAACTTAGGTGGAAAATTTATACAATTTATTGGCTATCAGTTACAGCTCACTGTAAAAAGGTTTCACAGGACAAGCCCTGCGTACATCCTCTCCGCAGCGCAAAGTTCACCATATACATTTTGCAATAATGCCAACAACAATGAAAAAGACAGCACTGAGATTCATCCTTTTGCTCAGTAAAGAAACAAACAGTGCATACTGTAAAATAACTGGCATAAGAAATGGATGTGTGCATATAAGGGGCAAGAATTTATACGAGTAAGTTATCCTTTGCTTCATTTTGCTGCATCTACCTTGTTTTTAATCAATTCCCCGTATCATTTTATTACCATAAAAATTCTGCCATTACTAGAAACATATGCAAGAACAACCCTAAAATTTCTGTTCCTCTTACTTCCTCTCCACACATGTGAGGAAGACCTTTCTTTTCCCAATATAATTCAGTAGAGTACAGACAACTTTTCTATTTCATTTAAGCATTCCTCACAAACAAGTTCTAAAAAATCAGAACACTACATGAAACAGGGAAATGTAAAATCACTGCTGATCTTTCCTCCCACCTACATTGCATCAATATATTCCTTATTCCTAATGTTACTATGTTACTATACTAATAAAAAATATTAAAAAAAATAATGCCAAAGTCTTCCTGCGACAGGCACACTGGTCACTAATGCCACCTGTACACAAACAAAAGCTAAGAGAGGACACATGCTATGTGAACACAGATGAAACAGGAAACAAAGCCCAAAGAAAAGGCTTAAGAGAAAGCTGCAAGTAGTTTTCAGGGAGACAGTGTTCCCAGTAATGTGTATGTACTACGCTACACAAACTATTTAGGCCTACAGGCTAGCCCTGAAGAGCTGACAAATCATTTGAGCCTTGCAGTAACTAGGCTAAAATGAAAGAATCACCTAAAGTATGTTTGTGTGCACTTGAAGACTTGTTTTAGAATTGTAACACTGCAACTTCATCTCATCTTTGCCTCTCTGCGCTACAAATAATTCAAAGGGAAATTTATGCATCCAAATCAGTATGTGGTTAGAAATTAGTGGCTATATACAAGGCACACAGAACGTGAGCTAACTGCTTCAGAGAGCTTTAACTGTTGCTGTATTACTTCAGTACACATTATCACTTACCTAAAAGTCTGCACCTGAATAGGCTCCTTCTGGTTTTGCCCACGCAACTGGTATATTTCTTTTGATGCCTTCTTTAGCATCTTTTCAGCTGCTTGCTCTTGATGATGTTCAAATTTGGTCTGTCGTGTCTGAAAACGAGACAAAGAATATAATGCTAGAAGTTATAACGGGAATAAATAAAACACAAAAATACCCAGGTTAAATACTAAACTAGCAAAATTTCTTTTAAATATCAGAAGTAATAAAATTATGAAAGTTCCAATGATAAGTATTAAAAATTGCCATTTTCCAGTAATTGTTTTCAAACAAATACACACTTCGTTAAAAACCAATACAATCATTGTTATGGTGACTTCAAGAACATAGAAGTAACATTAATTATTTGATATTCTGGGAAAAAAAAAAAAAAAAAAAAGCTCTTTGGAGATCTTACAATCAAGAAATTTTGAAACAAAAAGTTTCTGAACATGCTCATTTAATGTTAGCTTACCTGCCTCTCTGCTTCCTTCAACAAATTTCGGAATCGCTCATCCCGAAGGACCCAATGGGGCAGATCCGTCTGCCCTCTGAGCTGGGCATCTTCCAGACGCTGTCTCAACTCCCTTAGGGCACATATCTCCTCGTTCAGCTGTCTCTGTCTAGTTCTGGATGCCTGGAGATCCAGCTCCAGGTCTAAGGACGTCCGTGCCATAAGCTCAGCCAAAGATGATCTGCAGGACTGCTGAGTTATCGGCAGTCAAATAAAATGCACAGTATGTATTTCTCAGCATGGTGCACACATCTGACATATGTACTCCACACAAAGTTCTGCTTGGTACAAAGCTTTGGAGAGATTATTTATAACCCTTGGTGAAACGTTAACTAGCTGTAAGGGCTTTCTGTACAACGCACAACTTTTTTCAATTAACACTTTTTACTACATTCCTTCACAGGCTACTTTTGGCTTATAAATATTTAACTAATTCAAGTTTATAGACTAAACCCTTAGGTAACAATGATAACTAAAGGCATACAATACAAAAAACTCACAGCTGAATTGTGATGCTAGAAAACAGTGTACTGAGCAACAGATTTGCCCTAAAAGGCATTTGCTCAATATTGGCTTTAAGACGCATTCTGAAACAGAATGGCAGGGATGGTTGTCTACTTACATACACCAACTAGAAATTCATTTCTGCTTACCAGGCTAAACTGTGTTCCATTTATCTATGTGGTATTAACTCCTTACCTTGTCTACCCCCACTTGCTCAGCAGGGTGGGTGGAGAAAAGAGAACCTATCCTATTAACTCCTGAACATTTGGGCCTCAAATACTACTGTATGCTAGGCAGCACGGGAGGTGAGCTCACTTCCTAACTTCTGTGGGCCTGCACCTTGCATCACAAACTAGATTTTCAAGATTTAACAAAGCTTACATCTAAATCAATACAAATCCAGTGCCAGTTGAACTAGGTTTGGCCTGCCAAACCTTGTCCTTCCCTCAACAACTGTTCACAACAGTATTTTACTTCTCTATGTCTACTTTTCAGGTTAAAACAAAACAAAACACAAAACAAAAAAGCAACCCTTCCACTAGTACCTACATAACAGAAATTTGTATATTTCCTAGAAACATGAGAATGTAAACATCTAAAGCTTAGGTGTAAAAGTGTCACTGTTACAGCAACAGAAGTGACCAGCAGTTCCCTAGCTATACCTGCTTATACCGCAGAGTGCGCCTCTCCAGCGTGTTCCGGACAAACGGTGACTTCCTCGGCAGAGTTGAACTGTCACTGTCACTGCGATACAGCTGAGTAGAAACCATATTGAAAATAAAGCTCGATTACATCTACATTCAGAAATC
>VXAV01000073.1:0-13121 GCA_013399715.1 Alectura lathami
GCACTGTCGGGAAGCAGCAGTGAAGCAGCCACCATCCTGGTGGCAGCAGGAGCAGCAGAAAATGAAGCAGAAGCCCTTTGCCAGGTGGGAAATGCCTGCGCTCCTCATCTCCTATTGGCTGCCAGCGGCTCAGGTGTTGGCATCCATTCTCCGGCTCCCAGCCCAGAACAGAAAGGGCTGGTGGAGCACAGACCTGTGATGGGAAGGAGAAGCTCTTTATTGTGTTTGAACACAAAATTGAGCAGTGGCTGATGGAGAAGCCCAAACCCTGCAGCCTCTAAGCCCCAAACCCAAATAACCCACCCCTCCAGAGAGCCTAGGCCTGCAGAATTAATCCAGACCACCCCTGATCTTGCCTGGGAGCACACCCATGGCTTTGCCAGGGTGCATGAAGCTGAAGCCTGGGGCTGTGAATGAGAACAGCTGTCACATGCAACCGTCCTTGCCAGGAGGACCAGCACAGGCAGCAATAGCATCTGCGTGAACCACCTGGAGACCCGAGTTTGAGGATGCTGTGAGCATCACCTAGTGATGCACACAGCTGGGACAAGTATTTGTGGGTTCTCCTCCATACAGGGGGGCAGAAGCGCTTGGCAGGACTATTTTCTTCCCTAAGAGCCAATTGCAGGTTCTGTGCCCAGCTGCCTCCCTGCAGCCATTCTGAACCAGATGCCCCGGCCTCCAGAAGCTTTGCGGGAGGGGAGAGAGCTTGGTGCTGTGCTGGGAACATGAGCAGAACTGCAAAGCGATTTCACTTGCAGTTACACCGTCCCCTGATTGACACCCTGTAATAAAGAGATTTACCACATAATTACTGTGCATTTGGGATGCAGCACCATTCTTTTTTTTTTTTTTTTTTTTTTTTTTTTAACCCAGTGACAGTTTTAAACAGCAGTTAAAGTATGTGTTTATATTAACGTCATTAGTTATTTTTGTGTATTTAACTAAAAAGGCTTTTCCTTGGAGCAGCAATACAGTAAACAACAGCTCAGATGTCTTCTGGAGACATCTCTACCTCTACTTGTGGCTGAACTGTTTAAGTGAATGGGAGGGGAAGGATCTGAGCCTGGATTAAGCAAGCAGCAGCTTGATGATGTCAAGGGGTGCAGGATCCAGCAGCACAGTCCTTTCCACATCCAGAGAGGACGTGTCGCATCGTCACACATGGCACGCTCTTGGTGGCTGAGACCTGACTACTGTCAGCTCACCCATGGCTGGGTGCAGCCAGCATGGCAGCACATGTGTCGTCTTTTTTGGGTGTCTGCCCCAGGCTTGCCAGCAAATATGTTAAGCTGGGCTTACAACAGATGAGAGAAGAAGCCTGGCATTTACTGATTGGGAGAAACAGTAATAGATGATGGTTTTTATTAAGAAATATTATCTGGAAAGTTTATTCCTATTCTAAGGGCCTCTAACACTCAACAATGTAATAAAGAGAGAAAAGATGGGAAGGAGGAAATTAGAATAATGAAAATGATCAAATAAACACACACACATATATATGCCTTAAGTCAATAACACCTAGACGTCGCGGTTGGCTTTGTGTTTTTCTGTAATGAAAGAGCGGCCACATTTCATGAACTGATACAAATTATCCTCAAATCAAAGTGAAAATGGGGATGAGAGAGAGGTGGTGAAATATTAGGAGTCAGGAGTGGGAGCTTGGCTCCTTCCATCACTGTCACTGGGAGCGGCGGCTGCAGTGGGAGGGCAGAGCTCAGCCCCGGGCGTGCTGCTCACACTGAGGGTTGGCACCAGGAGCTCTGGGAGATGCCTTGGCCTCCCCACCAGCCTCCAAATGTCTCCAAGCCCCCTCCTTGTGGCATCTTCCTGAAAATCCCATCCATTTTCCATGGCAGGCTTCTGTCCTTCACAGCCGCGCATATTGAAGGCACACTGGGGAGCTTTCAGGAGGCCGCTCCTGACCTCCTAGCACCACCAGCAAGCCTTTGTAAGTCAGAAACACCATTTCTCTTCTTCCAGAAAGAAAGAGAGCTCCTCCTCCTACAGACAGGCACAGCAGGCTGCAGCTGGAGCCATCACAGGGGCTTTGTACCAGCTCTGCTGTTTCCACAGGGGAGTGCCAAAGAATGGGATCAACACAAAGCCCTCGGAGGTAAAAGCACCTCACCCATGCTGGGATGTCACTAACAGCGTACCAACAGCACCTTGATGAGCGCTGCCAGCAGTCAGCCCCATCACACCACACCCCTGGAGGTACCAACGTGGGGGCTTGGGCCCCTTCGCCCCTCCGAGCCGTGTGGTGACACCACCTGGCGTTCTCCTCGCCTCCTGCTTTGAGCCACATCCCTCGTTCTGGCTGTGATGGACACAGCAGAGCCGTCCCAGGGCCGGGCTGGGAGTCACCCATCATTAACTGTGTCACTCAGACATTGTCCCTCAGCTGCCACTCGTTTCGCAGCCGGCAGCAGGAATTCACCTTATCCATCCTTAAGTGTGTGACCTTGCTGTGCTGGCTCTCTTCGATTTAATCACTTCTACTCATGTCGAGATCAGCCAGGTCTTCTGGTATGATATTACGTGCCTCTGGATTGAGGATACTTCCCAGGATTGCACCTCCAGAGCATTCAATTAGCATAAGACTAATTTTTATACCAAGGTCATTAATTAAAACATTACATGATGAAAACCTTGTCATTCCAGAAACCTCTCCCTGAGAGTCGCTGTGAACAATTAGCCCTTTGCTGCTCCACACCGCACCACCTTTTATCCCACTAATTCCCATCCCCTCTGCCTTGATGAACAAGACACTAGAGAGGTGAGGCAGCCAGGCTGAGAAACCACCTGGGAAGTGCGTTTTGGGGTAATAAAGGAAAAAGATGGCATGGCTTAAGGAAGAGGCTGGGCTGTGCACACGTCTGGCGAAGAATCCGAGCTCATTTGGGAAACTCCCTGAAACTTTTCTCTCTGCAAACACCGCCCAAGGTGATGTCTGCACTCCACAGGACCCTCAGCCCACTCCTGGAGAACCACAAACCTTTCCCAGCAGATTTTACCCTGGAACGGAGAAGCGTGACAGCATTGCCACATCCTGGAGGGATGTCACTATTAGTGCTCACTGCATGTGGATCACCGAGGTTAATACCTGCAATGTGGCAAACAGAAGGCCAGCAGAGAGGATACAGAAATGCCTAGGACAGAGGGGCTGCTCCAGAGATCACTGATGGGAGGGGCAGCGCACACCTCCACGTCGCCCAGATTCTCCTGAACTCTTCCCTCTGGCTGAGTGGCAGCTGAGAAGTAACCTCCATGATTGCATTTCTTTGTGTGACCCCATCTAAAAGTTTCAGCGTCAGATAAACAACTCCCAAGGGTCAATTAACATGTCTTGAGATGATTAGAGTCTGACACTGATGAAACCCAGCAGTAATTAGCAAATTTAAAAAAAAAAAAAAAAAAAAAACACCTTTTGATTAGTACTCAGCATAATTCCCTCCAATTATTCAAAGTTCATGACTACAGGGGGTGGAATATCTCCAGGAATATTTATTTATATCCCTATTTTTTTCCAATCAACTTTGTGAATCTAGTTAATCATCAGCACTTGAACTTGTTAACTTGGAGAGTTTCAGAGCTGTCACTCTGTCTGATTGCTGGCAACAGCCTGGGGAAGAGTTTGGGGAGGACAGAGCATTCAAATACCTGTCTTAGGCAAAGAGAAAGTAGGGGGGAAAAAAAAACAAACAATAAAGAAAAAAAAACTCACTGCAGCAGCAAAGAAAATAAAAATACAGTGTTTTCCCTCTCTTTGTTTAGAGTCACAGCTTGGTGCTGGCATGTTTTGCATCAGCTTGTCAGACGGTGCTTTGCTAAGGCAGGCAAAACACCTCCGTCTGCACACGGACAAAATCCCCTCTGAAGAGATGCTTGTGCCTGCAAAGCCCAAATATCTGGGCAGGAACAGGCCAGTCAGCGAAGCTTGCCCTGAAAATGTGATCCACAGAAATGTAAGCAAAGGATGGCCTCAAGCTATTAAGCTCCTTGGCCGCGGGCGCAGTAAATCAGCCCTGGTGGGGCTGGGGCAGGGCCGACCTTCCCACCCCACTCCCCACCCTCTCCAGATGGGAAGCAAAAGCAAGCTACAGAAAGGCTGGAATCTCTCTGGAAGTCATCGTCGCCTGCAGGGAAGCTTTGCTAAAGGATTTCATGCCTGTCTTCAGATGGTATGAGAACAGCTTTCCTGCCCTAAATCCTCCCACATTCTTTCCAGAAGGAGGGAGGGGACCAGGGATCATGAAACCTCTCCTTCTGTATATCCCTCCCCAGAGCTGCTACAGCACTCAGTACTCCAGCTGCCTGGATGCAGGGGGCAGATGGGAACCAGCATCCCCACAGACACGAGATGGGGACCAGCAGCCCCACAGGGTGAGGTGGGGACCAGCATCCCTGCCCCATGCCCTAACCCTAACCCTAACCCCCACCGCCATCAGCAGAGGAAGGCTGCGTGACCCCGTCCCACAGCCCCATCTGCCGCAGGTGCTGCTCTCTCCTTGCTCCCAGAGATGCCTCCAGGCCTGCAGGAGAGGTGGGTGAACAGGGAATCACTGCTTAGCACTACAAAGCATCACGGTGGCCCAAGACAGCCCCACCTCTGCTGCCCCGTGCCTCCCACAAGCCACCCTGCAGCACAGACACTCCGCATACCAGTGGCACCAGGGATCGTCCTTCCTGCGAGCACAAGGGATGCAGAGATGTGGCCGCCTGCAGAGCCTGCTTGCTGGGCTCTGAGCTGCAGCTGCTCCACCCTCTGCTTCATTAAAGCCTTCTTCCCTGCCTGAGCGAGCCCTGGGGGATGGAGAGTAGTCCCAGATAGGAAGACACACACTTAAACCTTTCAAAGTCGGTTTTCATTGGACTTCTCTATATTCATCACTGCAGACTAACAGAGATTTTCTCTCTAGTTTAGATGATTTTTTAAAAAAATTTAATCCTATCCAGTGAGAGCCCTCTAGGGAGTTCCTAACCCTGCTTTAATAACATGCTCATTAGCAAGGTTATTCAGGGAGTGGTTTCTATTTGACACTCCAGCATCTTTCCAATTAATGTTGCTTTAAAACAAGCAAACCTTAAAAAAGAGAGAATATCAAACAGCTCAGAGTCAGCACTGCAGGAAACCAGCAGTTTCCTCTGGATTTTTATCCCCTTTCTCTACAAAATTTTGTTCCTAGCTCCTCAGCCATTTGCTAAAACAGGGCTAAATTACAAGACTATGAGGCCCCGCCGCCCTGGTGGCTCTGGAGTCCCATGCCAGCAGCACCAGGTGGGACCCCAAGGGCAGCTTCAAGGGTTGTTGGCAGTGGAGGGATGGTGCCACCTTCACTGGAGTGGGGACACCAAACTCCTCCAATGTCTCTCTGGGCAACTTGGCTTATATTTACAGATCCACCTTCCCCTTTTGCTTAGTTAATTCATGATTGCTGAAACAGCTCAGAGCTGAGCTCTGACCTCACCTCCATCCTGTGACCTCAGACCCGGTATGTTCCAGGGACGTGCCTCAGTTTCCCCTTCCATGGAGGTGAGCTCTGGACATGCCCACAGCAACATGCTGAGGCTCTTTCCTTCAAGATCGAGAAGAGGCAGAGCCTCACGTGCCAGCTGCTGCAGAGAGAGACGCATCGCAGTGCCAGGACACTAGCTACCAAGAACAGTTCCAAAACACAGTTTGCCAATGGTGTGCAGGACTGAAGCGCTTCCTTCGCTGCCCGCCGCTTCCCCTGCTGTAGTAACAGGGCCAGTTAATTTCATTTTAGCTTTAGAGAATTGAAATCTGGGCTAGAAGCAGGGGAAAAAGGCATGAGCGGGACACAGCCAACTGTAAAGAAATATCACTGTTGGCAAGGCTGCAGCTGCAAAGGGAGTGCGATGGGGCCAAATTCTGCCCCATCCAAGCGCCAACACTGCTTCATGGAGCCAAGAGAGCGGTGCTTTCTGCACCCGGGCTGGGAGCAAGCGCTGCTGGGACAGCACTGACACCAACAGGGCAAACCCGCAGGAGCAGTGATAAGAGGGTGAGGAGCCTGTGAATTCCTGGAGCTGGCAGCACCAGGAGATTTGCACAGGTCTTCCCCCTGCATTGCCCTTGAGTCCTTCCCCACTATCTGGGTTGAAATAAATGGGTAAGCGTGTTGGCCGCTGCTTGGAGAGCGTGCGTCTCTGCTGGTGATGTAGGGATAAATGTCGGCGTTGTGTGTTCGTAGGAACAGCAGAACTATGAGCAAATCTGCCAGCACCCTCACCAGTCCCCCTTAGGCTCTCCCCTTCGCCCTCCTCAGCCTTATGCAGAATTTTGGCTCTTTCCCTGTTAATTAAATGAGAACTGCCTGCAGCCCGAGACTGAGTTACACCTGCCTGGAGCGAGCGGCACTGACGGGGACTGCCGTGTCGTTTTGATCACAGAGGCTCCCACGCAAGTCAAAGCAAGCGGGGAGCGCAGGCTGAGCTCTGCCACCAGTGCCACGAGACAGCTTCCCTGCTGCCGACACGTAGCCACGGCCCAAACCCCAGCACTGGTTTGCAGGATCTGAGAAGCGAGGCTGAGCAGAAGGATTTTTCCCTTTGCCTTGGGCTGTGGCTACCTTGCAACCGTGCAAAATGAATGGTGCAGCAGGAAGCTGCCCGTGCTGACCGGAGCTGTTTGTGGGACCCGAGGTGGTGCTTGAGACGCGGCTCAGCTTGCACGCATCCGCCCTGCTCCAGGATTAGCTCTTTACATCACGCTCTCAGCAGCTGGTATTTCCCCGCCTGCTTTTATGGCTGTGGTGGAACACGAAAAGCCAATGAAAGGCATATAACTGGAATGGGCTAAGTTAGAGGCAGGCACATAAAGATGAAAGAGCAGCAATGAGTGAGGCTGTGCAGGAGCTCTGCCCAGCGTTTCCCAAGGCATCATCTGCTCTCCTCCCTGCTGCCAGCACACGTCCTCACCCACAATGGTCCCCCAAAATCTGGGGGAGGGAGGTAGGGGGAAGAACTTTTTGCAAATTTTTACAAAAATAAATTGCAATTTAATTTATCTTTTTGCAAGTTAAACTTCCTGTGGTGGCTTCAGTTTTCTTTGAAGACCAGATGTCACTTTGTAAGTGAAGCAGAAAGAAAGCAGGAGAAGTTTCTGACAGCTGTGGTTCCCATCTGAAAGAAGAGGTGACAGGACGGGGGTGACCTGACCCAAATTCTTTGCCTTTGATCTGTTGGCTCAGAAACCAGCCAAAATCCCCTGGATTCACCAGTCCTCCTCTGGCCAAGGCCAGGGGCACCCTCAGGCAGTGCCGGGGACACATCACCCTCCTGCTCAGTCCTGCCAGTGTCATCACCCTGTCACTGCAGTGACACAACGTCACCCCTGCAGACGAGGAGGTAGCATGGGAACCCCTGGAAAGGCAGGGAGGTCACATGGGACCGTGTCCCCCCAGGAGCCCAAGCCCCCAAACCCCATTCCAGGCATGTGGATGTGTGCAAGAGGTAAGCGGCTTTGTGGCCTCAGGATGCACATCTCAAGATTTCCCTGCAGGAAAATGTTGTGGTTTTTGGAGGTCTGGAATAGATTACTCGATGTATTTGTTTGGAGCAATAATGACATCCAGTGGCTGGTTAGCTTAGTTCTCCAAGGGAATGGTGCATGAGCATCCCCCAGGAGCGGTGCCTGTCCTGGTGCTCTCTGAGACCGGACAGGCTGGAGCAGGAGCCATGTGCAGGGCACTCAGGGCTCTTCTCGCACCTGGAAGTGACAGCAGCAGAATGAGCCCTAGGCCTCCTCCAGCAACAGAAATCTGCTTCCAGGACATGCTCTTTGAGCAGCTGCCCTGCCAGGGGTCCCAGGGCACGTTCACAATGGGGAAGGGGAGATTCAGCATCTGGGAATTGCCCACCACAGTGGCCTGGTCACATCCCCTGATGACAGCAAAGGCAGGAGGATGATTTGTGTGAAGACAGAGCACAGCTGTTGGATCTTTAACATCTCTGAATGGGTCCCTCGCAGAAAGCTGTGTTGGCAGAGCCTGTTGGGAGTGGTTTCTCCACTCACCCCTGCCAGTGATTACTGGGTCAGGCAGAGGTTTTGCTCTGGAGCTGATGTCTTTACATGCATGGATGTCCCCAGTTCCCCTCAAGGCGCCGGCAGCCAATGCAGCTCAGCTCACGTGCGCCTGCCCAGAACCCGAGCAAGTCACCGAGATGTGAAGAATGCAGTTATGCAAGCGGCGAGCGCCGAATGCCTCCGTTCTGCAGCTCACGAGATGGGCTGAGAGGGGAGGGCTGGGGGGAGGACAAGCATCCCATGGGGCTGCAGGCACCACGAGGGTCATGCAGGGGCTGGGATGAGAGCATGAGGCTTGATCCGTGTCTGCTTCTCTACTGCTTCTCATCTCAGATGTGACTGCTTCTCGGGATGAGGCGCCTTTGCCCTGGGTTAGCAGATGGAGCCGTTCAACTCACAGGAGCCTAGGGAAATGGTAAAGCCAATTAAGCCAGGGGTATTAATTGCAGAGGGTCAACAGGTATCTCTTGCTGCCCTAGAAGATGTGCAAAGACCCATGAATGCTTAGGGTTACTAACTTAAGCAATCACGTCTTTAAAAAGTCACCCTAAAAGCAAGGTCACTACCTTATTGCGTGATCTATTGCATTTCCCCCGTGCTGACTGCACCGCTTTCTGTCTCAGTGCTCAGCTGCCATGATGGCCTTGCTCAGCAGGGCAAGTCCCTGGTTTAACAATATTAAACCTACCTCTCCCCAGCTCGCTGGGGAAGGGACTGTGTCAACGTGGTGCTGCTCCCCTGGGTGTTTCACTCAGGTGACGAATGAGCAGGCTTCTCCTTTTCTGCTCTTAAATTAACAGCAAGTGCTCAGAGCTGGAGGCCTTCTGCAAGATGAGGGAGCAGCCGCAGCTGGACCAATGCACTGACCGAGTGGGACATCTTCATCTTCGCAGATCCCGTCCATAGGAAGCGGGTGGTGATCCAGGAGTGGCCCCGCTGCAGAGGTTCCTCCAGTAAGAAGCAGAAGAAAGAAATCATTGTGCAGTGCAGGAAAAATTCCTCAGATATTCGGTAGAGGATTTTTCTGAGGGAGACTTGAGCAGAGCTGGCCGCAGTGAGTGTACAGCGTGGTGCAAGAGCAGGGAGAGAAAACGCAGGTCTGACCCCAGCAGTGACGGGTGCATGGCCACAGGCAATGCTGCCAGCTGGTTTGCAATCTCACTTCATACAGACGTTGTTGTCTCTGCCTTCAGTTCATTGCTGTTGCTCATTTCTGGTCTGTGGGGAAGGGAAGAAGGGAAAGGGAAGGAAGAAAAGGGGGGGAAAAGGAAAAAATTGAAAGAAAAAGGGAAAAAGATAGGGGGGGGGGCGGGGAAAGAGAGGAGCTATTGCAGACCCAAAGGTGCCCTCCAGCACAACATTTAATAGGCTTCCTCCTGTTATATTAGCACTAGACAATCGAACTGCTCAGAACGAGGTTATTTCCCTGTAGTATAGAGTGGTGGCTTGGTGAATGCTTAAGGAGATCTGCCAGACGTCTTATTGCATTCCTGAAGGCGGGGGGACCATGGGCAGCCCGTGCTGGCCTCTAATTGCCTCTGTGCTGCTGGGCACACTGCGTTTGGGGCGAGAGCAATCAGAGGTCTGGGCTGCGAGAGTCACCCCATGCCCTGTCTCTGCTCCGGGAGGGAGGCACCGTGCTCCCTGCCAGCCTCCAAAATTCGGGATGTTTGGTATATTTGGGATATTCAAGATTTTAGCATTCCTCTCCCAGCTCACCTGTGCAGACACGCGGCCCCTCTGGGCTTCCCAGCGTGCTGCTGCCAGCTGCCATCGCACAGCTGCCACTTGTCCCCCGAGCTCTGCTGTGGAATGCTCAGCCTCCATCGCTCTGAGATGCTGTGGAACACACACGAGCGGTACCCACAGCCCCTCCAACCTGCCTGTGCCACAGAACGGAGCACGCCGAGCAACCCTGCCCAGTCCCACAGCAGCTCCCCACTGGTCTTCATCCTAAAAAGTAGGTTTGGGTTATGGAAATTGATTTTTTCCTCCTCCAGCTCATGCCTACAAGGTAAAACTTTGTCAGTCACTAATTAAAGAAAATAATTTCTTTTTCTCCTTCAGGCAGTGCTCTTTGCAGTGTTACATCTTAGCCTGAATCTCCCTCAGCTTCCTCCACAGATATAATTTCCTTAATCTTTGGTCTTCACCACGCTGTCCCGCTCTGATGCCTCATTGCCATGCCCCAAGCTAGAGGCACTTCCCCTGTGACCACCCCTGTACTCCACAGACTGCTCCTGGGCCTACAAGCAGTGCTACTGAGTGGCACGTCACCTGCCACGGGGGCTTTTCTCCTTCTCACTCTTTCGTTTTTCTTTCCCCTCCTCCCTTTTCCTTTTCCTTTTCCTTTTCCTTTTCCTTTTCCTTTTCCTTTTCCTTTTCCTTTTCCTTTTCCTTTTCCTTTTCCTTTTCCTTTTCCTTTTCCTTTTCCTTCTCCTTTTTCCTTCTCCTTTGCCTTTTCCCTCTCACACCCCATTTACTTCAGATACTCTGACTCCAACTGCCAGCCATCATTTCTGCCCTTTTGTGCTATGCCCCCCCCCTCCTTGCTACTTTCATTTCAGACCTCTAGTTTACCCAGATCAAGTTACATTACTGAGAATAAAAAATGTCCATGTAGTTAAAGCTCTGGGTCTGAGAGACACAGGTTTAGCTCCAGCCATGCCACCCCTGCTTGCACAGTAAGGTGCTTAGACATGACAGCACTGAGTCCCATAGAAAATCCCCTCTATTCTTATAAGTAGATCTGAGGATGGTAGTATATTTGAGTGTCCAGTCCCCACAGGTGCAGATATGCTCAACTCCATATTTTCCAAGGTCATGTGGCTCTTTGGGGGAAGTTAAGAAACCTCAGCACCTCCCAGCCTGGCACTGTTCTGTTGCTGGCATAAATCCTAGCTCCCCTGTGCTGCAGCAAGCCCTTTAGAGCTCTTTAAAAATGTCATTACCTTTTCCTTTTATATTTTTGATCCAAAGCACAGGAGAAAGCTAACAGAGGGAAATCAGCATTTTAACTGGGTGATGTGGCAGCTCATAAGCAAGTCAGCTTATACGTGGGTTTGGATGATAAAGAAATTGGCTAGTGGGAAGAATATTTACAAGAGTCTGTTCCCAGCTTTGGAATTAGAGAAAATAATCCTACTGAATTAAACAAAAGTGATAATAATATAAGAGAGTGCTTCTTAAACGTAACAGCTTCCTTCCTTGCCAGCAACATAGAACTCCATGTTTTCAACACATGTATAATGCATTTTTAATGTAAACAGCAGGAGGCATAATTCCAGCATAGGAAGTGAAACAGAGAAATTGTTCAGGAAGAGAGCTGGGGAAATTGCTAACGCTGCACACAGAATGCAACTTTCTCTAAATCCCAAGCTCTGCCGGCAGGGCATTACAGCATCAATACTATTATCACCACACACCATGGACAGCTTATTGCTATTAATTATGTTAGCAAAATAAAGGATCCTTTCTGGCTGGACCGGATGGACAATATTAAGCCATGCTGGAAAAGCTGGATAAACCTCATTAAGGAGAAATTGGCACTGGGAGAGAGAACACGACAGCACTCTCCTAGTTCAGGATATTTTGGAAGAACAAATGGCCTCTGATAATGGATTTCTCAAGAGTCAGGACGTGACTGGGCATCTTGCTCATCCTGCAGCCAGCTGATCCCCGCGGAGGGGAGATCTGCCAGGGGAAGGACCAGCCACTCACCTTGCCACCTCCTTGCCCACATGCCGTAGTGGGTGCTGCATTGCAACCGCAACCCTGGGGTTATGAGCTCTGCCCCTTCATTCTGGGGCTCCTTGGTTAAGGAGCGTGCAGCAAAATGGCTGTGACCCCTGGCATGCACCCAGCAGGTCCTCAGGGAGCTGCTGTCCCTGTGGATCAGGTGGCTGGCTGGGTGGCACGTCCTCCTGGCTCCCACTCCATTTTGTGTTTGCACTGAAGACACGGGTGATGGATGAAGGAGTAGGTTTATTATGCATGCAGAGAAGAGCGATCAGGGAGGGATGGCAAGGACGTTTTGGGGACAAGGCTGGAATTCAAAATAATTTCTAAAAGTTGGATGAAAAAGCCCCAAATCTGGAGGTGAAATTTAAACTGGGGACAACAGCAAGGTGGTGCATTTCACCAGGAGGCACAGACTGCTCAAATGCAGGGTGAGGATGAATGGAGGAGCGGCCTTTCTTCCAGGAAAGAGCTGGGACAGCAGCAGGCACGGGGCAATGGTGCTGTTATGAGGAGATGTGGAGTTAGGCAGCTCTGCACTGCACGAGGAATGGTCCCTCGCCTTACTTAGCCTAAGAAATACCAGAGAAGGGATGTTAGCCTTGTCTCTCCCCAAGCTTAACCACTGCATCCTTAAGGCCTTTAAAAGATAACCTTCAGGAGGAAGCAAACAGCCTGTTCTCCATAGCTGCAGCAGGCAGGACAAGATGTCACGGGTTTAAATTGCAGTAAGAGCAAATCAGATCCAGAGAAGGAACAGGGGCCCTGGGGCAGATAACCTTGGGGTGACAGACAGGGAGCTTCCAGTCGAGGGGCTTAACAGCACAAGAGCTGTAAACTTTTCTGTCAGTGTGCAGTTCTTCCCTCCCTTCTGTGGTGACAAAAATGCCAGCTGTGTGGCAATAGGAACTCAGGACTTATATCCGTCCTCAGGGAGAGCAGCTGGTCTGAGGTCCCCTGAAGCCCATTCCTAGCACAGCGGAGGCAAGGCCAGCTCATCGCTCTATGCATTAATGTTGCGCTGAATAATTGGGAGAAGATTTAAGTGATGCTATTTTTGAAGGCAATATTGAACATAAATAGACATGGCAAGGCGCCAGCTTCAAAACATAACTGTTTCCAGTAGGGCTGGGAGAGGCATTCAAAGAGTCTTTTGAAAAATCCATTAAGGCTCCATCAAAACAAGGAGCTTTTCATGATGACAGACACATAGGTGCCTCCTTCAGTTGTTCATTGAAATAGAAAAATCAGACACATTTTCTCCTCATTTTCCTTCATTCAGATTCAGTGCCTCCAGAAAAAAAAAAAAAAAAAAAAAAAAAAAAAAAAA
>VXAV01000074.1:9168-19276 GCA_013399715.1 Alectura lathami
ACTCTAATCTCCATCTGAAATTGGCATCACTTTCTCAAAAATCCTTTTGTTTTCCTTTGGACCCCCCATGAAAATCAAATTTAGAAGAATAATGAGCTCCAGGAAGGAACTGGAGCTCATTTATTATTTGAATAGTACAAAACACTTCATAATAGGTTGACATTATTCAGTGGGCAGCACTGGTGTAAACCTTTTTTATTATTATTATTTTAAATACTTCATTTGTTTGTTACCACTAGAAGAAGAGATTAATTTACAAATTGTTAATCTTTCCTGTTCATCATTCCAGAATAGCTAGTCCACTTCTCTCTAGCTACTGTGTGCAATTACTGTGCAGGCTGCCAGGAAGAGAAACATAATGAAATAGTGTGTTCTTCAATTAACAATGGCAGATCAAATGGAAAGTGTTATTAATAAAACATTTCTTAACTATTTTTCTCCAGAACACAAAAAGTGTGTTTAGGAACAAAAACAGAGGCATCCTTTTCTTGTGCATACAGGGCACAGCTCTTTGAAACAACCTGTTTAGGGTAAGAATCATTACAAAATGTAGCCCAGTGTTAGGAAATGCAAAGCAGCCATGCTGGAACTTATTGGTTCCCAATGCTTTATTAAATAATGGACAACCTTTATTGTATTTATCCTCCCAAGAATGCCTGGAGATAACAAAGTGCTATTTTTGACAGCCTCATGAAGAGAGTGAAGAGCTGCAGAGAGGTCATAAGAGACTGAGAGGGCAGGAAATGGGACCAAAGCGATCCTCACTGTAGTAACTCAGAGCTGTTATGAGTTTCTGTCCTCATCTGTCTTCTCTTTCTCTCTGTAGGAGAAAATGACGGCACAGATAACATGGCGACTTTGTTTGGAACTTTATGTTGTATGTGATGCCTGAAGATAGACTTGACTACCTATATTCTCTGGTAGCTCTGCCAATAGTGTAGGAGACAACATAGAATGCTTTAAAAACTGAATGTTTTGCAAAATAAATTCTAAGTGACAAATACCAGTACCTGTAGATTTTTCATGGGCTCAATAGGGCTGTCATAGAGGTACTATGGCTCCTTTGAAAGAGAAGGAAGGTCAAAGGGTTGGAACGCAGCAATACAAACACTATTCAGCTTCAGAATCAGGATGAGACTTTTTCTTCTTGTGTTCTCTGCTGGGCGTTGCTTTCTCTCACATAAAATATAGCAGTGTTAGTTTGTGCAATTGTCTTAAACATGGGCTTAGGGCAGAAAGTGAAGATGTTGTCTGAGCAAGAGCATGAGCTTCTACTGCTTTACCCGTTGACTCAGGAGCTGCTATGCTCCTCTCCGCTTTTCCAATTTCACACGCCTGTCATCTTTCATCTCAGTCCAGCTTTCAGGGTGGTGGTCTGTCGTCCTCCCCCCGATTCCCTCTGCTCTGCTGGAACTGAAGCTGTACCAGAAAGAAGAGTCTGAATACTCACTGAGGGGGGTCTTGAATTTGGAGAAAAAGGCAACTTTGTTGCCTTTTAAATTTTGTTCTTATTGTAGTTCTCTACTTCAGAACTTGCAAACATGAGTGCAAACAATTTCAGAATGATGGTTCTGCTCTGTGGTTACATGCATGAACATTTGCATGTTTGGTTTTAAACTCTACACAGAGCTCAGAGTTTGCTGTGTCCTGTTAGATGCTCTTGAAGATGAGTAATCTGCTCATATGTTTCACATCTCTAAAAGCTGTAGCTAAGCGTGTCCTTCCCACTGTCATATTTAGCTGTTGTGTCTCTATGGGTTTTCTCTGATCTGTGTGTGATTTGCTTAATCTGGATTTTAAAATGAATAAGATTTTTGTTTGTTTGTTTTGGTTGGACAATATTGGGCAGTTATATGAACCTACAAACAAATCCCATAGGTAGAAAAAGTAACCAACAATATTTTTGTAGAAGAAAATTTTTTTGCTTACCCATCTGCAACATAAAATGGCAGGTCAGTCATGGAAAATGAAATCAAAACAGTGCCCACATGACATTTTCTAAAGAAATCATACCAGAATCTTGTCTTTTATAGTTCAATTAAATCACTTATGACTTGGCTTTTTTTTTGTTTAATCATTAATATTGCATCATTCCATTTGCATTTTTAAGAACCTTTTAGCTCCCTCAATCAAATAGCCTAGATTACTCAAGTGAATAGATCTGTTACAACCTCTAATTATTTGTTGTGTTCCTTCAGCTAATTCATGGAATTATGTTGGACTAGGCGATGTTTCAGTTTGATTGAATAACACCTCATACATGTGGAAATAAGCATTTCAATTATTCTGAAACAATTTCTTAGCACAGTGATGCTTGCCTGCCTTTATGCCTTGAATTTTTCTATTAACTTTTAGCAAATGACTTACACACAAGAAATTCCTTAGGTGTGTTTTAAAACATCTACTTCATGATGAAAGACTGTAGATCAACTTTGCTGTTCAAAGTGCCTTATTTTGATCAATGCCACTGGCAGTAAAAACTAGTAATGATGCATCAAAAGACTTTTAGCAAAATAAGAACGCTATGATGGCTTAAATCCAAAAGATTTTGTTGTCCTTGTAGCTGTTGTTTTGCTCCATTTCATTTTTTCAGAGAGCCATACTATTTGCAGATATGGCACTTGAAGATTCAGGAAGAAATGACACCTCTCTTAATAGGAATGTCTCTGCTTTTCCATTACTAAATGTTATATTATGTTCAGAGCTGTAGGAAAAAAATCCACTTGGATGAGTATACATTAGAGCATGTGATTAATGAAAAAATAAGAACAAATGTGTGTGCTTCCCTGAGTAGGGAATGAATCTGGCAAACTTATCTGATATTTTACTCCTCTTTATCTCCTGGGACTCAGATATTCTTGTTTACAAATCTGTTCTGCTTGGTTATTGAAACAGTAATTGTTTGATGGTTGAACTGGGGATTGTTTATCCTGTGTGTGACTGGGTTGTTTGTAATTACTCCAGGGAGACTGTGGAGGGTTTTCTAGTGTCATCATGATTCTGGGAATACTCCTGTGAATGGGCTCCAGATGCCCAAGGACTCCGTGCTAGAGCTCTTCTATGGGGCAGAATTGCTCCCGGGTTCCAGGCTCTGCACAGGAAAGGCTTACTGGGCAGGAAGACTTGAACCATTATAGCAGAGCCTCTTCTTTCTAGTAGTCTTGTGAATATTGAAGTACTATGTGTGTGTGGAAAAACACGTGGCTGTGACAGATAAATGCCAAGTTCAGGCAAGATCCTAGTCTGGTTGTATATATGTATACACCTGAAATGTTCATTACAGATTCAGCCAGTTCTTAGAACCTCCAGGGATGGAAATTGAACAGCTGTTTCCTATGGTCTTTTTCAGTTGTACACACTATCCCCTTGGCCCCCACACAAAACCTCATAGCTCAGGTAATATTCACAACTATAGATGCCAGTGAGTTTTCTTATTAGGGTCTCCACTCAAGAGAATTAAAATTTCAATTGTTCTGATAAATCACAATGTAGAGCAGGATTCTTCTCTTTAGGCATGAGTCTATTCCATTGGAAAATATTCCTACATCTTGAAAAGGCATTGCTGAAAATGCAGACACATATAATGCCGAGCTAAATTTAGTTCTTGATGATGTGCTTGTTACTGATACCTGTATGCCTCCCGCCAGTTCAGCTTTCAGTCACATTTGTGACCAAAAATTTCAATTCCATCCCCTCCATGAGCCTGGATTTCCAGCTGTATAGCTCAGTATATGTTCACTTCAAAGTATTCTATAGAGATGCATGTGAAAAATAAGATAACTAAGGGTTGTAATAATTGGGATAAGTAATAATGATAGGAAAAAATATAAAGAAAATGTGGAACAGCGTATTTGTGCAATATCAGGTGGGCTGTGCTGATTTGCACATGGGGTTGAGCAGCTGACATTTTTCCACAACAACAGGAAGTGTTTTATCAGTATATTTATACAAGGAATATGTATTATACACAAAACATATGTCAGGATAAAAAAAAAAAATCCTTATTTTCTTTCATAACTGGAGTTCTATGTTTTGTTTTTTTTTTTTTTTTCTGGAAGTAGGTCATAGAATTTGCATATANTTCTGTTTGTAACCCGGAAAAAAAAAATACACCAAAAAAAAAAAAAAAAAAAAAAAAAAAAACCCTTAGTAGTAAAGATACTGTGGACTCTTGTGTTCTGGTTAATTACATATATGCTGTTTAATAAATCATGACTTATTTGAAACTTAGCATTTTACTGTGATTTCCCAATTTTACCTGTCAAAACTCCACTGCAGTTAATCAAAATACAGTGAAGTAAAAAAGGATTTTTGAACACATCAGTTAGAAAAAGAGTGTATGTAAAAATATGGCCATTGAAGGGACAGTGAACTAGAGTCCTCCAGTGTACAAAAGACCTGCAAGTTTTCAAATATTACTTCTGGCTTCTTGGTCTTCTGTATTATATAATATGTCAGAAAAATACCAAAACAAGGTGCAACCAATCTCCTACGTTGCTGCACAAAATTCATTGGGTGAAAATGTTCATATTGTTATAGATATTTATTAGACACTATCATTGTGTTGACAGTGCAACACTGCGAAACAGCTCTTTGCAAGAAAGGCTAAAGGAAGCTCTCCATCTGAAGTCTGAATAAAGGAGCTGGAACTGGAAACGCTCATTTGCAAAAATTGGCTGGTCAGATCTTTTAGCTATATTGGCTTGGTCCAGCTTAGCAGTGTTGGGCCTTGGATAACAATATGATTCTTCAGTTGTTTTAGAATAATCTGGAGGGAAGCAGTGCACCAAACTGGAGACAGATGGGTAGCAAGACATGTAGTCATTGAATGTTCTGTGTAGCAGAGTCAATTCAGGTGTCTGACATGATGTTTCTGTTTCAACAGGAAAAGGAAATGACACCTAGAAACTGAGTGATTGATGGTGGTGAGTTGTCGTATTTTTTTTTTTTTTCTGCATTTACAGTTTTTCTTTGCCTTTTTACTTCTTTGATATGAGTTTTGCATTGCTAATGAATTTTTAAGTGATTTCATTGAGGTTATTGTGATGGATAGGGGCCTCTTCCACCAGATCGCCTCCATTATATTTTAAAAGCCTGAGCAGGCTGGATAATCTCTGGTGTTTTCTAACGAGGTATTGTACTCTATTTTATTAAATTGTACAAGAAGTGAGCAGATCAGGTTGCGTTAGGTAAACAATGTGTGACCAGCTGAAAGGTTCGTAATGCAGTGGGTGATCAGGTTGAAACAGAAGGCACTAGAATGTGACTTGGATGTATGGAGTGCCAAGGCCTACATTCCAAGTTATCTGAAGTACACAGCAAATATTCCAAAGCAGCAATAGATGTTTCTCCTCCTGGCAGTTATCACCTCTCTTTCCTCTAGAAATTCTTGCGTGTTGTTCAGCACCTTTTGGCAAAGATTCTGACATTAAGGGTGCGCTGCCATCCAGCGAGACCTAGACAGGCTGGAGAGTTGGGCAGGGAGAAATTTAATGAAATTTAACAAGGGCAAGGGTAGAGTCTTGCATCTGGGCAGGAAGCAGTATAGGTTGGGTACTGACCTGTTGGAGAGCAGCGTAGGGGAAAGGGACCTGGGGGTCCTGGTGGACAGCAGGATGACCATGAGCCAGCACTGTGCCCTCGTGGCCAAGAAGGCCAATGGCATCCTGGGGTGTATCAGAAGGGGGGTGGTTAGTAGGTCGAGAGAGGTTCTCCTCCCCCTCTACTCTGCCCTGGTGAGAGCGCATCTGGAATATTGTGTCCAGTTCTGGGCCCCTCAGTTCAAGAAGGACAGGGAACTGCTGGAGAGGGTCCAGCGCAGAGCCACCAAGGTGATTAAGGGAGTGGAGCATCTCCCTTATGAGGAAAGGCTGAGGGAGCTGGGTCTCTTCAGCTTAGAGAAGAGGAGACTGAGGGGTGACCTCATTAATGTTTATAAATATGTAAAGGGTGGGTGTCAGGAGGATGGAGCCAGGCTCTTCGCTGTGACACCCAGTGACAGGACAAGGGGCAATGGGTGCAAGCTGGAACATAGGAGGTTCCGCTTAAATATGCGGAGAAATTTCTTCACAGTGAGGGTGACAGAGCACTGGAACAGGCTGCCCAGAGAGGTTGTGGAGTCTCCTTCTCTGGAGACATTCAAAACCCGCCTGGACGCGTTCCTGTGCAATCTGCTCTAGGTGCTCCTGCTTCGGCAGGGGGATTGGACTAGATGATCTTTGGAGGTGCCTTCCAATCTCTAACATTCTGTGATTCTGTGATTATAGAAGGTTTTCTTTAATTCTGACATGGGGATACCGCTCAGGCCAAGACTATCAGAAATAATTTGGGGATGTTGCTCTGCTTTTGGAGATCCTTGCTTGGTGAACTGGATTTGAACCTTCTTTGAGAGAAAGGTGTGGATGCTTGTTTATGTATTTTTTTTCTTACTTAATTTCCCTTGCATGCATGAGATACATTAAAGACTTTTGTTAATTTGTCATCTTTCGAAGTTATGACTTAATATTTTCTGGTGGATTCATTCTGTTGTTACCTTAACACGCATAGGATTGCACTCACACTAGCTGTGCAGCATAAGTAGACATAGTTTTGAATCCTCAGCAAGGAACCCTAAGAAACCCTAATAAATATTTAATTTCAAAATATCTGAATGTTCTGTGACAAATAATTTTTTTGAAATGGATCTGAAAATCAAAATTTTCTGTACATTCCTAAGTGTTAAAGATCTATTTTCTGATTTTGGTTTTTGCTGCATAGGCCCACCTTTAGTCAAATATATTGAAAATTTGTGGTCTCAGGGTAGGCTTTGTGGTTTATTCATATTGAAGTTCTGAAATAAATGGCCTGATTTTGTTCTTCTAGCAGTAACATTTCCTTGAAATAGAGTGGATTGGTTAATGTCTGTTAATGTGGAACAACAGTTATGGGAAGGGCAGAAACAGGACATAGCACTAGAAGTCACAGGACATCACAAGCCTGGTTAGATGGGACTTTACTCTTAACTGAGACTTTACTAATACTCCCATAATTATGGTGGCTTGATTAAATGGAACCTGGGAACAATCATCAGTAGTTTAGTTTATAAACCTAAATCTGCTGTCTTGCCTGACTACAGTTTCAGACTAATCCAGATTGTTAGTGGGTAGCTCAGGTAAAACTGAGCATGGTCCTGTACCATGTCTAAGCATTTAGCTAACTGAATGTATTATCTTCAGGTCATCTTCTTAGGCGTCCTAGAGTTATATTTCTTACATTTTTCAGTGGTTTTATTGTTTTGTAGGCTAGCTTACCTATATATCAGATGAATAATCACATAGAAAATAATATAGGTAGAATCTGGTTTTAGCAATCTACCCAAGTAATGTATTTTCAGTAGTTCATGTTTATCCTATCCTGTATAATTGGTTTCTTTAGGATCCAAACCACCATGTTCACTGTTCTGAAGTATAGCTGCTTGAGATTTCATTTTTCTACGTTCCGTAGCATTTATGACTCTGTAAATCCCACCCGTTGGCTATACTTTTCTTACATATCTTTCCCATAAATTTTAAGACAGCTCACAATTTGTCTGAAAGGTAAGGAATGCATCAGGCACTTCATTCTGCACAAAGTTTAGGAAGTTCTCTTGTATAATCGCTGTTCTAATTATTCAACGCTCTTGGGCACTGATTCGACTGCGGTACAGTTGGAAAAAAAATGTAGATTTACTTCTGTTGTTGAGAAGGCATACGAATAACATGCATGGTTATAAGAGTGATCCCTGAAGATCCCTGAAAAATTCTGGCTCCAGCCAGAACTGGGGCATCCTCCCAAATATTCTGGCTGCAGACAACTGCTGGTTTGTGAGAGCTAGTGCTGGCAGCTGAAGTGAGACGTGTAGCTCCTTCCTTACTTTCTTCATAGCTATTCCTCAGATGTCTGTAAGACTCACTGTTGCAATAATACAGAGATTTCACAGTTATCAAATCCAACCCAGAACTCTTATTGATCACTGCTTAAGAACACCACAGGGAGTGCAACAGTAAGGCCAGTTTTCATCCTTGTACAAAGCATTTGTTGCATGGTGGTCCATGACTCTGGAGACTAGACTCAGCACTAATTCTTTCTGTTTCTCTTTTTTTTTTTTTTTTTTTCCTGAAAGCTGGGAAGATATCTTCATTTTTAACCTTCTACATGTCAGGTCAGAACCATCTTTACAAGGAGCTCCACCAGGTAGCAGCAGCTAAGGAAAAAGCTGGTCTTTCCTGATCGTACTGGGTTTTGATTTGTTCACCATTTTTCTTTGAATGCACATATTTCCTATATCTTTGAACATACAATCTCACAAATGTATTTTACATGATTTATTAGCCTGAATCTTTGTTCAGTTGCCTTGTCACAGAAAGTCTGCAAACACAATGACAGTGGCTCCTGAGGAATTTGTTTGACGAAGGAGAAATTCCCGAGTGACACAAACCATTTTCTTTCATCCCTCAACTGCTTCTAGTCTGAGTTGTTTCCAGTGCAAAGGGAACACAGCCCTCTTACTTCTGTGATTCAGCTCTTATGACTTCTGGAGCAGCTGTATTCCATAGCACATTTCTGTTTTTATTGAGAAATTTGCAATCTAGAGATATAAGGTGATTAAATGACTGTCCTTCCCTTTCCATTTACACCTGCTAATGGATTTATATTCAGTGTAATAGTCTGATAACATGTTTCTCCAGTTGAAGTTGATTGAGAGATAAGCAGGCAGAGTGTAGTGGTACCATACAGAGTGGTAAAAATTAGTTTCTGAAGCAATAAAGAAAACCTTAAACACACAGGAAATTTAGGCATAAGTGGATTCATTAATGAATCTGATAGAATTCTGAGTATTTTATATCATCCAAAGAATTATGGCAAAGTGTAGCTGCATTCAACATGTATACTTATAAGTTGTGTTTATTGGCTGAAGGATATCAAGATGTTACAATAGACATTTTAGTGTGCAGTTGTATTTGCAACTGTAAGCTTTACACTAGAATGTATAAGGCTGAATGATCATATGGAAAATATTAAATGTCTTTATAGAAACCTACTATGCTGTATCATTTAGAATGATGCCTTGTGCTAGTTATTGTGTAGAAATTCACTCATGCAAATAGGAAATCAAAATGAAAAGGCTATGCTTGTTTCCTGTAGACAATATGCTAAATAGAACTGCAACAAAACAATAAAAATTTCAGAAGAGGTAGTGCAGCAAGGGAACACTCATGAAATTTCAAGTAAGCAAATTCAAATCTGACATAAAGAAATACCGACATAATGTGTGGTTGGACCGAGAACTCCACCATATAAGTTGTGGAAGACAGAAATATAGTGATAGTTGAAAAGGAAATTTATATTTTAGATAACAATATTATCTAAACTGATTTTAGTAACTGTGGAAGTTCTGTTCCCTCGTCCAGAGATAATTTATAATTTTGTGTTGAATAGTAAATGGATGAAAAAGTCNTTTAGGAGGCAGAGGTCCAGCTTCAAAAGGATGTCTGGATGGCTCCCATCTTAGGTATTATGACACTTTGCTGGGAGATAGGAAGCTTAAGTTTGAATCCTTTTAGACCAATGAGTGGATTAAGGGTGGGTTTCCCAACTTTTTCATAACTGCTTTAGCATCTTTGCTATTTTATTCTAAGTAGATGTCACTCCTCTTTTACAGATACTATTTAAAAATGATAAGGTATGTTAAATTCTCTAAAACATCTGTTGCAGTAGGAGTTTTGTTGTTGAAAGCTCTCTCCATTCCTGATTCAGATATCTAAGTACAAGAGAGGAAGAGGGTAAATTTTAGCGTGTAANGGAGGCAGAGGTCCAGCTTCAAAAGGATGTCTGGATGGCTCCCATCTTAGGTATTATGACACTTTGCTGGGAGATAGGAAGCTTAAGTTTGAATCCTTTTAGACCAATGAGTGGATTAAGGGTGGGTTTCCCAACTTTTTCATAACTGCTTTAGCATCTTTGCTATTTTATTCTAAGTAGATGTCACTCCTCTTTTACAGATACTATTTAAAAATGATAAGGTATGTTAAATTCTCTAAAACATCTGTTGCAGTAGGAGTTTTGTTGTTGAAAGCTCTCTCCATTCCTG
>VXAV01000074.1:19315-46517 GCA_013399715.1 Alectura lathami
GAGGGTAAATTTTAGCGTGTAAGCAATCTGTCCTGCATAGTTCCTAATCTTATATTCTGTCATAGGAGCGAGACAGAAAGGAGCAGATGCAGAGCAATATGTTATTTGTGGGTGTCCAGAGATTTTATGTGAGCTGGTCCATCACATGGGCGGCCAGTTTTTAGGGCTTTCATCTACGTACTGCTCTATCAGATGTAAATGTTGTAAATGCTAGGACACTGACCTGCTGAGACTGGGTGTGATCCCACGTTCTGATGTGTTTAAACTGCAAGTTACCTGCTATACTGCAATGTAATTGAATTTAATATTTTCAGGTTCATATACCATGACACTAAAATCTGATTTGAAACCAAATTCAAAGGCAATTCTTTCCTCTTAATCTAAATTAAAGTTAGGTGAAGTCCTTGACATGACCTCTGATACAACATTCAGTTTACTTACTGTCAATCTCTCACTGTTTTCTGAGGAAGTTGCAGAACCTAAGTCTACAGGAATAAGAAAAAAATTACACTAACATTTTCATAGGTAAAAAGAAAAAAAAAAATCCCTGTTTTAACACTTCTCAATCCTACTGAAACACAAGGTTACAGAGCTGAATGAGTTCAAATAGGCTCTTTCTTGTTAGGCTTTCTGTATCACGGACAAAACATCAACAAAAAGAAAATTAACTGAGATTCTGTTTTCTTATAATGTTTCCCTAGAATATTTTTTAAAGTTAGCTTTAAGCTATTAAGAATTATAACTGCTAGTTATAGAGCACTTCCAATCAAACAGTTTAGTTTACAACCGTAACATCTTTATATAAACACATTCATCCCTTGGCTGATAATTTTCTTGAATAACATTAACCCTTAATGGCCAAGGTTGTACTTTAAGCACAAATGCAGATTAGGAGCAGAAAATGAAATGAATCAGTTAGCAGATTTATCAAGCAGCATATGGATAAAACAAAAGTTCCGTTTGGGAATTTGCACATTTCTACAGCCTCAGGGCTGCAGTATACATTTCTGTCAATGCTGACTATGTGAAAAAAAAAGCATTGATGTAGTGTAACTGATATAACAATGTAGCAGTTACATAGTTATGTATGGTAACACATAATCTTACCGCCGTATTTCTGTGAAAAAATGAAATACAAAAAATATGGTATTTCGTCTGGTGATTCCATTGCAAGTATTAAGTCAAATGCTTTCATAAAGACTTGGGTGTGTATTTGTTCTCACCTAAGACCAGCCTTTTGTTGTCAGCCTCCACTCTGTCTACTGATGAATATGTTGTAGGTTTGTCAAGACCAATGCAGATGAGCTTGTGTCACTTGCATCCAAAATTTTTAGTCAGATTTCAGAATTTCTAACCAGCTCAGCTGGAAAGCAAAAAGCCCGCTCCAAAACTTTTCTCTTTGGTACAGAATATTCAGAAAGTAGTGCTTTCTTTTGAATGAGCCTATTATCCAGTTCATTTTGGTTTTGTCTTTTGAATTTTAATATGGTAATGAAGAAAGGGGTATGTTTCAAGATGGGAAAAGTGGGGTGGGTGTTGTATTTCTGTATTTTTAATTTAATTGGATCTGACCAACATTCTTCATTCTTTCTGTTCTCCTCTAAAAGGAAGTGAGCTGTTTGCCTCTTTTTGTTATCGTTCCAGTTTTCATCCATTTCAGTGCTTTATTTCCTCCTTCCCACTTCCCTGGTAGGTAGGTAGCAGGGCAAAAAAAGGCAGTGGAAATCTCAATGATATAAAATGACATAAAACTTGGCACGTAAAAAGACTATTTACAGTCAGAAAGTCATCTCCTTTTTGGAAGGAGGAAGGACAAGAGCTCTTCTTCCTTATTTAGTTCCAAAAAAGAACCAGTTTCTTCACAGACAACAAGACATGTAAATCAGTGAGATGTAGGTGTAAATAGTGCACTGCAACTGCTTGTGCCCAGCTTTGGCAGTCCTCATTCATTTTCAATCAACACTTAAAAAATGTAGATTTGGAGGTGTAGTTTACCGCTCCAGTCACATAATTTCCAGTATTTCGTTGTTCAAATATTGTCTAAACACTGAAGGAAATGGTGGTGAACTGTACTGGTCTATATAATTTGCAACATATTTCTTTGTCTACTTTATGTTGCTTATAAAACATCTAATCTGTTTTACACTTTATTCTCCACTCTTTCGTTAATATTTGTAAAAGTGAGCTCAGCCCCAAATAGTTTTCTCACTGTTCCAAAAAAGAACATGTAACTTTTTACTGAGGTTGCCTTTTTCTCCCCTAAGTGGGGTGGGGGGAAAGATACCACATTTCTACAGATTAGTAGGTTTAGGGTTTTTTATTATTATTATTGGAAATGCACAGAAATTTTTGTTTCAGAGGCTACTCTTGCTATAATTTATGTGCTGTAAATACTGAAACACTCTAGAGATGGTGAGAATATATGCTTGTGGTCATACATTTTGACAATTACGTCAATATGATGGAGCACCCATGTAATTCCTAATCGACAACAAAGGGTGTGTGTCTTCCGGTTCTTTAATGGTATTACCTACATACATCTACATACCATTACCTGTGTTTCGCTATTTTTGGCTCCATCCTGTTACACTGATGTCAGTCATTACTAGGCCACCAGCTGATGCATGAACAAGCACTATGATACCTGAAGGTGTTTTGGCAATATCTTAATTTTGCCTGAATCTTCAGAAGTGTTTCTGAGGGAATGAGGAAGCTATTTCTCATGGAATTTTGGTGGGATTTTAATGTCTAATGCCCTGTGGGCTCTGCTGAAAACCTAGCTCTTTCAGAATTGTATCATATTTTGCCAGGTATAGAGAGAATAGGAAGACAGTTAAGGCCAGTTGTCAAATGTGTTTTATTTTCATCTCCAGAAAGCATATGCTCCGTGCAGCTTTGTCCATATATTGTTCATGTTATTTAAAGATGGCAAGTTAATTATAGTTACAATATATTGTAAATACTGGAAATTATTTTAATATGCAACAATAATATATTACATTTAAAATAGATATTTCTTCCACATGCATTTTTGGGAAGCTAGTTGGATACTCTCTCCATCAGGGTTTGTTGCTGTCAATGTTCCAGCATAACAGCAAGGCATGTGTGCCTGATTCTGTGGTTTTCTAGAGATGTACTATGCTGAAACTGAGCTTGGTACATTGATATTTACTTTGATGTCACATTGGCATTGACAGAGGTGTATGCTGGCAGAAATATGTCTGTGTCTACTTAGCAAGCTGTCTTGCAGAACGTTTTTCAGTTAGGCTGTATGCAAGTGTTGGTTTTAGTATTCACATGGACTGATTTTTCAGCACTGCTTTTGGAATGTAGTCCTTAGTCTTTTTTACTTAAAGTGTACAAAGACATTCCCATGTTCTGTAAAACAGATGAATTTATTCCTTGTTTTGAAACTGCTGAGAGAGCATCCCAAGGAAAAATTTTTGGCTTGTAAGTTGTTTGTAAATAATTTATTTAAATTGTCTTTTACTCTTTATTGTTGATTCATGGCCTCGTGGATAAAGCTTTCATAAACTTTGGGAGGAAAATTGGTGACATTTCCCAAGGATGCACAAGCATTTCTGGGCTGAACTTTCCCAAGTAAGAACATTTATGATTCAGATAACTTTGCAGAATCTATGGGTAGCTAGGGTATTCTTGTATTCTTGTTCATTATGTTGGAAGACTTTTTTTTTTTTTTTTTTTTTTCCATAAGTTTGGCAAGTTGTCCCTTCTAANTTAAATCCCTTTCAGACTTGTTTTTGCTGCTTCTGACCAGGATTTCACCACATTCCATGCGGACCAGGGATACCTTTTGGAAATTGAGATGGAAATAGTTTATGACAGTGGGCTGAGAAATCCAGGTTTTATTCTTCCTATCCAGAAGCAGGAGGTTTGAAGTAGTGGAAAATTAATAAAGGCAGAACAAAGAAGCCAGATGTTGTAAGGCAGACTAGAGGAGTTTCAAAAAGTACTTTCAGCAGAAGGAGAGAGGATACAGGCGCGCTTATATGATGGGAGGTGGTTTTGTTGATCAAGGTCAAGGACATAAAGCTAAGCTGATCTGAAACAATTTTGTCAGAGAACAAATCCCGAAGTATTTTAGGTGGTTTCCAATCCTCTGGGAACTTTCTCAAAAATTCTGCAGTGTAGTAAGTAAAGGTGGATGGGGTTTGAATCCTGCACGGAGCCTGTTTATGCCTCTGGCTGGTTACACATGCAAGGCCATCCAAAGGAGTAAAACAGCCCAGAGGAAAACAATCCAGATTTTTCCACGGGAGCAGGCTTCTGGAAGAAAGTTAGCTGACATTACAAGGTTATCTCAAAGACCTTCCTAGGATGAGATCTCAGAAGAGAATCCTTGCCATGGAAACAAAAATGTGAATACCATGCAGTAGCCTACCCTGCACCTGGGGAGTCTTGAAGAATTTACAGCCTCATAAACTGACAAATTTAACCATGTTACAGAAACAGTTCTTCGATTTTTCATGAGTGCCAATGTAAATGTTCACCTTACTGGCACTTTATTTAGGGGGAACATTAATAAGAAGTGTTACAAGCAGACACCACTAGTGTATAGTTTTTATTAAATTGCTTGTGAATAATCTTTGGAGAGCATGTTTTGCAGTTCAGTGGCTCAGCTGGCATCTTTATTTTAGAGGTTTTTACTTGCCATTTAATATGAACTGGAACTTCGCCTACAGCCTAGTGATACCATACTGCTTAACATCATAAATACATCTCCAGGTCTTTCACTCACTCCATTATCTTTCCTAACCTGAATCACTAACAGTGAAGGGCAGTACTTTGAATGTGTATTCTGCCTGCACGAGTTAAAGGAAAGCTGTGATATAGGAGCCTGTTAAAGCCTAGATAGCCTTGCAGCCTTCTCTCTTTAGTGCCTTACTATTTTTTAAGGCATTCAAATATCAGCTTCCATTGTAATCGTGCAGTGTTCATATGTGCGATGTGTTCATATTGAGCTACTTATGTTACGACTAAGAAGTCATCCATAAACGTAACAGCTCCACATTCATCAAGACAGGAGAGACTCAGGTTGTGCTTTTCCCAGAGGTACTGACTTTTTTTTTGGGCTTTCTGTGCTTTTCTTCAGCAGCCGTTAAAACCTAATCAAATGATTTATTCAGTTTCTCTGCGGGCAACTTCTGGTCAGTCTCCCTTATTACATGCAACTTTTCTGGGTCTTCTTGTAGGCCAAACGAAAATGTAACCATATGAACTATTTTTGACCTTTATTCATTACTGGGAGCTGTGTGCAACCTGGTGATCTATCCTACGTCATGAAGGATGTAGCATTGTTAGTTGTACATTGCTTTTTATAGAAAAATACTTGCATTCATGAAACAGCAAGAGATCAGCATGGCATGAGTAACATCTTCCTCCTGACGGCAGGACTAGAACCACAAAAGAGGCTATCTATCTACTCAGGCAAATTTAAATTGTTTCATCACTGAACAAAGTATTGATTTTAGATAATTCTTCAGGGATGACACTAGTTTTGGAATTGGAAGCAGGTAGCTTCTGTTCTCAGCCCTACAGATCCTGCAAGACATCTTAACATATTTGACATGTTAAGCTAATCCTAGCAGAGTAATCCTTTGGACCAAATTAGTCTTTTTCTTAAGGTGGATAAAATTTGCTGCTATAATTACCTTGACATTGAGTAATTTTTCTATACAATTCCAAAATATGGCCTCAGGATCTTCTGAGAGTAACCCAGTACAAATATTCAAAGGAACATCTGTAAGAACACTTAATGAAGAATAAAGACCAGCATAACAACCTGTCGTTACCATCTCTTAGATACAATTATTACTGTATTTAGCAAGTGAATGAATCTGGGCTAAATTATTCCCCATTAAAGCTATAATTTCAGTGGGATTTCTGTAGATTTATACAGATTGTGATGTTAAAACTCTTTTTGCCATCTGATATTAATAGAGGTACATTGAACTCTGGGAATGCTCTGCTGTTATGTACATGTGAATGACCTTTTTAATCAAAGAATTATTTTCTCATACATGAAGAACATGGAATTAGTTCTTCAAGCATGTATTTGGACTATAATATGAAAATGAGAAGATGCATTTAAGCCGTTTCCCTTTATTTTTTTTTTTTTACCAATCGGATATATTTGTTACGTGGTACTTTTCTTTATAATAACCAATTCATTCTGACACTAATCTTACATGTTAAACTATTTTAGAATCTAATCACGTTTAAAAGGTCTTTTGTCACTTAATTTGAAAGCTGGAAGTAGAATTCAGTTTGGCAGTAATATTTAAAAATCTCCTTTCTCTTATAGAGATCCTATTTACATGTAGATAAGGACTTCTAGTTTAACAGCCTGTGTCCTATTTCTTTGTTTTCTTCACATTAATGCTTTTCCATCTGTGATGTCCAAAGAGTATGAAGGAACACAGGGTAGCCTAAGGGCAGTATAGTTCCAATGAAGAATGAACAGCGGAAACTGAAGTTCAATTTAAACAGATGAGAAACGAAGATTTTTAGGAAAGGACTAGATTCTTTCTTCTCTTGTAAGAAAATATTGAGGATTTGGGGTGTTTGAAGAAGAAGGGGAAAAAAAAAAAAAAAAAGACAGAAAAGGGACTATGCCCTTTTGAGAAACGCTCTAAGTCAATATAGTTTGTGTAATTGTATGATGCTTGCTAGCACATTTATCAGCCTTCCAGTGACCATCCCCCCTTCCATCCCTATTTTTGGTCTCATGTCCCTGCCATGCCCCTGCTAACATACTGCCTACTGTGCGTTGTATTATGGGGTCAGATGCAGAGTGCTTCTACAACATGGCATAGAATTGTGAATTGTTTAAAATACCAGTTGCTAATAAACTGTGGGAAAAAGAGTGAGGAGAAAACACAAGGTTAGTATTTTTGTCCTTCTCCAAATTGATTATGAACAAGAAGGCTGTAGTTCAACAGGCATTCAGTGGCCATAGAATGTCAGCTTGAGATGTTTCTGTGCAAAAACTGTTGCTTATTCATACACGCACAATGAAGGTATTCAGCAAATTTGGTTTTGAAAGTGTACAATTATCATCTTGTTTTCTTTCTCTGGTGAGCTAGCTAGCGAATTATGAAAATATAGAATTGAGTCTGTGATACACAAAGATTTTCTGTGTTGCCAGTGAAAGAGTCATAGAAGTCTTCTCTCTTGCCATCTCCATTTAACAAACACTGGTTCTTCCAAGCTACATAACTGTTTTATTATTCCTTTTTTAAAAAATTTGTTTTGTTAGAACCAATGTATGCATACAGAAACTTTCTTCTTTTTTGTGTACAAGAATTAATATTGAAAGAAAATCTGCTGCTTGGGACTTGGAGTAACTAAATCTAGTTTTCTGTCTTTCCTGATAATTCTTGTAACAAAGAAAACTATGGGGATATTGCATTTCTCAGTCATTTCTTAATTGTGAAGGGATGGTAACTTGTGCAAAATGCTCTCTAAAATATGTGGGCCTAGGTTTTATAACAGTTTTATGTGAAATACTGGTCTTTTGGGATCTGTAGCTGATAGTAGCTGATATCAAATTGGTGGCTTGAACCAATCCTTACCTACAATTTATAAAGAATGACTTAATTTTAGTTAGTGCCTTGATCTAGCATAAAAAATTGTTTGAGTTTAAGTATAATCTGTCCATCTATTTTTTGTGTATATTCAACTTTAAATCACGTTTGAATATGTGATAAAGGAATGGAAATGAGAGGAGAAAATGGAAATAAACCACAACTTTTCTAATTCTCAGGGCTCATGAGTCTTAGGTAAAAGTGCAAAGGAAAAAGATTCACAATAGAAAATCTGATTAAAAGGCCTGGTTTAGATTGCTGTGTAAGCAGGAAATGATGAATCTTGGCAGTCTCTCAACTGTGAAACAAAGCAGTGAAGAAAGCTGATGCTGATGCTTTGGATAGACAAGGAAAAAAAGGACCCAGAAAATAGGAAATTAAATACATATTTCATTTTGTCAGGGCCTGAGGATTTGGTTATCTTTACCACCATTGTATGAACAATTACTTATTATCTGTTCTGAAGAAAAACAGAGGGTTAATTCTGCAACCAATAGGCTGAAAATGAAGCCAGTGATTTGAGGGTTGAGTGTTAGCATAAAATATATCTAGACTGCTTGTCCTCTACCTGAAGAAACATAATTTTAAGGGGAAAATTGCATACTTGTTATTAGAAGTAAAAAGCTCGGAAAGCCCACTGGAATTGCAGCAGGACAATTTAGCAGCTGATGTTCCTAATCCGAGTTAATCATCGTTCTTACCATTGGAGGGACTCAGAATGAAATACATGCTTCTAACATTATTGAAGATTAATATCTCTTGCTCTCTCTGCTTTTAAGAAAAAATAAGGTCGTATGCAGATTATTCTCTTGATTAATATATATTGGTTTTTTTCCTGTAGAGTAAGGAAACTCTAGACATTCTCAAAATAAGTGATAGTCTATGACCCCCCATGACTTCAGGCCGCCTCAAGTGCTTGCTGAAACTTCTGCAAACAGTGGGAGATGTTAGAGTTATAGTACTCTAATAATATTTTTTTTTCTGTTCACATCACATGTGAATGTTGAACTTACTTATATTCAAAATCAGACAATGAGCAATGTTGTGAATGTGTCATTAAAAGGGCAGCATCTTGCCTAAATTAGACCTGAAACCAAGTGAGGCACACCTGAAGTGTACCTGGAAATAATAGCTGTAAAATATTTCTTGTTTGATGATGTTCACTACTGATAAGAACTCCACTTCAACATTCTGTGTTTATTTCATAATTTGTTTCTGAATGCAATCTTGTCTGAAATGTTTCTTTAAATCTATACTGGATGAAAGTGGCTTGATTTTTATAGGTCATTTCACAAACCGTGTGTGGAAAATGTGGTACTTTTACTGCTTCTTTTACATTTCTGAGCTAAAATATCCTTGTTTTATTTATGAGAGTGTTTTCAGTGAAGTATCTTCACGGGCAATTCTGTGATCTAAGTCCATGATCTATGACTTTCTTAGTGCTTCCCAGAGATGACATTTGTTGATATTCACATTTTGCAGGAGCCACAACTTTTCATCATTCTATGAAACACTAGGATGAGTGGTTCTATTGCATTGTGCAGGAGTGCTGGTCTGGGGTAAATCTCTGAAATGTGGGCCACCTACTTTTATGTGTGAAATGAGTGCTGAGTGAACCCTGGGAAAGTCATAGAATCGTTTGAGTTGGAAGGGACCTTTAGAGGCCATCCAGTCCATCTCCCCTGCAGTGCACAGGGACACCTACAGCTGGATCAGGTTGCTCAGAGCCCTGCCCAGCCTGACCTTGAAGGTGTCCAGGGACGGGGCATCCACCACCTCTCTGGGCAACCTGTGCCAGTGCTTCACCACCCTTACTGTAAAGAACTTTTTCCTTAAATCCAGTCTAAATTTCCCCTCTCTCATTTTGAAACCATTTCCACTATCTTCATCAGCAGTTCCCTCAAACATTACTTATCTTTCTTAGCCTAGTGCTTTGCAAAGTGCTTTGTAGATCTGCAGGGGAGACTTGAACCATCTTGCAACTGACTTTCTGCTTTCCTGTGAAGCAATGGAAAAAAGAGTGTGCTGAGGAGAAAGTAAGAAATTGAATTTCTGATATGAGCTGTGCAGTCCAAAGAAGCTTGGACTTCCCTAGTGTGAGTGTAAAATACGCTTGTGTCTTGTTAGCTGACGCCCCAGTGCTTATCCCTAAGGCCATACTAGCCCCTGCTACTCTACTGCTGCCTTCCAGCATAGATTTTGTTTCTAAAATTATTTTAAATATATATATATTTGCTAGAAGACATCTATCTTTCAAAAAATGCAGAGGACACTCTTGCAAAGCTTTCCAGCTAAAGAATGTAAGTTTGTGGTTTATCCAGTCAAAACCTAGCTTTGATAGGCAGCTGATGTGTTGACTCTACTGCCTGGAACAGTTTTTGATTGTGTCAACATCACAAATGACAAAACTATTTTCAGCAATGAAGATGTTTTTTCAGTCATCCTTGTTCATGTTTTCATGCTGAAAACCTTAATTTTTTCATGTGTAGAAGCCTTTTCTCCCAGCCCTGCACTAGAACTGTCCGAGTTGGAAGGGACCTTTAAAGTCATCTAGTCCAACTCCCCTGCAGTGAACAGGGTATTCCACCCAAACAGTGGAAAAGCTATTAATACTCATGTAAGTGCCTATATAATGTTACCTCTGCCTATTCCAAAGCATGTTTGAAACTATCCGTCAGCCTTGGTATCTCTCTATGCACCCAAAATTCACGCACAATGGGAAGGCTTCCTTTACTCACAACATGAGCCTGGCAAGCTTTAATTAGCATTTAACTTCTTCTGAGTTGTTTCTGTATAGTAACTGTGATTTGCTAAAACTAAGAGAGGTTATCCTTGGCAAAGTTTCTCTTTTTATTATTTGAAATCTTTGGATTGGTGTCATTTAGTAGGAATTTTAGAGGCCCTAGCCCTGAACATGGCAATGCTTTGGAGCCACTGATCACTGTATTCCCACTATTGTCTAAATGATGTTGCCTTGAGCTCTGTTACAACATGATCCAACTGGCTCTTAAAAAAAAAAAAAAAAAAAAAAAAAGTTCTTAAATTCAAATGAAACCATGCCAGCTCTTTACAAGTCTCTCAGGGATTTTATGGTTTTATGCAGACCCCTTAAACTGTGTCTTTGAGAAGCAGCTGCATTTGCCACACTTAGAAATCATTCCTATAATTTCACTACTCATGCCAAGCTAAAATAAAACACCTCTGGTTCTTCTTCTGAAACTTTCCACTCCGGATAAGGCCAGTAAGTATTTTTGGAAATGTTTCTTAGAAAGGTTGGTGTAATTAGGCTTTCTTTCTTTCTTCCTCCTCTCTGTTTATTTGTTTGGCAAAAGACCATTTTTCTACATTGATCTGTGAGGGCAACATTCCATCTGGCCTCAGACTCAGCATTCACCCCAATCATCAATCTGGTCTTGAGAAACAGTCTTGTACTGAATGTGAAAAATGAGCCTAATTCAGCTTTCTGCTTATAAATAGCTACTTTACAAGCACAGAGTTGTGGTGCGTGTACAAGTACAGCAGGTAGTTGCTTGAGAAACAGATTTATTTATCAACTTTTGCAAACTCTTGTTGCTCTTGTTTACTTGATATTAAGGCAGCTGGGTCTTTCACCTGGTGATGTGCATGTGGGTGCTGATGCAGGTGGAGCTGGTGTGAAATGAGGGTCCTTTCAGTGCCACTTCTTCTCTGGCTGAAGTAAAAGGGAGGAGTAAGCATCCTCCAGGCAATACCAGAAGGTGTATTTTACATAAAGGTTTCCCGCCTAGAGCCTCTCAGAGGTAAAGATTTCAGGTAGCATAGGCTTTGGGCAACAGCAGCAAATCTTTGTGCTGCTGGACAGTAGCCAGAAAACACTGTGAATCAACAAGTCAAAATCTGCCTTCTGGAATGCTCTTGCTGTATGATTTCTGTATTTTGTCCAGAGCTGGCTTTTGTGCAAGTCATAGAAGAACCATCCTTCAACCCCAAACTGGGCAAAAACAAATTGGCAATCTATTTTTACTTATGGTGATCTGGGTAATTCACTGGCCTTCTGCATGCCTAGGAGGTTTCTGTATTCTACAAATTTTCATTTAAGCATTTGTACTCTGTGCTGTTTTATATAACTATATAGCTTTCTTCTGTAGCCCTCTCCAAATAACTCATAAAAGAAAGAATCAAGTGATTGGGAACAGGAGGGAGGTAGTGCTGGAGCAGTATGGCTTTGATTTCTCTACTCTGAAGTTACTTCTGTTACATTTATTTTGGAAATGTGATTGGCTAGTCATTTCTTTCCTCCCCACCTAGACAAACAGAGAGAAAACAAAGAAAGGAAAAGTTAATGAGAAATTAGAGCAATGAGCTAATTTGTCTAATGAGAAAAGTAGAGGCTTAACAGTAGAGAAAGTTCTACTGAAATAGTAATGGACTTTGTACTGAACTTCAAGGTTGCATGAACACATGGTTCGAGGCAAAAGGATAGTTTTGGACAGTAAGAGAGAATTGCTTGCATTATATCAGTTTTCTTGGAAAAAATGTGTGGAGAGAGGAAGGTCAGCAATATTTTGGGACCGAGTAACTGCATCTCCATACATGTTTCATTCCAGCAATTTGAAATAATTCCACTTGGTAGTGGCTGTAAGGGAAATTCAGACCTTTGATATGTCGCCTGCATACTGATAGAGGTATTGAATGTTAGTTGCCTATGTCTGAATGTATTGGATCAAGGATTTTATCTGTAAAATCTGGGATGAATTCTTTCTTTTTTCAGCAGACATTAAAAAATTCTAAAACGAAAGAAGCCAAGCGTACTCCACTTGCCCAAGCAATGCGGAGCCTCTTAACCTACCACATTGAACTCTGAATTTTGTATTTGCAACTTCAAGAACTCCTGTCATTTCCTCCCACCTTGTCATTGGCAGTAAGTTTTCTCCTCTCTCTTCCCTTTCCCTAGTTTCTCATTCACACAGTCTGCTCATGCTCACCAGAACACATTGCAATGTGGGCAGTGAGCAGGAGATATGATGGGTTAGACCAATTGCGCAGCACTGGAGAGTGCAAACAGCTGGAAAGGCTTGACTGTTCATTTTGTTTTTCTTTGCAGAATTAAGTGAAGGTTGTATTGAAGAGTGCAATTCTCCCATGTAAGCATTTGGGTTTGCTTTTTTGATATTACCGCTAGTGAGCAATAAGTTCTCACAAAACTGAATTCCACGTCTCTTGTTCCAGGTCTGACTTGGCTTACTGTGTATGGTAGCATTTCCTTTTTACATGTTAGTTTTACCTAGGAGAATTAATAATGACATAGCTTATCTGTATTCTTTGAAGTGGCATAATTTAAAAACACAAAAACAGAACCAAAAAACCAATGGTTTTGATTTTTTGTTAGTAACTGGAAGGTTGAAGTCATGCTCAAGATTTGGTAACTGCTATAAATCTTGTTGAGCTAAGTCTTTCTGACTTATTTACCTTTGTAGTTGTGGCTTTGTTCTTTTCTTTGGTGAGCTATTTTTTACATCATATACTCCCCAGTCTTGGCAGATTAATCCATTCAAAGAAGATGCTCTATATTATGATTACAGCAGCTGTTCTACAGATACCTGTTTGTACTGGCCAGAGTGAAATCACTAGTCATGAGCGAGTAGCACTAAGTCTGGTTATTTTATAGACAACATTAAGCTCTTTCATATTCAGTGGTCATAGGAATGATTGATAGACCTCATTATTTTGAAGAACTATTGCACTGTAATGTTTCCAGATGTTCTCCAATAGGAGCTTGTGTTATTACTATAGTGAACCATCAGTCAGTAAATAACCCATGTCACTCATTGCTCTTCCGTGCAATCAGTGTTCTGATCTTGTGGTTTGGCTTCATTTACAAAGGAATCGTCAATTCAATTAGATTATGCTCTGTATGTTACACTGCAGACCAGCAGGGGGACATTTGAGTGTGTGATATGGTCAACCTCCTATGAACCTAGTGGAGTCAACTGTGATGAATACTCAGGTGAAGAGTCATCAGGGAAAACTCAAATGTTGCAAAGAACATTTCTAGTAAGTCAGTACAGGACACTAACCCATCTGTTACAAAGCTTTTGCACCATGTTGTGCTAGAAGGCATTCAGCTCTAAAGAACGGATTCTTCCTTTCATGAAGCAGTTGTAGTGCTGTAACCAAAGGATGCAAGTTTGATTTCAGCAGCTTTTCTTATTTACTAGAGTTGGCCTCAATACTATGATAGTGATTGTAATTTGATAGCTGAATTGTTCTGAGGCAAGCCAGAAAAAAAACAATAAATGCATTTACTCTCAGAGTAAGAATCAGAAGCTTGGAGATTATGTTGTTTGTGGATAGTCCCAGGTTAATAGAGACTTCTAGGCTGCGATTACAATAAAATCAGCTAAAACTGTTTCTTTGCAAATTTTTGTTTAAGAACACATGTAAACTGTAACATCAATCCTAAACAATGATTTCATTCAAATTAATTAAAAACAAGGATTGGTAACCCTTCTGATTTTTATGCTGAATTGTGATGAATAATGGTTTATTTTTTAACACTTGGTCATTAGCATTGTCTTTTAAAGGACATTTCAGGATATTTTATAGGAAAAAAAAATCAGTCAACAGTATCAATGAAAAATCCAACTTGCATTTTCCAGTTATCTCCAGGTTTAAAACCTAGATAGAAGAGAAGAAATTAGAATGTGCTGTGATGAAAAATCAGATTCATTCAACCAGTCACACAGTTCAGGAAGAGAATCAGGCCTATGACTTGCAGCCCTCAGAGCTGGCCATGCAGAAACTGGGTTCAGGACAAGTATGTGAATGGGCTCACAAAGCTTCCTGATGGAGCTGGTTCCAGGCTTTAGTTATTCTGATGGCTGAGCACCTATCCCAATTGTTACCACCCTCAACAATGTGCCAAGAGGTATGAGTAAACGTTGCTGGATACAATATCTCTCTGGTGGGATGCTTTGCAGTCTTCATCTGCCACTTGACTGTCTCTGATATTTGCTCGCATTTCAGTTACTCTCTCAGCAGGCAAAGGGTAGAAATGTCTTTTCAGCATCTCTGGACATAGGTGTGAGACATAGGTATTGATTATTTCTTGTGGGAGTGAGGTAAAGGTATTTTCAAGAAACTTTGGATTTGTCCTGGATCTGGATTATGGGTTAGACAGTTTTACCACCACTACACCACGATTGGAGATGGACTTCTGGGCATCCCAAAATAAATAGTATTTGGTAGCTGTTGAGATCTGTTGTGAAAGAAGTTTTGAGTGTATATTTTATGTTACTATTGAGGATCTCTAGCTTAAGGAATCTTTAGCTACAGCTGCAAATCTGGATTATAGGAATGGAAGTTTTCATGAAGGACAGTGTGAAGTTTTTTTTTTTTTAACAATGTAGTTTTTAATTCACTTTTTAAGTTGCATATTTTTTTATTCTCATATTTAATAGCCTATGCTTAGCAACTTTTTTAATTGGTCTTGTTTGTATGTCTTTAACTTAGCTAGCATAACTTGGTAATACAGTTTCTGAATAGAAACAGCCTTTTTGATCAGCTTTTTAAATCCAATTTTGTCATTTCCAGTTGTATGAAATTAATACAGTGGTTGTATTTACATAGGTCGGTTTTCAGTATTAATGTCTTCATCTCAAAAAGGTCTGTACTTTGGAGGATGCTGACAAGCAGAAGAATGACATCATCTAGTATCCAGGTGTAGCTGATATAAACTGCACCCATAATCCATGAACTTTATGTATTTGAGTACAAGGGCCAAGGGATATAGCTGTAGTTGGAGAATGTCATACTCTAAATCTGTTTAAAGGCTGTAGTGGTGGGACAATGGGGAAAGTCGAATGTTTGGTCTACCAAAATTAGTCTTCATCCTATTTTTTCATCAAACTTCATATTTTATTTAAATAAAGGTTGCTGTTGACTCTCGGCCATTGATTCTATCAACTGAAGGTTCCTGCTTGTGTCGTGATTCACTCAGTGGACAAAATTACTCTCTTGTCATGTCTGCTCTTCGCTAGTCTTCATCAGTTTGTCATTGCACTTGACAATCAAATGTACCGTTTGTGATGTGAAGTTTTCACTGACATGTGAATTGCTGCTAGACAAAATTTACATATGCACACACTGGGGACTGAGAGTTCATGTGGGAGTGCTTGTGTATTTGGTCTCTGTAAAGTATGAATGTATGAAATCCTGTTTATTTTTTCACTACTTTTTAATGTTTACCTCTAAGGAGCTCAACTTCTTTTGTGTTTGGATACAACTGGAATAAGAGCAACTTGGCTCAGAACATCCTTGATTGAAATAATTGAGGTGGCCTTACCTACGAGACGTCTGTCTGCGTCATGAAAACACTGCAACATCTGGAGCACTTGTTTTGCTGAACGTGGCTAGCTTTAGGAAAATTGAAAGATGTTACAAAGGCTGAACTCAATAAGAAGAATTTTTATTAATAATAATCCCCAAACAAATAATTGTATACGGGCACAAACTACTTGAGACTCCATATAAATGTTCCTTTTCATGAGACCTTTTGCATTTTGTATGGCCTTTGAAGTTTCTTAATAAGTTTAGAACTGTGTTCCGTCTGAACCAACTAGGGGCAAATACTGATTTCGTTTCCACTGATTTACTAATATTACTTTGAACGAAACTGATACACCATGTTTCTTTCACAAGAGACATTTCCCTGAGGTATTTCATTACTTCCAGAAGGACCAAAAGCCAAAAATTAGATGTGTGCACACACAAACAGCCCAATCAACTATTCAAATATGTCAGAACCTCACAATGTTTTAGCTTGAAAAAATGTGTGGGCAGTTTCTCAGAAATAATGTAGATTTATAAAGTGCTTTTGTTTTCCCTAAGTTAATTCACATTTCTGTAAATGAATCTCTGTTGTAGCCCTGCACTGAGTTGTCAGCCTTCAATTGCCTCTTGGGAAGGCTTTTTCTGTTTGTTGAATTTGCTTTGGTTGTTTTAGAGCAAGCAAAGGATTTTAACTTTCCTACCACTAGAACCTCACTGGTTCTAACCTTGGTTTTCTTAGCTATCTTTCCTTTTCTGTATTAACTTCCATATTCCCATCTTGTCACAATCTCTTTGGTCCTTGGCAGTGGCAATATCTTTTCTTTCAGGCATGCTGACCTCTCTCATTCCCTTTGAAGCACTTACAATCATATCCAAGAGCTGCATTCCAGCTGTGGTGCCTTCTGAGGTACTGAATATATTAAGATAAAAAGAAATAAGCTGAGGCATATTAATCAGAAACTTATATGTTTATGCAGGCATAAGCTTTTGAGAAATAATAACACAAAAATAAGGCCTTATCACGAATGATGAAGTAGTTAAACTGGAAGTCCAAAAAATTATGCACTTTTCCAGTGGATTCTGGTCCAGTCAGTGGTCATTTAACATTTATTACTACTTTAACTCTTTTGTCGTCTAAGTGAAGGACATCTTTCTTACAGAACATTAAAAATATTCAGGTTCTTTAAAGCATTCTTTGTCTTAAATTCAGTGACTAACATCTATTCTTATACCTCATTTGTCTTAATATTTCTCTTACACTGCAGCATAAAAATGTATGTAGGGGTAAATTTTGGTACAATCTTAAAAACTAGGGAAGCTGTCTTTTTAAATTTTTTTTCCCCCTTTTTCAATTTAGGCATTAAAAAAGACTCTACTCTGTTCAGAATCACCTGGCTGCAAAACTGAGATAGATGAGAGACCAAGGAGAAGGGAAAATGAAAGTGCAGTTTAATAAGATGGCAAATCCAGTGTTAGGGTATTTAGTACAGGCTCAAATATTTCATTAGTAAATGATATAAAGGATCAAACTGATAGAGAATCATTTTATTTATTGAAGTGTGTTTGGAGAGAGTAACTTTGCCCTCGTGGATTTTGTTGCAGAATAAGTGTCATCTGTTCTTCAGTACCCATATCAAAATATAGGCTCTGGCTAACTTGGGAGAAATGCATTTTGTTGGCTGCAGTGGTGGTAGATCAAGTTTGTGCTGTTGTACCAAATGTTATTTTGTGGATCTGGAATAGAATCAAATCACAGAATGACTTGGGTTGGAAGGGACCTTAAAGCCCATCTAGTCCCAACCCCCCTTCTGTGGGCTGGTTGCCACCCGATGGATCAGGCTGCCCAAGGCCCGTCCAGCCTGGCCTCGAGCACCTCCAGGGATGGGGCACCCACAGCTTCTCTGGGCAGCCTGGGCCAGGGAATCACCACCCTCTGAGTAAAGAATTTCCTCCTAATATCTAATCTAAATCTCCTCTCTTTTAGTTCAGACACATTCCTTCTTGTCCTATCGCTGTCAGACTGTGTAAAAAGTCAGTCTCCCTCCTATTTATAAGCTCCCTTTGAGTACTGGAAGACTACAATGAGGTCTACCCAGATTCTTCTCTTATCCAAGCTAAACAAGCACAGCTCCCTCAGCCTTTCTTCGTACGAGAGGTGATCCAGTCTTTTGGTCACCTTTGTGGCCCTTCTCTGGACCCACTCTGAAGGTTCCAAGTCTTTCTTGTTCTGGGGGCCCCAGGCCTGGACACAGCACTCCAGGTGGGACCTCACAAGGGCAGAGTAGAGGATGACAATCCTCTCCCTGCTGCCACCGCTCTTTTGATGCAGCCCAGGATGCAGTTGGCCTTCCAGGCTGGAAGCACATACTGCTGGCTCATACCATGTCAAGTCTCTCATCCACCAGAACCCACAAGTCTTTCTCTTCAGGACTGCTTTCAACGAGTTCTCTCCATCTGTACGTATGTCTGGGATTGCCCCAGCTTAAGAGCAACACCTTGCTGAACCTCACCAGGTTCCCATGGGCCCACTTTTCAAGCCTGTCCAGGTGCCTTTGGCTGGCATCCCTTCCCTCTGCTGTATCAGTGTAAGAGAATGCAAGAGACTAAGAAAAATCATCGGTGAATAACCTTTAGGATATCGCGTAGATTGCAGGTTCTTTGAGACTGTTTTTGCTGACACTTTCAGTCATACTTGTGTGTTAACATTTACAGAGAGAGAGAGAGAGAGGTGGAAAAATGTCCGTGGCCCAGTTTTTCTTTCTGCAGCATCCTGGATGGCTAACAGGAGGTTCACAAATGCCCTTCATTCACCCACGGTAGTACTCAGGACTCCTTTTCTCAAAGCTGCTGCAAAACAGTGACCTCTTTCTTTAGTGTAGGCAAAGGGCTTACACAACAAGAAGTGTTTTTGTGCTATGGCTGACTTTGCCTTCTTTGGCCACCTTGGCAAGATATCTTTAAGCACATATGTACTTGTACCTGATTAAATCAGTCGAAGAAGGTGTTTCTCTAATTCACAGCAGAAGAAAGTTTCATATACCTAAAGCTCTGGTCTGGGGCTAATCTTACTTGAAGTCAATAGAATCAACATATACCCTTAAAGTTTATGTTTAAGTGAGGCATGTTTAAGTGCCTCAGTGAACCAAAAACTTTTAATTTTTCTAAAACAGAGTGATTTTCAAATTGAAGTGTCTATATTGACACTGTTGTATTTTCACCCCACCAGGAATGAACAAAACTAGAAATGGAGATTCCTCTGAAATGAATTCAGAGGTGATTGGTGTTATCAGTGGGACATGCCAAATTTGTGCTCCAGCTATGACTTGAGAGAAGATAATTTTCGCTCTTGTTTTTTCTGGGCAGCGTATCTGTTGCAAACTAGATTTTATTCTTCCCAGAACACTTTTTCTGGGAGGTCAGCTTAGACAGTTGTTAAGAATATTTCCTTCCATAAAAAGGGCCATAAATAAACAAGGAACAGGTGAAACTCATGTAGTGTATAGGCCAGTAGGTACCTGTGTGTCTTTTTAGCTTCAGGTGGACCCTGTCTTGGGGATGTGAACAATGCAAACAGCCTGAACATTCATGCGAATTTGCACGAGTGGAGCATGAGCAAACAGATGAGGGAAATAAGTAGAGAACATGTAACTTAATAAGAAATAGGTTGTATTTATCTATTGCAAAACAAGTTTATATGCTTTTTGTCTCAGAGATGTAACTTATTTTTTAATTCTGTTTTGGCCACAAAGGATTTTGTGCTATGCAAGAATGAAGACCTTAGACTTCAGATGTTGCCTTCTTTATTTCATTAATGTTAATACAGGAAATCAAAAAAGATCACAAAAACACTATGTCTCATTATCAGGATGTTTCTTTTGATTCTGAACATGCCGGCAAAGAATGCTTGATCCAGAAACATCAAAAGATGAAGCCCTTTGTGCTTAGTTGGTTTCCCTTAGATTTTTTTTTGCTTCAAGACAGAAGGTTTAGCTTTTTTTCCTGAACTCCAAAGCATGAGACTTGCAAGAGTACATCTCTTATTGCATCTGTATTTTATGGGAATATCTTACTCAGAGCACAGCAGATGGACTCATTTTAGGCAAGACTCTGAGAACCTTCAAATGTTACAGTATTAATATGTAGATTCATAGGCCTATACTTTTATTACTGAGAGGCAGAAACTGTTCATATCAATGCTTCTATGCTATGGAAAATATCTAACAGCAGAAAGCCTACAGCATTAAAATATTTTATAGATTTTTTTTTTTTTTTAATACCAAAAATGTCTGCATGAAGAATAATTGCTGAATCAATTATTGACTATTTTTATATAGCTACTGTATTACAGATTTTACCCAACTGGTCATATAGATGACTTAAAATTGTTTTGATGTGCAGAAGTTGTCAAAAATTCCCGGTTGGGTTTTGGCCAACACACACTTTGCTGCGTTAAAGCACAGAAGGAAATATAGCCAATACGTTTAAATCCCAGCAATGCCTAGGTTTTACTTCAGACCGGAAGCCAGTGGCCGTGTTTCAAGTTTCAGTCAGAGCAACCTTGATATGTCTGTAGATGAAATATGTTAGGCTTTTGCATAGATGGCATAAGAGGCATGGGATGTTCCATTGTAGATATTTTGTTGATAGCTTGCAGTGAATTTGTGCCTTAGAAAGGAGCGGTTACAGTTCAGTAACTTTAACTGCCGACGCTGTATCAAAAGATGCACTGTGGACTAAGTATATGGCGTATAAACAGGCGGTAGTCTTACTGCAAGGATATGTATTTTATAACACTGTAAAAATATTGAGTGGAATTTTTGTTTGCATGGTTTTGACTCTTGATAAAGCTTAAAACTTTTCTGACAGGCTTACTGTATCTAACCTTAAGTCAGTGACAGCTAAATGGTATAGGGAGACACCTGAGAGCCGGTTAAACATGATGAAGTGTTGTTTTGCGTATTTTGCCAGTTTGGAAGATATATGTTTCACCTCTTGAAAGTTTTCCCATAATAGTCCACATTTGATGACAAATCCAAGGTGACAGTTGGAAGGCTCTTTCTATTGTTTCATGCTTTCCAGTGTGTTTGGAGTGGATCAAGGTTGTAATGAATTCCAGAAACCAAGAGAATTTCCATCATGCACAATATCCAAATGTGGATCTGTACTCAACCAGAAATGCAATAATGGAATAGTCTGTGGGACTGAAGAGCATAGGGGATTCATAATAGGATGTGGACCCTCTTGTTCACCTTTTCAAATTTAGAGCAGGTGAGCAGCTAATAGATTTTCCTGTTTGCTCCTGGGTGGCCTTGTGAGAAGGTCGTTGCAATGAACAAACACCCAAGAGAGGAGGGACGGCGGAGCTGAATTATCTCAGACACATGCTGCTTGCTCTTCTGTAGGTGGACCCTAGGGGTCACAGGTGGTTTTATAGGGGCCGGTACTACTCTACTACACCACTCTCTGCCAGAAATGGATGTTTAAGGAAGCAGCCAACCTTCTGTCTCCCACACACCTCACGCAGGGCTGGCTCCAGGTGCATATGAGGCAAGCAGAGGGATGATTTCCAGCAGCACCAGTGCATCTTACTGGCCCATGCCTTGCCACTGGAAGCCCTAAGGGTGATGCCGGGTCATGCAGGAGGCAGATAGAGACATTTACAGCAGGACCAGTGCTTTCTTTATGCAGTGGTTGGGCACAGCTTCCATGTTTTTCTGGAAGCGAGACGTACCATCTCACGTCTCCAGTGATCTTTGTCCCAAATTCCCCTATTTCTCCTTTGCCCCTCCCTTTTGTTTTGCTTTTCTGATGAGTGCTTTCTGTGCTGAGCATTTGCTTGACATTAATGTTTCCAAATGATACTTATTTAGAAGTGAGACGCCTCATAGGCTCTAAAATAAAGTTTAATCTGTCTTGTGGGCATTTAAGCAGCCTCCTGAGAAGAGAGGAGGCCAGCACGTTATTATAACAACACTATGGAGCAAACTTCAAAATAGTCATTGATTCAGTTAATTGATAACGCTAAAAATGTGGGCAACTATTTTTGCACATCATGCGGGTGTATTAGTTTTCTCAACTTCTATGAAGCAACTGAAGATTTTCACCTCAAGTCATGTTTTTTTTTATCCCTCAGGATGTTTATTTGCAGTCTTTCCATTCAGGCATCAACAAAAGAATGTTTTTGAGGCCATTTGTTCTTCCTCTAATGAAAAATATTTATAGGAGCTGTGTGAATTGATCTGAAATACTAATGCTTTTTTACATACTGCAGACCAAAAACTGAAGTGAATTTGTCTACACTGTGAATTTGCACATGGGGCTCACTCCAGGAGGACCAGTATAGGCAAACACTACCAACTAAATATTTTGCTAGGGATTGGGACCTGAAAACAAAACATGTTATCATAATTTGCTAATGCGTTTCAGTTTTCAACAGAAAACTTTTCAGGTGTCCTGTGCTGACTTATCTGTACTTTTCTGAAGCCAGCTCTGTTGCAGGGACTTTGCAAAGACAGAGTTTCACAGGCATACTTCAAGCTAAGGGAAAAAACCCTACATGCATTTTTGAATAATCTTGGATTACTCTCTGCTTCTACGTGAAATTATATTACGTTCACATGAATAGGTGTCTTGGACATCAAACTCATTAGGATCTGATGTCTTGCCATTTTTAATTTATCAGGAATAAGCTGTGATGTCGTGTTTGGTAGGTGATAAAGTCACTTCTGCAAAGAAATGACCAAAGAAAATGTTTGCCCGAGTCTCTATGCTGTCTTGTACATACAGCATACATTACAAGTTGAACAGATTTCAACGTTATTTTAAAGTACAAGTAGTTACTAGTTGTACCTTTTTTTCATTGTTTATATATTGTATTTTTCTCTCTTTTTTTTTTCTTTCTGAAATGTCTTGATAAGAAGCAGTAAACGTAAGTCAGGGTCACAAACTTCTTATATTCTGGCACTGGATAACAGTGTGAGAGCAAATTTGAAAGAAAGTGTTAAGCTTTAAAGGTCTGCAGTTTGACAGGCTGTTATCTTTTATCCTTCCAGCACAAATCTTTATGCTGACTTCTCCTGTATCCCTCCATTCCCTAGGGGAACTTGGGTTCACTCGCATGTTGCTGGACAAGAGACAAAGAAGGTCTGTTCAACACGTGTAGAGCAGATGCTCAGGGGAGGATGGGGGAATTTTCCAGCGCAGTTACTGTAATATCCATTGCTGCTGTCTTGCTCCCTGCGTAAGCGCTGCTGGGCTCTGCAGAGCTAGTCTTGGGAATCAGAGACGGGCCACCCAGACAGCAGTCCCTGCATGCATTTCCATATCAAAAATACTCTGGAGGGTGTCACCTGCTTCCACAGTCAGAGAGCACTTTGGATGAAGGAAGGATGAAATAGATCAAAACATTGAATAGTTCACTTCTCAGAGATGCAGTTTAGATTATGTGGGAGCATAGGGTCAGGAGAAAATACTTGCCACTGGTGTTCCTTATAGCAAGAGTCACACAAGCAGGCATCCCATGTTCTTACTCTATTATTGGGCAAGTTGTGGACAGCAGGAGTGAGGAGGTATTATGAATTACATTCATCTGAGGCATGTAGGTGTATGACATCATGTAAAACAAGCAGATGGAGCTAAAAATATAGATATTTAAGAAAAAGTAACCTCTTTTGGTGGTACTTGATCCTGTGGAGAAGAACATGGAAAGGCACTATGGTTGATCTTGTAAGGGAGGAACAGCAAAAGGTCTTTACGATTTGTCTGGCAACTTTAATGCCTCTCTTTAAAGGACTTTTCTGCCAGTGTGGTCAAACATAGGGTGAATTGGTTATGACGGCTTCTGCCCCTGGGATAACAGCAGAAAAGACACCGTGTGGAGGAAATACTGCGAGGCATAAATCTTCAGCCAACTGCACTTTAATTTTATTCTCTTGTTTTCAACAGCACATGGGAACTCAACAAAAATGGACATAGGAGAGAATTTGCCCTTTCTAATCAATATGTGTAATGCTAGATTCCAACCCAGCCTAGCTAAAGCAGCAAATACTTGTTCTGCTCACCAGAGGATCAAAAATGACATCAAAATGAAAATTTCATCTACTGCTATACATCACTGTTCCCCATGCTCTGCAATGGCACCTGATCAATGGAGCAAGTAATCACACCTAAAACCAGCCATGTGCTAGGCTGCTACAGAGCTGTGTGACTACTGAATGGCTTCATCACAGCACAATAAGGGTCAGTTACTGCTTGCACAAATCAAACATAGGGACACCTGATTAGAATGAGGATGTGGGGACTCATTAAGTGCCTTTTCAGGTAGGACAACTATTTCAAGTAGGGAAATACTTGCTGCGCAAGGTTCCCAGAACAGGGAGGTGTTTTACCAAATGCAGAAAATAAAGCAAAAGCCTGTGTCTGGCCTTGACAGAAAACAGAAATTTCATGGTGACATGTAGCAACCTGACAAAAATGGGGAGTGTGAAACTTTACCATCAAACTGTGTCCTCAGTTCAAATTGAGGACTGGGGTCAGATGTGCAGATAGAGCTGCCAGATATCAGGTTAAAATTATAGCTGTGGTAAGCACAATTTATTTTTTTATTTTTTTGTGGAAGTAACACAGACTAACCAGTTAAGTCACAGTCGTTAGGTGTCATAATTAACAGTGGAATGGTTTCAAGAAATATGACATTATTTCTTTTCCTTCAGGTGACTGAGGACATTGAACACATGATGCTAAATTGAACTTAAGATATTTACCTAATTCATTTGAAGTGTTCTAAAACTGCTAGGCTCGAGACAGCTGAGTTGTTCATCACAATACCAAAACAGACTACACCAAAAATGTGAGCTCCCTTTACTCAAATGTTGTGACCGAACAACAAACCTGCTTTTGAACACTGTGTGTCTTTAATGACCTTGATAATTTTTACTCGCATTGGGTGAAATTGTTTAACATCTTTGTTACTGAAACTGCTAGTAATTAATTAGTTTTAAAAATCTTTCCTAAAACGTATACAAAAATGGTCTGGTAACTGAAGCTGGTAGCAAGGAAGAGAGCATGACTCTAAATGTGTGGCAAAGAAAGAGACCACACTGGAAAGAAAAGCTGTAATGTAACAAGCCCTGCACAGTTCAGTAAAATGGGATGGTGGGAAACTCAGATTTTGTAGAACATGAAGGATCTTTATGGCATGGAAATGAGTAAATGAGTTGGAGGGTTTCTGGAACATATTTTCATAAAATCAATAACATGGTCAAGTGGCTTTATTTTTATGGTTTCCTGGGGCTATTGCTATTTTCTAAAGATTAGTCCATCGGAAGTCCCAAGCTTCCTGTCTTTATTATTCACGCTTTACACTGTGGTTTAGACTAAACTACCCCCTTCCAGTTTTAGAAGACATTTGCTTTACTGTGGTGCTGCTTCCTTATGTTATTGCTCTATTAGACATCATGGTGAGTTTAATTTTTCAGAACAATAACCTGCAAATACAGGATTTTCTTTTTATTAGTCTGGCCTCCTGTTTACACATGCATTCAGCTGCAGACCTTTTTTTTTTTTTTTTGCTTTCTAGATTCACAGTGCTTGTTACTTGCCCAGTCAGCTTTCAAAATAAAAGCTACTTTAGATAGAGAACCTGTGTTTGAGTCCTTGAATTGATGAGTAAAGCACTTGCCCAGTTATCACATCAGCTGGATTTAAGCTGACTTCCTCAGTGCTTAAAGTTCCTATTTTTAAGTAGCGTGGTTGCAATTCTAGTTTCAACTTCATATGGTCCAGAATGGTCTTGCATTTAAATTCCATCTAGTTCTGGTTAGAAGGGATCACTTGGGCCTTCTGTCTCATCAGTTGCCTTTGAGGGTATGGTGGTCCCAGTTGGTCTAATGCAATGAAAACATGCAAGTCACACAGCTGGGGTTCATACAGGACTCTGGATTACCAATACTTTTATGGGATGTTTCTTGAACTTCTTGTCGATGTAAGCCCCTCTCGGTTTTCCTGCACTCTGTGGTTGGATATTAATATATATTAAAATTTAGGAATTACTTTAGAAGTTATTTTTGAGTGTGACGTGAACATGTATTCTTTGGTGGAGATTTGGTATTCGCATGCTTTTGGTATTACTGCTTTGTCTCTCTTGCCGAGACAAGTAAAAAAAATAAAAAAGGAAAGGGAAAAAATGTTCATTTGACCCTGAAATTTCAGATGCCTGAGATTAAAAGAAAGGGCTGGGTTATCCCATAATCTATGCTGGCACTATAGCTGCTAAGTAATTTAATGTGAATGCTGTGGAAATGATGATGTATGCCATCAATTGCTGTGAACACAGCTGTGTTTCATCAATCTCTGTTTCCCATAATGAGACAGAGAACTATCAATGACTCTTACACATTTGATGTCAGCATTTGGGTAGGCCTGAGGTTTAATCGTTTTATGAGTTTTTATTTCAGTCATCTTGGGTCCTCCCATTTTCTTATTGTTTTTGTTCAGTAGCAAGTGAGGCATCATTGTTTTAATAGCTAACAAAGAGAAATCTCAAATGAAAAAAAACTGCTTTGTTCATGGGAAATGAGATAGAAAATGACAATATCCCGCTCTTAGAATGACTTTACTGTTCTGACATTCATCAGATGACAGTTAAATCAGTTCCCCTTCTGGCTGACAAGATAGCCCGAGTCTGGTTTGCTCAACCATTGCACTCCTCCAGACTAACAGTTGCTTAACTGTGGATTGCCACTTCTGTATTCTTTCCTCTGTTTGTCTCTGCTTCTTCTCTTGTCCTAAGAGACGTTTAACTACGTCCGTCTCTTTTTACCTTGATATCATATTCAATTGAGTTCTAGCAAAATGCTTTTCTTCCTCAGCCAGAATTCTAATCCTCACCTTGGGCTGCGGGGGAATGTTCCCTCGAGTTTTAGCTCACTGTCAGATAATAGTGTTGAGGCTCGGAGGGTACTGTGTTAAACTGATGGAAAATTTCAGATGACATGGTTCGAGGGTCACCATTTTATGTATTTACTAGTCACAGAGCCAAGATGGGTTTTGATTTACTGGGACTTAAGTCAGTAGTTGTGGCCATGACACGGGGCAAAAGCCTCAACACAAATGGCTGTGAGACAGTGGATTCTGTAATACGCTTTTCTCATGTTACTGGTTTTATGTAGGAGCCTCTGCCAGGTTGTCATACGAATTCAGTATACTACAGAGTATGCTAGCAGAACTCCTGTTATTTAGGTCAGGCAGTGATTAATCTTTGCTGCATGATTTTAAGTATATTATGT